>WNWK01000610.1:42500-80000 GCA_009830355.1 Cherax destructor | reverse complement strand
TTTGATTAGAATTTCCCAACATTAACTCAAAATACTATGAAGAATGTTGCCCAAAAGACTTCTGATTTTGCCACCGAAGTGGCTAGTTTATTGAGGCCTAGGAACTAGGCCTGAAAAAGGTTAACAGGAGTACATCTTAATTTATACAGTTCACTTGTCTGTTACAAGAATATTTAGGAAATTTTCTTAATATATGGCCAAAAGCGTATAGTTTCTATAAGGAGAGCATTCCCGTATTTAAATAGCCCCCCCAAAAAAGGTGTCGTATTTATAATATATAAAAGTCTCCTTTGTTCAAGAAAATACATTGGAAGTTTTAGTTTTGTAATGTTAAAAAAAACGAATGTTTTCCAACGTATCTTACGTTCAAGACAAATTCCAATGTGTCTTACGTTCAGGGTAAGACAACATATCTTACCTTCAAGGTGAACCAAAGGTATCCTAAACTCAAGTCCACAAGAGAGTTTACGTTCAGGTGAAAAAGGTGAACGAGACCTTACGCTCAGGATGTGGTCCAAAAGGCATCTTACGCTTGAGATAAGGACCAAAAGATATTGAATTTTGTGATTTAAACCCCCTAGTTCCAGGTGCTTGACACCTTAGAATATTTCTCTCTCTGAGTCTGCGCAATATGACCGTAGCAACAAAGATAAACATTTTATATATTAATGATTGTAATGATGCTGAATAATACTAATACTAATACTAATAATAATAATAATAATAATAATAATCATAATCATAATAATAGTAGTAGTAGTAGTCGTAGTAGTAGTGGTGATAATAATAATAATAATAATAATAATAATAATAATAATAATAATAATAATAATAATAATAATAATAATAATATGTTTATGTAGATTTTATCTTTGCTCTCTGGACTAAGATTGTTGATGACCTACAAAATCTTGGTCTGTCTTTTAAGTTCAAAGTTGAATGGGAATCAAACTCCTTGCTTCCTTTCCTTGACACCCAGGTTGACCGCTCTGTGACAGGCTTTTGTTCTTGTGTTCCCATCTAGTTCAAGCCTGTGCAGAGTGACACGTCTGTCCCCTCACATCTTTTCCATACCATGTTCCTTCTGGCAAGAAGAACACTCACGCTTCTCTTCATCTCCGTGTCCTCGGCGCATCTGTGATCCTCAGTTTTCGACTTTGGTATTTCGAGTTCGATCATTCTCCTTGACTAGCCTCCAGACTTTTTATACTCTTGTCACGCCCTTGCTAAACAGACTTGTTACCCTCGTAATCCCACTTCTCTTGTGAGAACTCCTGCGCTTCGCTTTCCCTGCATTTTCAATCTTCAGAATCAAAACAGCATCCTCCGTCTTCTAGATCACACATGATCACAATAAGTACAGAGTTCTCCTGTCGCTGATGCTTCTGGTGTCTCCTTCATTACCTGCCTGGTCCTCTTGCCCTCTCCGATACCCTGCTGAAACTGGCAGTTCTCTTTCTGGTCCACTTAAACAGCGCAGTTTAATACACAAAGAACTCGCACACACGAGAAACAAGTTTATGACGGCGTTTCGGTCCTGGTGGGAACGAAACGTCGCCAATGTGTGGGTTATTTGTGTATTATTCCAGTCACGGTATTGTGACTTTTTCTTCTTTACAGAAGTTTAATAAGGAACTAATGAAACGAAGATTGTTAGAGAAGTGAGAGGACCAAGCACCAACACTACGGTGAGAGGACCAAGCACCAACACTACGGTGAGAGGACCAAGCACCAACACTACGGTGAGAGGACCAAGCACCAACACTACGGTGAGAGGACCAAGCACCAACACTACGGTGAGAGGACCAAGCACCAACACTACGGTGAGAGGACCAAACACCAACACTACGGTGAGAGGACCAAGCACCAGCACTACGGTGAGAGGACCAAGCACCAGCACTACGGTGAGAGGACCAAACACCAACACTACGGTGAGAGGACCAAGCACCAACACTACGGTGAGAGGACCAAGCACCAGCACTACGGTGAGAGGACCAAACACCAACACTACGGTGAGAGGACCAAGCACCAGCACTACAGTGAGAGGACCAAGCACCAACACTACGGTGAGAGGACCAAACACCAGCACTACGGTGAGAGGACCGAGCACCAACACTACAGTGAGAGGACCAAACACCAGCACTACAGTGAGAGGACCAAGCACCAACACTACGGTGAGAGGACCAAACACCAACACTACGGTGAGAGGACCAAGCTCCAGCACTACGGTGAGAGGACCAAGCACCAGCACTACGGTGAGAGGACCAAACACCAGCACTACGGTGAGAGGACCAAACACTAGCACTACGGTGAGAGGACCAAGCTCCAGCACTACGGTGAGAGGACCAAGCACCAGCACTACGGTGAGAGGACCAAGCACCAGCACTACGGTGAGAGGACCAAACACCAGCACTACGGTGAGAGGACCAAGCTCCAGCACTACGGTGAGAGGACCAAGCACCAGCACTACGGTGAGAGGACCAAACACCAGCACTACAGTGAGAGGACCAAACACCAGCACTACGGTGAGAGGACCAAACACCAGCACTACAGTGAGAGGACCAAGCACCAGCACTACGGTGAGAGGACCAAACACCAGCACTACAGTGAGAGGACCAAACAATAGCACTACAGTGAGAGGACCAAGCACCAGCACTACGGTGAGAGGACCAAACACCAGCACTACAGTGAGAGGACCAAGCACCAGCACTACGGTGAGAGGACCAAGCTCCAGCACTACAGTGAGAGGACCAAGCACCAGCACTACGGTGAGAGGACCAAGCACCAGCACTACGGTGAGAGGACCAAACACCAGCACTACAGTGAGAGGACCAAACACCAGCACTACAGTGAGAGGACCAAGCACCAGCACTACGGTGAGAGGACCAAGCACCAGCACTACAGTGAGAGGACCAAACACCAGCACTACGGTGAGAGGACCAAACACCAGCACTACGGTGAGAGGACCAAGCACCAGCACTACGGTGAGAGGACCAAGCTCCAGCACTACGGTGAGAGGACCAAGCACCAGCACTACGGTGAGAGGACCAAGCACCAGCACTACGGTGAGAGGACCAAACACCAGCACTACGGTGAGAGGACCAAACACCAGCACTACGTGAGAGGACCAAGCCCAGCACTACGGTGAGGACCAAGCACCAGCACTACGGTGAGAGGACCAAACACCAGCACTACGGTGAGAGGACCAAACACCAGCACTACGGTGAGAGGACCAAGCTCCAGCACTACGGTGAGGGACCAAGCACCAGCACTACGGTGAGAGGACCAAGCACCAGCACTACGGTGAGGACCAACACCAGCACTCGGTGAGAGGACCAAACACCAGCACTACAGTGAGAGGACCAAGCACCAGCACTACGGTGAGAGGACCAAACACCAGCACTACAGTGAGAGGACCAAACACCAGCACTACAGTGAGAGGACCAAGCACCAGCACTACAGTGAGAGGACCAAACACCAGCACTACAGTGAGAGGACCAAGCACCAGCACTACGGTGAGAGGACCAAACACCAGCACTACAGTGAGAGGACCAAGCACCAGCACTACGGTGAGAGGACCAAACACCAGCACTACAGTGAGAGGACCAAACACCAGCACTACGGTGAGAGGACCAAGCACCAGCACTACGGTGAGAGGACCAAGCACCAGCACTACGGTGAGAGGACCAAACACCAGCACTACGGTGAGAGGACCAAACACCAGCACTACGGTGAGAGGACCAAGCTCCAGCACTACGGTGAGAGGACCAAGCACCAGCACTACGGTGAGAGGACCAAACACCAGCACTACAGTGAGAGGACCAAACACCAGCACTACGGTGAGAGGACCAAACACCAGCACTACAGTGAGAGGACCAAGCACCAGCACTACGGTGAGGACCAAACACCAGCACTACAGTGAGAGGACCAAACACCAGCACTACAGTGAGAGGACCAAGCACCAGCACTACGTGAGAGGACCAAACACCAGCACTACGTGAGAGGACCAAGCACCAGCACTACGGTGAGAGGACCAAACACCAGCACTACAGTGAGAGGACCAAGCACCAGCACTACGGTGAGAGGACCAAACACCAGCACTACAGTGAGAGGACCAAACTCCAGCACTACGGTGAGAGGACCAAGCACCAGCACTACGGTGAGAGGACCAAACACCAGCACTACAGTGAGAGGACCAAGCACCAGCACTACGGTGAGAGGACCAAGCACCAGCACTACGGTGAGAGGACCAAACACCAGCACTACGGTGAGAGGACCAAACACCAGCACTACGTGAGAGGACCAAACACCAGCACTACAGTGAGAGGACCAAGCACCAGCACTACAGTGAGAGGACCAAACACCAGCACTACAGTGAGAGGACCAAACACCAGCACTACGGTGAGAGGACCAAGCACCAGCACTACGGTGAGAGGACCAAGCACCAGCACTACGGTGAGAGGACCAAACACCAGCACTACGGTGAGAGGACCAAACACCAGCACTACGGTGAGAGGACCAAGCTCCAGCACTACGGTGAGAGGACCAAGCACCAGCACTACGGTGAGAGGACCAAACACCAGCACTACAGTGAGAGGACCAAACACCAGCACTACAGTGAGAGGACCAAACACCAGCACTACAGTGAGAGGACCAAGCACCAGCACTACGGTGAGAGGACCAAACACCAGCACTACAGTGAGAGGACCAAACACCAGCACTACAGTGAGAGGACCAAGCACCAGCACTACAGTGAGAGGACCAAACACCAGCACTACAGTGAAAGGACCAAGCACTAGCACTACGGTGAGAGGACCAAACACAAGCACTACAGTGAGAGGACCAAACACCAGCACTACGGTGAGAGGACCAAGCACCAGCACTACGGTGAGAGGACCAAGCACCAGCACTACGGTGAGAGGACCAAACACCAGCACTACGGTGAGAGGACCAAGCTCCAGCACTACGGTGAGAGGACCAAGCACCAGCACTACGGTGAGAGGACCAAGCACCAGCACTACGGTGAGAGGACCAAACACCAGCACTACGGTGAGAGGACCAAACACCAGCACTACGGTGAGAGGACCAAACACCAGCACTACAGTGAGAGGACCAAGCACCAGCACTACGGTGAGAGGACCAAACACCAGCACTACAGTGAGAGGACCAAACACCAGCACTACAGTGAGAGGACCAAGCACCAGCACTACAGTGAGAGGACCAAACACCAGCACTACAGTGAGAGGACAAAACCAGTACTACGGTGAGAGGACCAAACACCAGCACTACAGTGAGAAGACCAAGCACCAGCACTACGGTGAGAGGACCAAACACCAGCACTACAGTGAGAGGACCAAACACCAGCACTACGGCGAGAGGACCAAACACCAGCACTACGGTGAGAGGACCAAGCTCCAGCACTACGGTGAGAGGACCAAGCACCAGCACTACGGTGAGAGGACCAAGCACCAGCACTACGGTGAGAGGACCAAACACCAGCACTACGGTGAGAGGACCAAACACCAGCACTACGGTGAGAGGACCAAGCTCCAGCACTACGGTGAGAGGACCAAGCACCAGCACTACGGTGAGAGGACCAAGCACCAGCACTACGGTGAGAGGACCAAACACCAGCACTACAGTGAGAGGACCCAGCACCAGCACTACGGTGAGAGGACCAAACACCAGCACTACAGTGAGAGGACCCAGCACCAGCACTACGGTGAGAGGACCAAACACCAGCACTACATTGAGAGGACCAAACACCAGCACTACAGTGAGAGGACCAAGCACCAGCACTACAGTGAGAGGACCAAACACCGGCACTACAGTGAGAGGACCAAGCACCAGCACTACGGTGAGAGGACCAAACACCAGCACTACAGTGAGAGGACCAAGCACCAGCACTACGGTGAGAGGACCAAACACCAGCACTACAGTGAGAGGACCAAACACCAGCACTACAGTGAGAGGACCAAGCACCAGCACTACAGTGAGAGGACCAAACACCAGCACTACAGTGAGAGGACCAAGCACCAGCACTACGGTGAGAGGACCAAACACCAGCACTACAGTGAGAGGACCAAGCACCAGCACTACGGTGAGAGGACCAAACACCAGCACTACAGTGAGAGGACCAAACACCAGCACTACGGTGAGAGGACCAAGCACCAGCACTACGGTGAGAGGACCAAACACCAGCACTACAGTGAGAGGACCAAGCACCAGCACTACGGTGAGAGGACCAAGCACCAGCACTACGGTGAGAGGACCAAACACCAGCACTACGGTGAGAGGACCAAACACCAGCACTACGGTGAGAGGACCAAGCTCCAGCACTACGGTGAGAGGACCAAGCACCAGCACTACGGTGAGAGGACCAAACACCAGCACTACAGTGAGAGGACCAAACACCAGCACTACGGTGAGAGGACCAAGCACCAGCACTACGGTGAGAGGACCAAGCACCAGCACTACGGTGAGAGGACCAAACACCAGCACTACGGTGAGAGGACCAAACACCAGCACTACGGTGAGAGGACCAAGCTCCAGCACTACGGTGAGAGGACCAAGCACCAGCACTACGGTGAGAGGACCAAGCACCAGCACTACGGTGAGAGGACCAAACACCAGCACTACGGTGAGAGGACCAAACACCAGCACTACAGTGAGAGGACCAAGCTCCAGCACTACGGTGAGAGGACCAAACACCAGCACTACAGTGAGAGGACCAAACACCAGCACTACAGTGAGAGGACCAAGCACCAGCACTACAGTGAGAGGACCAAACACCAGCACTACAGTGAGAGGACCAAGCACCAGCACTACTGTGAGAGGACCAAACACCAGCACTACAGTGAGAGGACCAAGCACCAGCACTACGGTGAGAGGACCAAACACCAGCACTACAGTGAGAGGACAAAACACCAGCACTACGGTGAGAGGACCAAACACCAGCACTACGGTGAGAGGACCAAGCTCCAGCACTACGGTGAGAGGACCAAGCACCAGCACTACGGTGAGAGGACCAAGCACCAGCACTACGGTGAGAGGACCAAACACCAGCACTACGGTGAGAGGACCAAACACCAGCACTACAGTGAGAGGACCAAGCACCAGCACTACGGTGAGAGGACCAAACACCAGCACTACAGTGAGAGGACCAAACACCAGCACTACAGTGAGAGGACCAAGCACCAGCACTACAGTGAGAGGACCAAACACCAGCACTACAGTGAGAGGACCAAGCACCAGCACTACGGTGAGAGGACCAAACACCAGCACTACAGTGAGAGGACCAAGCACCAGCACTACGGTGAGAGGACCAAACACCAGCACTACAGTGAGAGGACCAAACACCAGCACTACAGTGAGAGGACCAAGCACCAGCACTACAGTGAGAGGACCAAGCACCAGCACTACGGTGAGAGGACCAAACACCAGCACTACGGTGAGAGGAGGAGCAGTGATCACTGGCCTCTCCACTAAATCTCACTATATTTACTCTGCTTATTCTCATCTCTGGCACTTGTATATATGTAGACTGAGAGACGTAAGTCTCTCAGCGTAAACATGCTGAGACTTTAATCCATATTTTAGGTATTAAAGTATTCTTGACTGGTGGTGATCAGGCTGTATTGGATCGGAAAAGCTTCGGGCGAAACGTCTCTGCAATAAATACTCTTGCACTAACTTCAACTGCTTCTTATTTCTCACCACTCTATGTCTAATACCATCACTTAAGGTAATAATTTAAGGCAATAATTGCAATAATTTCAGGCAATATTTGCAATAATTTCAGGCAATAATTGAAGATAAATAAAATCCATTATAGTGAGAATCTTAATGCTGGAGTTAGTGGTGATGCTGTTGATACAGAGTTACTCAAACATGGAGTCCATGATGTCTACTTGGAGGGTGTTCCGGGGGTCAACAGCCCCTGTGGCTCAGTCCCTGACTAGGCCCCACGGTGGATCAGAGCCTGATCAACTAGGCTGTTATTGCTGGCCGCACGCAATCCAACGTACGAACCACAGGTTCGTACGTTAAGTCAGGTACTGACTTAAGGTACCTGATTTAAGGTATTTGTCCAGCTCCCTCCTTAAGACAGCCAGGGGTCTATTGGTAATCCCCCTTATGAATGCCGGGAGGCTGTTGAACAGTCTTAGGTCCCTGACACTTATTGTGTTGTCTCTTAGCTCATGGCACCCCTGCTTTTCAATGAGGCGATGTTGCACCGCCTGCCCAAACTTTTACCGTGAGCAAATTTGGCACTAGTCCCTCTAGGATTTTCCAGGTGTAAATTATGATGTATCTTTCTCGCCTGCGTTCCATGGAGTACAAGTCAAAGGACTTCAAAAGGTCACATAAAATGAGGTGCTTGACTGTACATATAATATATATATATATATATATATATATATATATATATATATATATATATATATATATATATATATATATATATATATATATAAAACATTTGTCTGGCCCTGAAGGTCCTGGTCTTGTCGTATGGTTTTTGTCTCTTTCCGGAACACGAGATTCTTCCTAAAAATTGTCTCATTTTCTCTCTCTCTCTCTCTCACTCTTTATCGCTGTCTGTTGTGTTGGGATAATCAATAATAAAGAGGGAATGAAAGCAAAGCAAAAAATAAGATAATAGACAGAATGCCAAAGAAATGAGAAATAAGATAAAGGAGAAAATAAGTAAAATAAGTGTTAAGCACTATATAAAATTAGAGAGAGAAGGAAATAAATGATAGAAAGAGTAAGTCTAGAAAAATGGTAAATAAGAGGGTAATAAAAGGTGATAACAAGAGGGAATGACAGAAATTATCTGTTGAAATAAACAGGAGGAATAACAGAGGGAAGGTGTGAAGAAAACTTCTGTTGAAATGAACAAAAAGAACAACAGAGGAAATGAAAAAAAAAATTGTTGGAAATAAACATCAAGGTGAACAACAGAGAAGAAGAGAACAACAGAGGAGACAACCACGGAGAAGAGAACAACAGAGCCAACGAGGGAGAGAAATGATCTGTTGATAAAGAACAGGAAGAACAACAGAGGCAATGAGAAAGAACATTATCTACTGAAATGAACAAGAAGAACAACAGAGGGAAGGAGGGAAAAAATAATCTGTCGAAATAAACAGAAAAAAACAGAGAACAGATGAGAAAAACTTATCTGTCAAAATAAACATAAAAAACAACAGAGGGAAGTAGAACAGAAGTTATCCGTTGAAAGGAAACAGAAGAACAACAGAGGGAAGGAAAACAGAAATTAACGGTTAAAATGAAGAGGAAGAATGAAAGTGAAGAGACGGAGAGGCTGATAAAACTAAGGAAATATAAGGAAATGATAATCAGTAATGATCTTCAAGAAGAAGGAGAGGTGGTGAGGGGTACTCCGGCCTTCCTCGGATCAAACCTTATTTTCTCGCATTTTCCAGACGCTGTATTACCCCTGTAATAATAATAATAATGCTAATAATAATAATAATAATAATAATAATAATAATAATAATAATATTGCAATTAATTATTATTATTGTTGTTGGAATTATTTATTTTGTCATAATTATTCACAATGTAATATCAGTTCTCTCTCTCTCTCTCTCTCTCTCTCTCTCTCTCTCTCTCTCTCTCCCTCTCTCTCTTTCTCTCTTCTCTCTTTATCTGAATCCGAACTAGTTAACTAATTAAATAAAAATAAGCAATAAATATCCAACTAGAAAAAGTTAGACAAAGATAACTAATAAGCAGGAAAAAATAAGTTAAAGATAAATAATAAAATAATTTGAATATCAACTCATCAGCGGAGAAATAAGCAGCTGGACAAGTTTTTCCAATTTGGCCCTAATTAGGTCCACCATCTTTGCTTGGATGAGTGTGTGTGTGTACTCACCTAATTGTACTCACCTAATTGTGGTTGCAGGGGTCGAGACTCAGCTCATGGCCCCGCCTCTTCGCTGTCCGCTACTGGGTCTCTGCTCTCCCTGCTCCATGAGCTTTATCATACCTTGTCTTAAAACTATGTATGGTACCCGCCTCCACTATATCGTTCGCTAGACTATTCCACTTCCTAACTACTCTATGGCTGAAGAAATGCTTCCTAACATCCCTTTGACTCATCTGAGTCTTCAGCTTCCAGTTGTGTCCCCTTGTTTCTGTGTTCCCTCTCTGGAACATCCTGTCACTGTCTACCTTGTCGATTCCCCGCAGTATTATGTATGTCGTTATCATGTCTCCTCTAACCCTTCTGGGTCTGTGTATGTGTGTCTGTATTTGTGTGAGTGTGTGTGTGTGTTATTGTTGTTGTTGTTGCTGCTATAGCTTATTGCTTTTATTAAACAAAATCGTAGAAACTCCTGACGTCTGGCTGAATTTCACATTGAGGTTTTGTTTCATTTTTCTTTTGTTGTTGTGGTTTTGTGAGTTGTTGCGGCCATGCTACTGTATACAATTCCAGATTTAATCATTTAATCCTCGTGATGGAGTTGAGGCACAAATCTAATCTTGAGACCACAGTTCGAGCCTTCCATCCACCCTTCTGTTTATTCAATGACATTCATTTATAAGATAGATAGATATATAGTATATATTCTGGCTCCCTTCCCTTCGCTCTTCTTTGTGAGTTGTTAATGGACCAAATCGGGCCGAAACGTCGTCTTGAGTTTCAGTCTCCTAAATGTGGGTTATTCGTGTGTTTATTATTATTATTACTACTATTATGTAAGAAGAGAGGTAATTAGATATCAAATTATGTCTGCTCCACTAATATTAATTAGTGGAGCAGACAGAATTTGATATCTCTACGTAAATGAATAGGTCTGTGAAAGTCAACAATTCAGCGAGTCAGTTTATAAGTCAGTGAGTCAATCTCTGTAAGTGTGTGATTCTGTGAGTCAGTGAGTTAGTCTTTTAGTGAGTCAGCCTGTAAGTCTTTGAGTCATTATTTAAGTCAGTGAGTCAGTCTGTAATTCAGGGAGTCAGTAAATCTGTAAAATTAAAGTCAATCTGAGAATCTCTGAAAAGTTAAAGGTATTAGATACTTTCCTCTCACCTAAAATGCATATAATGTTGTGTACATTTTTTAGTGTTGAACTATGTTGTATAATGCATATAATGTTGTATGTATTATGATGAGCTTACGTTGTATTTTTGTAAGATTTGATGTATAATGAGATATTTACTTTTTTTTTTCACTTTTCAGGCGTCGTGAGAGGGTCGTCTGTTGTGCCATTTCACAGTCAGTTTCCAGTGTCAGATCTCTCTTCCTCCCTTTCACCCCATTCTCTAGCCCCATCACCCTTCTCTTCCCTCTCACCCTTTATTTTCCATCCCCTCTCACTCCTTCCTCTAACACTGTCAATCTCCTCTCGTCTATTCTCGCTTCCCTCTTCCCATAAATTTCTTCACCTCCTTTTCCTCTGGTCATCTTTCTCCTTTCCTACTTATACGTCCTCTTCTTTTCTCTTCCTGTCTCTTATTCCCTCTTCAAGTTCACTATGAAAATACACCAGTGTGCTACTACGCAAAATCATCATTCCTAACCTTGATCATTCTTCCTAGTCTCGATAATTATTTCTAGCTTGGATAGTCTTCTAGACATATATAATTATTCGTGTTAGGTTTTAATCCCATTACTACAGCGGGCGTTCAAACACCCATTACCACAAATCACTTGGCCATTCCCCCATTCTTGCTACACCCATAGATTTTGGAAGACGTATAGGAAAATCTTCACACGCTTAATGAGACATCCAGTATTATTTCCGGAACTATTTGCAATTTCTCTTCCCTTATTCAGACTTTCTCTGCGTCTCTCTCCTCCACATTCATTCTGTCCCGACTATTTCCATATCTAGCCTCCCACATTCTCTCACCCAATTTATGTGTACCCATCTAACTGTTCATCCACTTATCCAGCCTTAAACTTATCCACCGACCGACCAACCCACCCTCTCCTTATCCCATCCAGCGTCCAGAGGAACGGATGGGTAGGCCAGGCACTGCAGGCATGAGGCCCTGGGACTTCAGCACTCTGGACCAATGCCTCTCCTACTACCACGGCCAGACACAAGGTGAGTGCAACGCAGTGTTTATACAACACCAAGTAAACATAACATTATGTCAACACAATCTCGCAACACCGGTTGAGTATAACACTGTGTCAACACTGCCCTGTAAAACTCTGGTTAAGAAAAGCACTTCACGTAATACAGGTTATATTACAGGAATTAATGTTGCTCTTTAATATAAGTATAGATCTCAATATTTATACATTATTTTAATACTTTCTAAGCAACGTTCGTCACTGGTTTCGTTCAAAGTCAATAATTTTGACCAGGAATTCATTTTTAAAAATGTAAATAATATTAACAATATGATTAAATATATATATATATATATATATATATATATATATATATATATATATATATATATATATATATCGTGCAGAATAGGTAAAACCTTTCAAAAAATTTCTTTTATGCGTTTAAAGATACTTTTTTATTTATTTAGGTTAATGTATAAAATAATATTATTGTACCCAAAAAAAATTTGAAAACTTACCTGACCTTACTATAACAAGCGCAATTTAATTTAGCCTAATCCAACTAAATATATTTTAAATAAGTTTACAATAATTTAATAATAAACAAACATAATGAAATATATTTTTTTTTCGTTAGGTTCAGAATGATATCTGCGAATTTTTTTTTTTATTTTATTTTATTGAAAAAACAAGAACAAATACAAAACACATGACAAGACAGAAACAGCATACAGATTTTTAAACTTAAATTACAAGCACTAAATTTCCATTGCTTGGCAATGCAACAACAAAGGTCAACATTTTACGTACATAAGAAAACATACAAAGCAAAAATACAATGCACAAACCCAGAAAAACATAACAGCCAATGCTTAACATCCATGAACAGGAAAAAGATAACAAACCAGATGTACATAACCCGGAAGGGCATAAATCACAAACAGCCACTAAAAGACATAAGTGACAATATGACAAAAGATACAAAGTATAGTCCTCACCCGAGGGCTTAGTATTTACACGTCTGTATTGTACAGACAGCGACCCAAAGAAACTTTCTTACATTACAAAATTATAAGACAATATAAAACACAACAAGTGAAACAATATAATAATAATTACCAACAGCAACGTCCCCTGCAAATCTACACACACTGTTGACCATTAACATCAATAATTAAGTTACACAGTAAGTAAAAACATACCAATTCACAAGTATATAAAAAAATAATAGCACAATACTTGTACACACATCTCCAAAACAGAAAACTTTTTAATACAAGACAAGAACACAGGAATGAGAACATTCCCAAGGATGCAGTTAAAATTATGTAAGGATAGAACATCCTTCACAATATGCAAAATAATATTTACACAAAATAACATAGGTAGACAGTTTACATCACAAAACCTAATCACAACTGCCTTCCACAGAAGTAAGGCACAAAATTGAAAACATGAGACCCCATCTCAGGAAACCTTAAGTTACATACATCATAATGCCAAAACGTTTCATACCCAAGTGGGTGAAAAAATTAAGAACCCTATACAAACACACCATAAAGGGAACTTACTATACCTATAACTATACATCACTATAACTATACACAAATTTTCGCGTGCCTTATTCGGCAAGAAGAGCGTTGCTATTTAATCCAAAAGAGCAGGTTTTACCTATTCGCCACGACATATATATATATATATTATATATATAATATATATATATATATATATAATATATATATAATATATATATATATATATATATATATATATATATATATATATATATATATATATATATATATATATATATATATATATATATATATATATATATATATATATATATTTATTAACACATCGGCCGCCTCCCACCAAGGCAGGGTTGCCCGAAAAAAAACTTTCATCATTCACTCCATCACTGTCTTGCCAGAGGCGTGCTTACACTACAGTTATAAAACTGCAACATTAATACCCCTCCTTCAGAGTGCAGATACTGTACTTTCTATTTCCAGGACTCAAGTCCGGCCTGCTGGTTTCCCTGAATTCCTTCATAAATATTACCTTGCTCACACTCCAACAGCACGTTAAGTCCTGAAAACTATTTGTCTCCATTTGCTCCTATCTAACGCGTTCACGCACGCTTACTGGAAGTCTAAGCCCCTCGCACACAAAACCTCCTTTACCCCCTAACTCGAACCTTTCCTCGGCCGATCCCACCCCGCCTTCCTTCCACTACAGATTTATACTCTCGAAGTCATTCTATTTTGTTCCATCCTCTCTACATGTCCAACCCATGTCAATAACCCCTCCTCAGCCCTCTGGATAATAGTTTTGGTAATCCCACACCTCCTCCTAATCTCTAAACTACGAATTCTCTGCATTATATTCACACCGGACATTGCCCTCAGACATGACATCTCCACTGCCTTCAGCCTTCTCCTTGTGTATATATATATATATATATATATATATATATATATATATATATATATATATATATATATATATATATATATATATATATATATATGATTAACAGAGCTGCGGCTTCGCCAGGACTCGAACCTGCGTTCCCATCCCCAACCCGGTGTGAACTGAACAAAGTACGCATCACTCTATCCATTGGATCACCATCCTTAAACACCAGGTGCTCAGCAGTACTGAGCGTGTTATCCAGGTGCAAGGACATTTGTGGTCGTGGAGCCTCAGAGACTAATTTCAGCCTCATCCTGTTTGGTGCACCAGCCTCCACGAACGGTCTGTATATCAATGAAATTAAGGGAAATAATATAAAGTTGTGAAAATTCCTTTAATTCTTAAAGTTTGCTTCGATCCACATGACGCTCTTGATGCTGATTGCTTCGGTCATAAATTGGTAGGGATGTTTAAAGTCGTAAATTTGATGGACTTTATTGGATGTTGACTATTGTCAGGCGTGTGTGTGTACTCACCTAGTTGTACTCACCTAGTTGTGGTTGCAGGGGTCGATTCATAGCTCCTGGCCCCGCCTTTTCACTGGCCGCTACTGGGTCACTCTCCCTTCGCCATGAGCCTTATCATACCTCTTCTTAAAGCTATGAATGGATCCTGCCTCCACTACATCACTTCCCAAGCTATTCCACTTCCAGACCACTCTGTGACTGAAGAAATACTTCCTAACATACCTGTGATTCATCTGAGTCTTCAACTTCCAGCTGTGCCCCTTTGTTGCTGTGTTCCATCTCTGGAACATTCTGTCTCTGTCTAAATTGTCAATTCCTCTCAGTATTTTATATGTCGTTATCATGTCCCCCCTATCTCTCCTGTCATCCAGCGTCGTCAGGTCGATTTCCCTTAACCTCTCCTCGTAGGCCATACCCCTTAGCTCCGGGACTAGTCTTGTTGCAAACCTTTGCACTTTCTCTAGTTTCTTTATATGCTTGGCTAGGTGTGGGTTCCAAACTGGTGCTGCATACTCCAGTATGGGCCTAACGTACACAGTGTACAGGGTTCTGAACGATTCCTTATTAAGATGTCGAAATGCTGTTCTTAGGTTTGCTAGACGCCCGTATGCTACAGCAGTTATTTGGTTGATGTGAGCCTCAGGAGATGTGCCTCGTGTTATACTCACCCCAAAATCTTTTTCCTTGAGTGAGGTTTGTTGTATCTGGCCCCCTAGACTGTACTCCGTCTGCGGTCTTCTTTGCCTTTCCCCAATCTTCATGACTTTGCACTTAGTGGGGTTGAACTCCAGGAGCCATTTTCTGGACCAGTCTTGCAGCCTGTCCAGATCCCTTTGTAGTTCTGCCTGGTCCTCGTCCGATTGAATTCTTCTCATCAACTTCACATCATCTGAAAACAGGGACACCTCGCCACGTACCATGACTCACTGCTGTCTTCCTGACAGGTATTCCCTGATCCATTGGAGTGCCTTCCCTGTTATCCCTGCCTGGTCCTCCAGCTTCTGCACTAATCTCTTGTCTGGAACTGTGTGATTGTGGTTGTAGGGGTCGAGACTCAGCTCCTGGCCCCGCCTCTTCACTGATCGCTACTATGTCCTCTCTCTCCCTGCTCCATGAGCTTTATCATACTTCGTCTTAAAGCTATGTATGGTTCCTGCCTCCTCTACATCACTTTCCAGACTATTCCACTTCCTGACAACTCTGTGACTGAAGAAATACTTCCTAACATCCCTTTGACCCATCTGAGTCTTCAACTTCCAATTGTGACACCTTGATTCTGTGCCCCCTCTCTGGAACATCCTGTCTCTATCCACCTTATCTATTCCTCGAAGTATTTTGTATGTTGTTATCATGTCTCCCCTAACCCTCCTGTCCTCCAGTGTCGTTAGGCCGATTTCCCTTAATCTTTCTTCGTAGGACAATCCCCTTAGCTCTGGAACTAGCATTGTTGCAAACGTTTGCACTTTCTCTAATTTCTTGACGTGCTTGACCAGGTGTGGGTTCCAAACTGGTGCTGCATACTCCAGTATGGGCCTGACGTACAGGTGTACAGTGTCTTGAACGATTCCTTACGGACGTATCGGAACGCTGTTCTCAGGTTTGCCAGGCGCTCATATGCTGCAGCAGTTATCTGGTTGATGTGTGCTTCCGGAGACGTGCTCGGTGTTATACTCACTCCAAGATCTTTCTCCTTGAGTGAGGTTTGCAGTCTTTGGCCACCTAGCCTATACTCTGTCTGCGGTCTTCTTTGCGCTTCCCCGATCTTCATGACTTTGCATTTAGCGGGGTTAAATTCGAGTAGCCAGTTGCTGGACCAGGTGTCCAGCCTGTCCAGGTCTCTTTGTAGTCCTGCCTGATCCTCATCTGATTTAATTCTCCTCATTAACTTCACATCATCTGCGAACAGGGAAACTTCCGAGTCTATCAGTCCATCATGTCATTCACATATACCAAAAATAGCACTGGTCCTAGGACTGACCCTTGTGGGACTCCGCTCGTCACAAGCGCCCACTGTTATACCTCATCACGTACCATGACCCGTTGTTGCCTCCCTGTCAGGTATTCTCTGATCCATTGCAGTGCCCTTCCTGTTATACATGCCTGATCCTCTAGCTTCTGCACTAATCTCTTGTGAGGAACTGTGTCGAACGCCTTCTTGCAGTCCAAGAAAATGCAATCATCCCACCCTTCTCTCTCGTGCCTTACTTCTGTTACTTCTGTGTGGGTGTGTGTGTGTGGTGTGTGTGTGTGTGTGTGTGTGTGTGTGTGTGTGTGTGTGTGTGTGTGTGTGCGATGGAGAGAGAGGATTACAAAGGGGATATGTAGAGTACTTGTACTCTTACCTGTGATTATATCTGCTCTGTTACCTGGACTCGTAACTGTCCCTAACACCCATTGGACCTGTTTCTGAGCCTGTATCCGTATTGTAAATACAACTGTACCTGTAAATACAACTGAACTTGTAAATACAACTGTACTTGTAAATACAACTGAACTTGTAAATACAACTGTACTTGTGAATACAGGTGTATTTACAAGTACATCTGTACCTTTAAACAAAACTATACCAATGCAACTGACTCCACTTGTACAAATAAGTATGCTTAATGCTTATACTTGTTCTTATACAAATAAGTGTACTTATACTTCCACTGATACTTTATATGTATAAGCAAATAATTTCAATATGAAATACGAAGGTACCAATCTTTTCTCAAAGTAATGATCATCTTTCCTTCATTTTTTATATTCTTCATTTTCTTCGCTGTTTTCATTTATTTTCGTCCTGGCAAACTGCTGCAGGAAGCAGCATTGAGAAGAAGAACGAAATGACACTTAATATTGCCTTGGTCCTGGACCAGTTTCTGTGTGTGTGTGTGTGTGTCTTCTCCGATAATGGTCCAGGATGTTACTCTCGCGAGACCAATCTTCTAGTGTCCTCGAAAATTATAATTTTTCTTTTTTGTTTCTGGTCCCATCTGACTTCCCCTAAGTTGGTGCGGAGAGAATGCATTGCGACGGTTGTGTGTGTGTGTATGTGTGTGTGTGTGTGTGTGTGTACTCACCTATTTGTGGTTGCAGGGGTCGATTCATAGCTCCTGGCCCCGCCTCTTCACTGATTGCTACTAGGTCATCTCTCTCCCTGCTCCATGAGCTTTATCAAACCTCGTCTTAAAACTATGTATGATTCCTGCCTCCACTATGTCGCTTTCTAGGCTATTCCACTTCCTGACAACTCTATGACTGAAGAAATACTTCCTAACATTCCCTTGACTCATAGGAGTCTTCAACTTCCAATTGTGACCCCTTGTTTCTGTGTCCCCTCTCTGGAACATCTTGTCTGTCCACCTTATCTATTCCTCGCAGTATTTTATATGTCGTTATCATGTCTTCCCTAACCCTCCTGTCCTCTAGTGTCGTCAGGCCGATTTCCCTTAACCTTTCTTCGTAGGACATTCCCCTTAGCTCTGGGACTAGTCTTGTTGCAAACCTTTGCACTTTCTCTAATTTCTTGACGTGCTTGACCAGGTGTGGGTTCCAAACTGGTGCTGCATACTCCAGTATGGGCCTGACGTATATGGTGTACAGAGTCTTGAAGGATTCCTAAGTGAGGTATTGGAACGCTATTCTTAGGTTTGCCAGCCGCCCGTATGCTGCAGCAGTTATCTGATTGATGTGTGCCTCAGGAGATGTGCTCGGTATTATACTCACCCCGAGATCTTTTTCCTTGAGTGAGGTTTGCAGTCTTTGGCCACCTAGATTATACTCTGTCTGCGGTCTTCTTTGCCCTTCCCCGATATTCATGACTTTACATTTGGCAGGGTTATGTATGTGTGTATGTGTGTGTGTGTGTGTGTGTGTGTGTGTGTGTGTGTTTGTGTGGAAATATTGCACCTGCTGTCATATAAGTCTGCTTGTATCGGTGATTGCAGTGAGGACTGAGTTATCTTCCTGTACTCTCTCATTAAAATTGTGAGCCGTATCTATGACACTGCCTGTTTCTTCCTGGCTGATGTATGTTGCATGCCTATTTTTCATTGGGATGTAGACTTGAAAAGAGTGCTTACTGTAAGGTGTAGTGGGTGTTGGGAGGTGTAACGAGTTTCAGAGGTGTTGGAGGTGAAGGGGGACATGGGATCACTTCGCAAGAATATTGTGGGTGTAGTATTGTCTGGAGATCCATCCTGAATTAGTCAATTCCTTCGCTGGAACAAATCTCTTTAATAAATACAATAAGACAGCATCAACCACGTCCATCCACAGTAACAAACATAAATCTATCAGATTAGAAAGTCCCCCAATAGTTTACATAGACAGGTGGAAAGCCAATTGATGGTAGTTTCGAAAGCTACTGGGAGACACCGTCAATCGAAAGAAAACCCACCACAAATTCTTTGAGTCAAGATTAAAAACAAAATGACACAGATCTTAATTGAGCAACAAGCGGCGTTAATCCACCGCCCAGTTGGACAGATGAGAAAAATTTCCAACTGACAACGATGATCCTGAGACCGTGGGTAAGACAGCCGGCGTAGTGAGACTCTCTCACACACTCGCTTCCCAGCATCGAACTAACTACTAATGAGACTGAAGCCTCATTCACTAACCATGTCTAGCTGTTCATGTTACTGAGTGACTCTTTGTTTTGAATATAGTGATACTGTATACGTCATCGCGATGCATACTACAGTGCTGTAACCTGTACTGGGTAAAGAACGAAAAGGTACAATACCATTACCGGAACAATAAATAAATAATTAATCCATATACAGGAGAGAGAGGAGCTTAAGACGACGTTTCGGCCCGACTTGGCGCATTTCCAAAGTCACACTAACACTCTTTTGTGTTAATGTGATTTTTGTAAATGGTCCAAGTCGGACCGAAACGTCGTCATAGGCTTTCTTCTATGTGCGGGTTATTTGTGTACTATCCTGGGTAACCTTATCCGTCTATCCTACCCCTTTTTTAAGAAAGAAGGAGCACTGCAGCAGGCCTACTGGCATATACTTTATTTCTGCAAGCCTGGGTGAATTCGTCAGTAAACATCTACTTTGTTGTACCTCACACGAGCTGTGTTAAAAAAAACTATTTTTTCCTTGAAACTACTTAACTTAAATAAACCTCTACATGTTGCATTATTTAATCGTAGCGCTTTCTACACGTGTGTTTTTTGTGTTATTGAATGCTTCTATTAC
This sequence comes from Cherax destructor, assembly GCA_009830355.1. Lineage (NCBI taxonomy): Eukaryota > Metazoa > Arthropoda > Malacostraca > Decapoda > Parastacidae > Cherax > Cherax destructor. The sequence goes on along the minus strand of WNWK01000610.1, from coordinate 59,799 downwards.
TAGTATCGAATAGGTATGCGCGGAACTAGTGCGTAGCTGGTGGCTCAGCTGTCATACTGTGAATACTCTTGTCCTGTCAGCCAGTATTATCACTATTCTCTCCAGTATTATCACTATTCCCTCCAGTATTATCACTATTCCCTCCAGTATTATCACTATTCCCTCCAGTATTATCACTATTCCCTCCAGTATTATCACTATTCCCTCCAGATAACTTCCAACAATTGCCGTGAATTTATTTTTTGATGGGATTGTTGGGCATGCTTTTAACAATCGTCAGTCTGTCATCGGTTAAATTGTATTTTTGCGTTAATGTTGCTGTATAAATTGCTCTTTTCTTCCATTTATTTAGTAAATATTATTATATTTTTGAGGAGAGTTTAAGAAACACAATTAATGTTCTTTGGCTTTTTTTCGTACAAGTTATAAAGTAATATTTTAAACCTTAAGTGATATAATTAACAACTCGTAGTTTCACGACAGCTACGACGTGGGACCAAAGACAGCTACGATACCTCTGTCATATTGCGTCACGCAGGATACAATCTGACAGGGATTGAAATGTGTCGATCTGAGCAGGTGGGAGACTTCGGTAGGGCCATGAGAACATCGTCAAGCACCCTGCCGTAGTTTTCAGCAGCTACGACATCTTCAGAGGTTTGATAGCAGCAGAGCTGGAGTTACTATCACTTGGGAATTACCATCTCTCAGGATGACGTACCAGATGCCGAGGAAATGGACTGAGTAGAGGAAAAAATGAGTGGGAGAGGGGAAGAAGCACAGGCATTGAGAAAGATGGAAGTAATGAGGAATCATAAGAGGCAGAGGAAGGCAAGGGAATAGAACGCCAGAAAAAAGTCGAAAATAAAAATAGTAAAAAAAAAAAATACTATATATATATATAGTATTTTTTTTTACTATTTTCTTTTTCGACTTTTTTCTTGCGTTCTATTCCCTTGCCTTCCTCTGCGTCTTATGAGCAGCAGCCATGTATAAACGTGCCTAATTACTTCGTCTTATATTTAAATTTGTGTAATTATGTCCCTAGTCCATCATGTTCTGAGCCTCAAATCGGAGAAGCCTCCGCCTACTCTGCCACACGTTAATAAGTAAGATATTCCCTTAGCAAAAGGTCACCTTACTTACTTATACCGTGTCACGTACAAGAGGACTTAAGGAAGCCTCTTGATATCGATACAACGAAGCACTGAGCTCTGAAAGTAAGTGTCGCTTTGTAAGAGTCCAGGACTCACAGCCAGGCACAACCACGAGTGTGCTCGTTGTGTGTGCATTTCCGAGACACTGCTTTGAATCCCTCCTCTCTTTCTTTCTCCTTTTGAAGCGATTAAAGTGTTCTTGACTCTCGGTGAGCAGGATACAGACAGCCTTAAGGAACCCCGGATACTCGACTGGCTTTAAACCCCTGTCAATCAGTCCCGTCACGAGCTAAGGGACTGTAGCATGCGCCGCCCGGGCTAACTCCTGCTCGCTATTCAACACTCACGTCTCATTTAAGTCCCGTGTCTTCGCTTCATAGTAATTAACTGGTTATCCCAAACTCAAATAAAAAAATGATAGGATGTGTACCCCATCTAGTGGGAGAAATACAAGTACAATAATTGGGAAAACAGTAATAAAATACCCCCACGTAAATAACGGATTAAGTGGATGACATAATAATGATAATGATAATAGAGATAATAATAATAATAATAATAATAATAATAATAATAATAATAATAATAATAATAATAATAATATTAATAATAATAATAATAATAATAATAATATTAATAATAATAATAATAATAATAATAATACTAATAATAATAATAATAATTAATAATAATAATAATGTAATAATAATAATAATAATAATAATAATAATAATAATAATAATAATAATAATAAAACAATAATAATAAAAATAATAACAATAATAATAATAATAATAATAATACTAATACTAATAATAATAATAAGTAGAAGAAGAAAAAGCGCAATGAACAATTAATCTTTTTTTCCTTCTAGTTCTTGACTTGATAATGGACCGGAGAAGACCGAAACATCTTGTAGTTCTCATTTTGAATAAATTTTATGGAATTAAAACGTTTTCACAAGTTTCTTGCAGTGATATACTTATTTAGGTGCAGCCTGGTTGATCAGGCCCTGATCCACCATGAGGCCTGGTCACAGACCGGGCCGCGGGGGAGCTGGCCCCCGAAACCCTCTCCAGGTATAATAAAGCCTCTTAAAGAATTTCTAGCCTAAGGTTACAAATATAGACACGATATATATATATATATATATATATATATATATATATATATATATATATATATATATATATATATATATAACACCTTGCTCTATAAGACGTTGCGCCCACGGCTTGACATGGGCCAGGACGGACCGAAGTCGTGACTGGAAAGGCAAAATTCCGACAAATAGATCAATACTAAGACGAATGACTGAGAAAAAGTTATAAATTGATAACGGTTCGCTCAAGCTGTGAGGTGTATCATCGTTAATGACCTCACATTCGATCGAAGACTTATTCCTTGTTGGCAAGAACCAAATCAAGCAAGTTATTTCCTCTAACTGGTTCTATCACAGATTGATTAAAAAACAACAATCCTGGATCGTATCAAGAAAGTTGCTAGACTCGTGATTTCTTGTGGAATTGCTCTTATCAATTTGTCCAAAGTTAAAATCTCACCTCACACACTGATTTCCGTGGTTCGATCCCCGGTACGGGTGGAAACATTTGGACGTTTCCTTAAAACACCTGCTGCCCCTTTTCATCTAGCAGTAAAATAGGTACCTGGGTGTCAGTCGACTGGTGTGGGTCGCATCCTGGGGACAAAAATAACACTGGTCAACAACCAAAATGCTTCCGAGACCAGAGTAGCAATTTCCAACTAATTTTAGGTCACTGATAATGAATATCATAGTTAAAATTGTTTGTTAGCTCTACTTTTCAATATAGACCTACGTGTCACAACAGGTTTCAACAGGCTTGCGGCAGTGTGTTTCTTACCAACACTCACAGTCTCACTGACCTTCATTATTGTTCCAGCAGTCATACAAGGTGGTTGTGCTCTCCAAGTTTATATTTTGAGGTGAATGGTTGGTGATTTTCTTAGCCAAACTCTTTTTAAACTTATAATAAATATTCACTGAGCAAGCTATTGATATGCATGTGACGCATATTATATAAATTTTATTTTCCTACTGAATGATATAAATACTTCTGCTTACCTGTCATGCTCTGTATTATAATGATAAATTAATGATTAAATTTTCTGTTTATCTTCTGTTTGTTGTTTTTTTCTGTCAGATGCCTCGTACATGTGTGAACAGGACAGACAACTGCTGCTACATTTGTGGTGAGGTGACCTTTGTATCACAGAAGCGCCGAGAAACTGCTATGGTTAGAAAGGAATATCACCTATATTTTGGCAGCAAGATTGGTGACCAGGATAAGAACTGGGCTCCACACATATACTGCAACACTTGTGCTACTAACCTTCGTCAATGGTTGAACAGGAAGAGGAAAGGAATGCCTTGTGCTGTGCCAATGACATGGCGGGAGCCAACACACCATACCAACAATTGTTATTTCTGCATGGTACCTCCAGTACAAAAGGGCTTGTCAAAGAAAAAAAAAAGGGTCCATTGAATATCCAAACATTCCATCAGGTATTCACCCAGTTCCACATGGAGAAGTTCTACCTGTTCCTGATGCACCAACTTGGGTATCCCCCGAGTCAGATGAAGAAAGTGGTGAGGAGGAAGAAGAGAAGGATGACACTGCTGGATTACACAGTGACCCAAACTTTGATGAAGCACACTCCTCTAGGTCACATCTCATAACAAAAGGGGAACTCCATGACCTTTTCAGGGATCTGCAACTACCCAAAAATAAGGCAGACCTGCTGGGCTCTCCTCTTCAATAGTGGGATCTCCTAGCAGCTGATGTGAAGATTTCAAAATTTCGAAACCGTCAGCAGCAGTTAAACGATTTCTTGACAATTGAAGATTCTTTAGTGGTTTAAAACATACTGACAAATATTGTACGTTATAATAAAATAATCAAATATTGCATGTCTCGTATCTTTAAACGTATAGCCAATAAGCATTTTTCAAGTTGATATTTGGATTCAGGACATGAAAATATATAAGAATTAACTAATCTCATTTAAGAAGCATACAACTTTTCAAAAATTGTTGACCATTGAACAACCCAATTTGCCCGATATGTTCTGCATAACAAGGGGCTTTCTATATAGTATTCCACTGATGTCAGCTATGGTCTGTATAAGTTATATCATATACTTGTAGAAATAAAGATTATTATTATTATTATTAATATTATTAACACAACAGATTTCGATCTGAATATTTATGAACCTGCGCCTCTAATTATTAAAGACATGGAAAAACCCTCAGAGGTCAATAAGGAAGAAATCATAGTCACATTAATAAGGAAAAAATTCGTACAAACTAGACAACTGTAGACTCTAAAATTCCTCTCCCCAAAAATAATTTGATAAGTCAGATACACCAGCCTAGATAGTCACTTTGATCCCTAAAACCACAAACAAATAATCCGTGTATTCGTTTACATAATTGTAATTATTGCTAATTACCGCAGGAAGTGTCATTTACTGCAACCGAAAAGTCATTAACGGCATCAAAGCTCATTAGTACCACCTGCATAATTCGGATTATTTTTCATAACAGCATTTGCATGATAAAGGTGATTCGTATTCGTTTCACAAATGGAATTATTTCCGAGCAACTTGACAATAGTTTATGGTAATGTAATTGCTTATACATTCCTTTCCTTGGCAGAAATTACACTAGGTTTAAAATCTACATAAAATAATTGCCAAAATCATTATAAATGTAAGTGGGAAGAATTACGTTTATACGTTTATGGTGTGATTCGGATCTTATTCTCTCTCCATCCATCCAACCATCCATCCCTTTCCCCTGCTTCTTGTTCCTTACTCCCTTCCTCTGTCTCCCTCCTTTACCTCCTTCCTAACCCTCTCCCTGACGTTCTACAGAAATCGCTAAATGTCGCATTTGATGGCCTTTGTGCTGTTACCACTGTTGGCAAGAAACATGACAACACGCATTTCAATAAATTATCATTCAAGATATATATATATATATATATATATATATATATTATTATATATATATATATATATATATATATATATATATATATATATATAGGGTATTTCGGGGGTCAATGCCCCCGCGGCCCGGTCCATGACCAGGGCTAGCTGTGAATTAGGGCCTGATCAACCAGGTTGTTACTGCTGGCCGCACGCAATCCGACGTACGAACTACAGCCCGGTTGGTCGGGTACTGACTTTATATGTCCGGTCAGCTCCTTCTTGAAGACAGCCAGGAGTGTATTAATAATCCCCCTCCCTGGGAGGGGGATTACCAATCCCAGCTGCTGGGAGGCAGCTGAACAATCCTGGGCCTCTGACACTTATTGGACAGTGAGTGAGGCTTCGAGACATCTTCGTTGTTGCAAATTTGGTTGTCAATGAACCAACGTAACGTCTTGCCGAGGCACGAGATGCCCCACGATGTTTCTGCCTCCTCTTACACTCTTCATGTATCTAAAGTGATCAACGTCAAAAGGACCGAAACGTCTTCAGTAAACATGTCCCGAGTAAACGCATTCTTGCCCATGTCTCCGACCCACGGGACGAGTGGGCGTCTGAGCCCATGGCAAGTAAGTCCTCAAATTCACAGGCCAGTGTGTTAACCACTGGGCCACCTGCTCTTATAAGATTAATCCAACAAGTCATTTACACAATAGGGAGGTTAACAATCATGCTATTACGATTTAGTGAGGCAATAACAACGTATTGGAAAACACGTCCTTCTTTTATTTACAACAGTGGACTGTACCTGGCAGCTCACCCAACCCTTCCCTTCCCTTCACTGAGCATACAAATGAAGAGACAGTTGCTATCGGACCTCTGAGAGCGCCGCAGCTTTTCCGCAAATCCGATGAAGCTCTCCTGCCGATGTCATCCCCACGAGGTCATCGCTACGAGGTCTTCCCCACGAGGTCTTCCACACCACGTGGGGATGAGGGCCGGAGCCGGGTCAACCTGGCTCGCAGACACTGACTCTCTCGTGAACTTCAGGTCCCACTTAAAGCTCACTTTTCGGAATTTTTTTTCTGCCCTGAAACTAGGTTTGAAATTAGCTAATTGATGGTAAGTTCTTCGGTAGATGTATAATGAAGTTAGACACGTTTTTCATATGTATTAATACTCTTCAACCAAAAATTTCTTAATTGTAACGAAAACAAAAAAAATTCTGAAAATGCTAAAAAACCAAAAACCTCAGAACCACATAAAACCTCAAAGCACTTAAACCCTCAAACCACATAAAACCTCAAAACCACATAAAACCTCAAAACCACATAAAACCTCAAAACCACATAAAACCTCAAAACCACATAAAATCTCAAAATCACATAAAACCTCAAAACTATATAAAACCTCAAAACCACATAAAACCTCAAAACCACATAAAACCTCAAAACCACATAAAACCTCAAAACCACATAAAACCTCAAAACCACATAAAATCTCAAAATCACATAAAACCTCAAAATCACATAAATCCTCAAAACCACATAAAACCTCAAAACCACATAAAACCTCGAAACCACATAAAAAATCAAAACCACATACAACCTCGAAACACTTAAAAACTAACATTAAGAATCCTCACACAACTTTTAAAAACAACATTTGTAACCCACACGGAATCCCTTACCTCCTCCATCACTCCCTTTTCATACTTCTTCTCTTCTTCCTCATCTTAGTCTTCTTCCTGCTCCTCTTTCCTCTTATTTTACCCCCTTCCTCTTCTTTCTTTGCTCCTTACTTCCTCCTTCACGTCACTTCTCTTTTCTGGAACTTTCAGTTTACTCTGCTACTTCTCGTATTGCTTTCAAACACACACACACACACACACACACACATCACGGGAGCTATGACTCGACCCCTGCAACCATAAATAGGTGAGTACACACACAGTAGTGGAGGCGGGAACCATGCAATACATAGTTTTAAGACGAGGTATGATAAAGCTCATGGAGTAGGGAGAGAGTGGACATAGTAGTGATCAGTGAAGAGGCTGGGCCAGGAGCTATGAATCGACCCCTGCAACCACAAATAGGTGAGTCACACACACACACACACACATACACACTTTTCATTTCAAAATTTCGCATGGGGAATTTAAAAAAAAACTCTCTAAAAAATATCCTCTACAACATTACCTATTGCAAAAAAAATCGGTTCAGCATCCACCCAAAATTCTGCAACATTCAGCCTTTCATTTGCCTTAAATGACATGAAATTCCACTCCCTAAAATCTGTTGTTTTCCACAAATCATCGACACAAATCCAAACAATACCGCGTTTTGTATTTTTTTGTTTAATCCTCACTGGAGGGAGATTATACTCGCCGGAAAATTTTGTAAATCGCCTTCGCAAATATAGTTTTATTAAATTTGAAACAGGTGGAAGCAAAGGCATTTTTTTTTAATTGTTAGTTTAGCTAGTGGAGGAAATGTAAGTAGTTTACAATTTACTTTACTGGTTAAATTAGTGTTTTAACTAATTAAGCATTAATGTTATCATTTTTTGTTTGTATTATTATTATTATTATTATTATTATTATTATTATTATTATTATTATTTTTATTAGTGTTATTATTGATATTATTATTATCATTATTTATAATAATAATTATTATTATAATTATTCTTGCTATTATTTTTAGTGTTATTATTATTAGTATTATTATTTTTATTATTATTAGTGTTATTAATATTATTATTATTAGTGTTATTAATATTATTATTATCATTATTTATAATAATACTAATAATTATTATTATTATAATTATTCTTGTTATTATTTTAGTGTTATTATTATTATTATTATTATTATTATTATTATTATTATTATTATTATAATGTCTCGCCATCTTTCATCATCTTATTATTAGTGTTATTGATATTATTATTATAATTATTTATAAAAATAATAATAATAATAATAATAATTATTATTATTATTATTATTATTATTATTATTATTATTATTATTATTATTATTATTATTATTATTATTATAATGTCTCGCCATCTTTCATCATCTTATTATTAGTGTTATTGATATTATTATTATAATTATTTATAAAAATAATAATAATAATAATAATTATTATTATTATTATTATTATTATTATTATTATTATAATGTCTCGCCATCTTTCATCATCTTATTATTAGTGTTATTGATATTATTATTATCATTATTTATAATAATAATAATTATTATTATTATAATTAGTCATGTTATTATTTTAGTGTTATTATTATTATTATTATTATTATTATTATTATTATTATTATTATTATAATGTCTCGCCATCTTTCATCATCTTATTATTAGTGTTATTGATATTATTATTATCATTATTTATATAATAATAATTATTATTATTATAATTAGTCTTGTTATTATTTTAGTGTTATTATTATTATAATGTCTCGCCATCTTTCATCATCTTGTTCAATAAGCATGTCTCATCATACCTAATCATCTCCCATTGTCTCTAGACATCTCCCTTTGTCACATTTGTTATCTCTCAGTATCTCTCTTTTTATATCTAAGCATCTCTCTCTTAGTCTCTGATCATTTCACATCATCTTTAAGCATTTCTCATTATCTCTATTCGTCTCTCGGCATCTCTAAGCATTCTTCCTCTAATTATCTCCCATTATGTCTAATCATCTCCCATCATCTCTGAGCATTTCTCATCATCTTTAAGCATCTCTCACAATCTCGCGTCTACGCCACCATCTCCATCTCATCGTATCTTTTATTGTCTCTCACTCTCTCACTCACTATCTCTCGTCGCTTTTAAGTATCTCTCCTCGTCTCTAATTAAACTTTCTCGATTCCCGGATCAAAGAAGAGATCTCTTCTTAATATCCGTCCAATATATGACTGCTGGCTTTATTTCTCCTCTCTTCCCACGTCTCGTGTTTAATTTATTCTCTCTCTCTCTCTCTGCAGGAATTGTCAAGTGTTATCTTCATAGTATATGCGTTATTTCTGGCTATGATTATTTCCTGCTAGGACAGGTGTGGTCTTTGCTAGGTCAGGTGTGGTCTTTGCTAGGACAGGTGTGGTCTTTGCTAGGACAGGTGTGGTCTTTGCTAGGACAGGTTGGTCTTTGCTAGGACAGGTGTGGTCTTTGCTAGGACAGGTGTGGTCTTTGCTAGGACAGGTGTGGTCTTTGCTAGGACAGGTGTGGTCTTTGCTAGGACAGGTGTGGTCTTTGCTAGGACAGGTGAAGCTGAAGGACCTGTCTGGGACAGAGAATATCTATACCGTCTACATCTGGGACTTAAAATAAAAAGTACATGGACCGACGGATGAGAAATTAAGGTCTGTCACCGCCTAATGGACCGAAATTAAGGTCAGTCCTAAGGGACTAAAATTAAGGTCTGTCATCTCCTAATGGACCGAAATTAAAGTCAGTCCTAAGGGTCTGACCGAAAATAAAGTCCGTTATCTCCCAAGGGACCGAAATTAAGGTCTTTCACGTCCCAAAAGTCCAAAATTCAGATTTATTTCGCCTTTAAATAAGGCAAAAACAAACCAACTCGTCAACTGGCAGAGTTTATTCTTGCAAAATAGTATCGACAAAGTCGGTATGCAAATGAATCTGGATCGCAGCCCCCCCCTGCCGACGCCAAGAGTTATTGTTGCCAGTTTCTGATACTTGTGGCTCTGCAACATTGACTAAATCGTCATGAACACGGCCGCAATATTGCGAAAAATTATATAATGAAAACTATAGTGACAAAAAATATTGAAAAATTGAATCAATGAGGCAGGAATATTGTGTAAAATAAAGCAGCAATATAGCCAAGAAATATGGTGAATATATATTAATGAAAATATTGTGGAAAAATACTCTAATAATAGTGCTGAATGATCCATCATTTGATCCAACTGTTTAAAGACCCAATGATCCATCCCGTGATCCTACTGTTCTAGTATTGGATCCTTCAACACAGCTACTGTATGAGCATGGATCCCCCGCTCTTATTCAAACACCACTCACTTCATATCAATGTGATCAAATTGTATTTCCTTTGATATGGAAAGTATTTATTTTTATCATTGTCACTCTAATACGACTTCACTGTTAACAATTTTTATAACCCAATATTGAAGCCTGCGATGTTATGTGCTTTGATGTCACAGTCCTCACATGGTATGGTATATGCTTTGATGTCACAGTCCTCACATGGTATGGTATATGCTTTGATGTCACAGTCCTCACATGGTATGGTATATGCTTTGATGTCACAATCCTCACATGGTATGGTATATGCTTTGATGTCACAGTCCTCACATGGTATGGTATATGCTTTGATGTCACAGTCCTCACATGGTATGTTATATGCTTTGATGTCACAGTCCTTATATGGTATGGTATATGCTTTGATGTCACAGTCCTCATATGGTATGGTATATGCTTTGATGTCGCAGTCCTCACATGGTATGGCATATGCTTTGATGTCACAGTCCTCATATGGTATGATATATGCTTTGATGTCAGTCTTCATATGGTATGGTATATGCTTTGATGTCACAGTTCTCATTTGGTATGGTACTATATGCTTTGATGTCACAGTCCTCACATGGTATGATATATGCTTTGATGTCACAGTCCTCATATGGTACAGTATATGCTTTGATGTCACAGTTCTCATTTGGTATGGTACTATATGCTTTGATGTCACAGTCCTCACATGGTATGATATATGCTTTGATGTCACAGTCCTCATATGGTACAGTATATGCTTTGATGTCACAGTCCTCACATGGTATGCTATATGTTTTGATGTCACAGTTCTCATCTGGTATGGTACTATATGCTTTGATGTCACAGTCCTCACATGGTATGATATATGCTTTGATGTCACGGCCCTCATCTGGGATGGTATACTGGTGTGTTGCTGTTACCTTGGCTGTCGCGTCTCGGTCTGGTGACGTCTGTGATGTTACTGAAGGTGATGAACCAGAAAGAATAATGTGTACACAGGCGTATATACCTCTGATGAAAATTATATACCCAAGACCTGCCCCTGGTATTACCAAGAAGACCACCAACATGCTCTTGTAGGACCCATAATATATATATATATATATATATATATATATATATATATATATATATATATATATATATATATATACATTGTTCTTAGTCTGAATTTATAATAAACATTTATAGGGGCTTAATTTGTTTTTCATTTTGATTGTTGTAATAATATAAGTCACTAACACTCAAGTCTGATAAAGAAGACAATAAACGGAAACCAAATGAACAAGAATTACGATCACTGAACAATGAACTAGGGTTGATAAAAGTTATAATCCCCCCCGTGTTCAGTGACTGGGGGGGGGAGAGTGACGACGATCTCCTTAACTCCTAAAGTAACATAATTAGGTAATATTAACCTCGTATATTGGCAGGTAAACGCCATGCTTGTTCTTCCTCTCTGGTAATACAGCATTAAATATTACCTATGTATGTCGTATTGTGCGAGATTATCGCCCACTCTGGCAATACTGGCAATTTTTTTTTTTTTTTTTTTTTTTTTTTTGGTAACGTTTGATGTTGTGAAATGAACGTTATATCGTTGATGAACGTGATTTATTTTGTCTAATACATTGTTAAATTTGTTCTGCATTTATATATTTCAAGTTCAATAGTTTTAAAAAGTAAGTTCACGTGCATGCAGGTGTGCTCACCTAGTTGTGGTTGCAGGGGTCGAGTTATAGCTCATGGCCCCGCCTCTTCACTGGCTGCTACTGGGTCACTCTCCCTGCGCCATGAGCTTTATCATACCTCTTCTTGAAGCTATGAATGGATCCTGCCTCGACTACATCGCTTCCCAAGCTATTCCACTTCCCGACCACTCTGTGACTGAAGAAATACTTCCTAACATCCCTGTGATTCATCTGAGTCTTCAACTTCCAACTGTGTCCCTTTGTTGCTGTGTCGCATCTCTGGAACATTCTGTCTCTGTCAACCTTGTCAGTTCCTCTCAGTATTTTATATGTCGTTATCATGTCCCCCTATCTCTCCTGTCCTCCAGTGTCGTCAGGTCGATTTCCCTTAACCTCTCCTCGTAGGCCATACCACTTAGCACCGGGACTAGTCTTGTTGCAAACCTTTGCACTTTCTCTAGTTTCTTTACGTGTTTGGCTAGGTGTGGGTTCCAAACTGGTGCTGCATACTCCAATATGGGCCTAACGTACACAGTGTACAGGGTCGTGAACGATTCTTTATTAAGATGTCGGAATGCTGTTCTTAGGTTTGCTAGGCGTCCGTATGCTGCAGCAGTTATTTGGTTGATGTGCGCCTCAGGAGATGTGCCCGGTGTTATACTCACCCCAAGATCTTTTTCCTTGATTGAGGTTTGTAGTCTCTGGCCCCCTAGACTGTACTCCGTCTGCGGTCTTCTTTGCCCTTCCCCAATTTTCATGACTTTGCACTTGGTGGGTGTTGAACTCCAAGAGCCAATTGCTGGACCAGGCTTGCAGCCTGTCCAGATACATTTGTAGTTCTGCCTGGTCCTCGTCCGATTGAATTCTTCTCATCAACTTCATATCATCTACAAACAGGGACACTTCGGATTCTATTCCTTCCGTCAAGTCGTTCACAAATACCAGAAACAGCACCGGTCCAAGGACTGACTCTTGTGGAACCCCACTCGTCACCGGCGCCCACTCTGACACCTCGCCACGTACCATGACTCGTTTCTGTCTTCTTGACAGGTATTCCCTGATCCATTGTAGTGCCTTCCCTGTTATCCCTGCCTGGTCCTCCAGCTTCTGCACTAATCTCTTGTGTGGGACTGTGTCAAACGCCTTCTTACAGTCCAAGAATATGCAATCTACCCACCCCTCTCTCTCTTGTCTTACTGCTGTCACCCTGTCGTAGAACTCCAGTAGGTTTGTGACACAGGATTTCCAGTCCCTGAAACCGTGTTGGCCGTCGTTGATAAGCTCATTCCTTTCTAGGTGCTCCACCACTCTTCTCCTGATAATCTTCTTCATGACTGTGCATGCTATACATGTCAGTGACACTGGTCTGTAGTTTAGTGCTACGTTCCTGTCTCCTTTTTTAAAGATTGAAACTACATTTGCTGTCTTCTATACCTCAGGTAGTTGCCCTGTTTCGATAGACGTGTTGAAGATTGTTGTTAAGGGTACACATAGCTCTTCTGCTCCCTCTCTCAGGACCCATGTAGAAATGTTATCCGGCCCCATCGCCTTTGAGGTATCCAGCTCGCTTAGTAGCCTCTTCACTTCCTCCTCAGTTGTGTGTATTGTGTCCAGCACCTGATGGTGTACCCTACCTCTCCTCCTTTCTGGAGGCCCTTCTATCTCCTCTGTGAACACCTCTTTGAATCTCATGTTGAGCTCCTCACACACTTCGCGGTCATTTCTTGTGACCTCCCCTCCTACCTTCCTCAGCCTGATCACCTGGTCCTTGACTGTTGTTCTCCTCCTGATGTGGCTGTACAACAGCTTTGGGTCAGATTTGGCTTTCGCTGCTATGTCATTCTCGTACTGTCTTGGGCCTCCCTTCTGATCTGTGCATATTCATTTCTGGCTCTACGACTGCTCTCCTTATTCTCCTGGGTCCTTTGCCTTCTATTTTTCTTCCATTCCCTGGCAAACTTGGTTTTGGCTTCCCTGCACCTTTGGGTGAACCATGGGCTCATCCTGGCTTTTTTGCTTTTCCTGTTACCCTTGGGTATAAACCTATCCTCAGCTTCCTTGTAAATTGTTGTCATATATTATATCATCTCGTTTACTGACTTCCCTGCCAGCTCTCTGTCCCACTGAACTCCGTGCAGGAAGTTCTTCATGCCTACGTATTCCCCTTTCTTGTAGTTTGGCTTCATTCGTCCAGCCTTTCCTGCTTCCCCTCCACTTGTAACTCTACTATGTATTCGAAGCTTAGAACCATATGATCACTGGCCCCAAGGGGGCTTTCATATGTGATATAATAATAATAATAATAATAATAATAATAATAATAATAATAATAATAATAATAATAATAATAATACTTTATTGAGACATTGCACAATTATATATTGTAGACATAGTTATACATAGTTATTACATAGTTATTACTTAGTTATTAATGAGATGTACATGCCAAAAGCCCCTAATATGCTGTGCACTACTGCACTACTCAAGGTGAATACTAGGTCCAGTCTCGCTGGTTCATCCTCTCCTCTCTCTCTGGTAGTGTCCCTTACGTGTTGGTACATGAGATTTTCCAGTACCACCAACATCATTTTAGCCCTCCACGTTTCTTGGCCTCCATGTGGCTCTAAGTTCTCCCAATCGATTTCCTTATTGTTGAAGTCACCTATGATCAGTAGCTTCGCTCTGCTCGCATGATCCCTTCTGGCCACTTCGGCCAGTGTGTCAACCATCGCTCTATTACTCTCATCATACTCTTGCCTTGGCCTCCTGCTGTTCTGTGGTGGGTTATACATCACTGCAATTATCACCTATTATATAATCTCCTGCTTCTCCTCTGTCTCATCTCTCCAGCTCATCAAAATCACATCGGTTTTTATCAGCAGTGCCACTCCTCCACCCTTTCTGTTCCCTCTGTCTTTTCTCAGGATCTGATATCCCGTTCTGATGGCAATTTACATTACACCTGGTTTGCCTTTTTTCTGTTGCCTTCTGGTCGTCCCTCGATCCAGGAGCGAATCTCACAGTACCTTGTGGAGCAACTCTGTTTCATTTTACTCCGTAAATTTTTTGACGTGCTCAACGACAATTTCTTAGCAATTTCAGTTATTTCTCAAATGTTATCATCCCTGTGAGCTTTGTTTCAGTGAGGGCTATGATGTCCGGTGATGCCTCTTTGACTCTTTCATGCCACTCCTCCCACTTATTCGGGGGGTCTTTGGGGGTGGGGGCCCTGGCGGTGTGCTGCAGGATTCTACAGCATAGTGAGGGGTGGGGGATGTAAGTGTGGATTGTGGTCTTTGTTTGGATAGCGTGTTTGGTTTTGGGGTTCTGGGGATGGGTCTGTGTGTTCTCACTCTTGTTGCTCTGCCCTGTTCTGGTTGATCTCTGCTGATGCTGTCTGTGTCTCACTTCCTAGCTCCTTTCCCTTTTGCCTCCACTCCCTCAGCTGCTGTCGTTCTGTTTTTGTTCAGTCCCGGTCTAGGAACACCCTCCTGTATGCTGACGATTCCTTCAGCCGTGGTTTCTCTTGCAGGATCCTGTTTCGCACTGTTTCTGTCGTGAAGATCAGCTTGACTGCCCGTTTTCTCCCCCTCACGTACCCCCCTCTTCTCTGAAAATTTACTATCTCAATGTATATAATGTATATTTCCATTTTCTATAATTTTATATTGCTGATATTCTCGATAATAGCTAAATCGTTAATATCTGGCTTTATATTATTATTAGACTCTTATTTAACTTAGCTCTATTTATTAGGTAGGATGTAATATTGTTGTGCTTGAGAGTGTGTAGTACTGCCTTGGTGTTTGCAAACTACTGTTATGCTGCCGGCGTCTAGTTGCTGGGAGGAGTCAGTCGCTGAACATACCTGAGCTGGGTGGTTGTTCCTCTTCCCTCTCTCTCTCTGGCCTGTTGACCATCGTCGAGTCAACACCTCACTCTACTTGTTTTCTCGACATTAGACTCTGTTGGGTAGAGTATGCATTCGTTGGTGAGGCGAATCATACTTCTCAGGACTCTGTGTAACTCTGTTCACAGAGAATAGACTAGACTGTGATTTTCGACGTTGTTCTGGGTTGTGTGTCACATTGACACTCTGATAAAACTCAGGTCTCAAGCTATAGCTCTGGACCTAATTCGATAAGGCATCTGTGCACCGCCACAGTTTGGGATTGTTTATGCTGAACCTAGTTTCAGTAGAAAGGGAGTTTTGTGACTGTTTTGGAGGATCTACTGATGGTCCCCAGTTAGGGTCGATTTTCTATCTCCTTGTTCCTGACGCTGTGTTGCTGTTGCCTGTTATAGTGCTGTTCTGCGAATTGGTCATTTTACTGGACAATCAAGCTGTTCTGGTTGTCTGTTTGTTAGAGCAGCTAGCTTAAGAGAAGTTCAGTCGTACACTGGTTGAGTCGAGTCTTAGAGTTACCGGGAGCACACTCATACACACATTTATTCGTATTTGTATATATTATTGTAATTACTGACATTGTACCTGATGGTACTTCTGAGTCATTTATATATATGTGCCCTCAGCATAGACTTATTGTATATGAGAGCAGTGTAGGAGCTACCCTCCTAATTAACCTCCTAATTGATATCTTAATATCTTTAGATTTGATTTACTTTGCTACCCTAGATTTTCTCACTTTGATAATAAATCTTTTAAATATATTTCGTTGGTTAGTACCCTATCAGTTGCAATCCTCTTAAGCTATATAATATGTCGGATAACTGAACCAGGATACTGACTTTGTTGCAAAAGCCCAGTAACAGGCTGGATGCTAGAAGGGCTATCCTTTCTAGTGTTCACTGGAGATGTCTATTTCTAATAGATATCGTGTCATTTTGTAACATCTTCACCTATTTCTCTAATGACGTTCTCAATCTCCTGTCTTTCCTACTGCCGTCTTTCATTGTGTCCCCTTAATTCGCTCTCCTGAAGCCCATGAATAAACACTGACTTCTCCCTTTCTGCCTCCCATTGCCTTTCCCTCTGTGTCTCCCCAGTGTTTTCCTGTAGCTCTTGGTGGCCTGGTCGTGCCTCTCCCACCACCACCCCCACTCCCAGCTGCTCTCCCCCTTCATTCCTCGGCCCTGCTTGGACTGATAGGGCCTTAGCGTAATTTATGTCTCCTTCCTTCCCGTTGGGTTTCTTGTTCGATGAGGGTGTACCAGCTTCAGATGCTATGTCCCCTCTGGTCCATACCTCTGTAACTCACTTCAGCCTATTTACCTCACATTCTAGGGCCCTTAACCTGGCTACTGCAGCTTCGACTTGTGACTCCCTTTTCTCAATTTTTGCAGAGACCTCACCTAGTTTACTCTCCCACTCTTGTTCCAACCTTTTGCATTGCTCCTCCATCCATTCTTCCCTACCAGAGCCATTCTCCTCTGATCCCCTGGGCCTTCAAGTTCCCC
>WNWK01000610.1:0-37500 GCA_009830355.1 Cherax destructor | reverse complement strand
ATCCCTTCATAAATGTTACTTTGCTCACACTCCAACAGCACGTCAAGTATTAAAACCATATGCCTCCATTCACTCCTATCAAATACGCTCACACATGCTTGCTGGAAGTCCAAGCCCTCGCACACAAAACTTCCTTTACCCTCCCTCCAACCTTTCCTAGGCCGACCCCTACCCCGCCTTCCCTCCACTACAGATTTATACACTCGAAGTCACTCTGTCTCGTTCCATTCTCTCTACATGTCCAAACCACCTCAACAACCCTCCTCAGCTCTCTGAACAATCGTTTTGGTAATCCCGCACCTCCTCCTAATTTCCAAACTCCGAATTCTCTGCATTATATTCACACCACACATTGACCTCAGACATGACATCTCCACTGCCTCCAGCCTTCTCCTCGTTGCAACATTCATCACCCATGCTTCACACCCATATAAGAGCGTTGGTATAACTATACTCTCATACATTCCCTCTTTACTTCCATGGACAAGGTTCTTTGTCTCCACAGACTCCGAAGTGCTCCACTCACCCTTTTCCCCTCATCAATTCTATGATTCACCTCATCCTTCATAGACCCATCCGCCGACATATCCACTCCCAAATATCTGAATACATTCACCTCCTCCATACTCTCTCCTCCAATCTGATATCCAATCTTTCGTCACCTATTCTTTTTGTTATCCTCATCACCTTACTCTTTCCTATATTCACTTTCAATTTTCTTCTTTTACACACCCTACCAAATTCATCCACCAACCTCTGCAGCTTCTCTTCAGAATCTCCCAAAGCACTGTGTCATCAGCAAAAGCAACTGTGACAACTCCCACTTTGTATTTGCTTCTTTATCTTTTAGCCCAACACCTCTTGCCAAGACCCTCGCATTCACTTCTTTACAACCCCATCTATAAATATATTGAACAACCACGGTGACATCACACATCCTTGTCTAAGGCCCACTTTTACTGGGAAATAGTCCCCTTCCCTCCTACACACTCTAACCTGAGCCTCACTATCCTCATAAAAACTCTTCACTGCTTCAGTAACCTTCCTCCTATTCCATACACCTGCAACATCTGCCACATTGCCCCCTATCTACCCTATCATACGCCTTTTCCAAATCCATAAATGCCACAAAAACATCTTTACCCTTATCCAAATACTGTTCACCTATATGTTTCACTGTAAACACTTGGTCTACACACCCCTACCTTTCCTAAAGCCCCTTGTTCATCTGCTATCCTGCTTTCTGTTTTACTCTTAATTCTTTCAATAATAACTCTACCATACACTTTACCAGGTACACTCAACAGACTTATTCCCCTATAATTTTTGCACTCTCTTTGTCCCCTTTGCCTTTATACAAAGGAACAATACACGCTCTCTGCCAATCCCTAGGTACCTTACCCTCTTCCATACATTTATTAAATAATAGCACCAACCACTCCAAAATTATATCCCCACCTGCTTTTAACATTTCTATCTTTATCCCATCAATCCCAGCTGCCTTACCCCCTTTCATTCTACCCACTGCCTCACGAACTCCCTACACCCACAACTGGCTCTTCCACACTCCTACAAGATGTTATTCCTCCTTGCCCTACACACGAAATCACAGCTTCCTGTCTTCATCAACATTTAACAAATCCTCAAAATATTCTCTCCATCTTCCCTGATACCTCTAACTCTCCATTTAATAACTCTCTCTCCTATTTTTAACTGTCAAATCCATTTGTTCTCTAGGCTTCCTCAACTTATTAATCTCATTCCAAAACTTTTTCTTATTTTCAACAAAATTTGCTGATAACATCTCACCCACTCTCTCATCTGCTCTCTTTTTACATTGCTTCACCACTCTTTTAACCTCTCTTTTTCTCTCCATATACTCTTCCTCCTTGCATCACTTCTACTTTGTAAAAACCTCTCATATGCTAACTTTTTCTCCCTTACTACTCTCTTTACATCATCATTCCACCAATCGCTCCTCTTCCCTCCTGCACCCACTCGCCTGTAACCACAAACTTCTGCTGAACACTCTAACACTACATTTTTAAATCTACCCCATACATTTTCGACCCCATTGCCTACACTCTCACTAACCCATCTATCCTCCAATAGTTGTTTATATCTTACCCTAACTGCCTCCTCTTTTAGTTTATAAACCTTCACCTCTTTTTTACTTACTGATTCTATTTTCCTTGTATCCCATCTACCTTTTACTCCCACTGTAGCTATAACTAAAAAGTGATCTGATATATCTGTAGCCCTCTATAAACATGTACATCCTGAAGTCTACTCAACAGTCTTTTATCTACCAATACATAGTCCAACAAACTACTGTCATTACGCCCTACATCATATCTTGTATACTTATTTATCCTCTTTTTCTTAAAATATGTATTACCTATAACTAAACCCCTTTCTATACAAAGTTCAATCAAAGGGCTCCCATTATCATTTACACCTGGCACCCCAAACTTACCTACTACACCCTCTCTGCATGTTTCTCCCACTTTAGCATTTAGGTCCCCTACCACAATTACTCTCTCATTTGGTTCAAAAGTTCCTATACATTCGCTTAACATCTCCCAAAATCTCTCTCTCCTCTACACTCCTCTCTTCTCCAGGTGCATACACGCTTATTATGACCCACTTTTCGCATCCGACCCTTTTTTAATCCACATAATCCTTGAATTTACACATTTATATTCCCTCTTTTCCTTCCATAACTGATCCTTCAACATTATTGCTACCCCTTCCTTAGCTCTAACTCTCTCAGATACTCCTGACTTAATCCCATTTATTTCTCCCCACTGAAACTCGCCTACCCCTTCAGCTTTGTTTCGCTTAGGGCCAGGACATCCAACTTCTTTTCATTCATAACATCGGCAATCATCTCTTTCTTATCATCCGCACTACATCCACGCACATTCAGACAACCCAGTTTTATAAAGTTTTTCTTCTTCTCGTTTTTAGTAGATTTGTACAGGAGAAGGGGTTACTAGCCCATTGCTCCCGGCATCTTAGTCGCCTCATACGACACGCATGGCTTACGGAGGAAAGATTCTTTCCACTTCCCCATGGACAATAGAGAAAATAAAAAGAACAAGAGCTATTAAGAAAAAGAAGAAAACCTAGATGTGTGTATGTATATATATGCATGTGTATGCCAGTGTAGTGTGACCTAAAGTGTAAGTAGAAGTAGCTAGATATACCTGTTATCCAGCGTGTTTATGAGACAGAAAAAAGACACCAGCAATCCTACCATCATGTAAAACAGTTTCAGGTTTCTGTTTCACAGTCACCTGGCAGGACGGTAGTACCTCCCTGGGTGGTTGCTGTCTACCAACCTACTACTGTCTACCAACCTACTACTACAACCTACTACATATATATATATTATATATATATATATATATATATATATATATATATATATATATATATATATATATATATATATATATATATATATATATATATATATATAAAATACTCTGTAGGTTAATATTTCTAAAATACAGCTAAAGTGAAACGAAAATCATGAAGCATGTTTAAAATTAATGGTAATTATATATATATTTTTGTGCAAATGAAAGTGAAACAAAAAAAAGTACGTATTTATCAAAGAGAAATATTGTTTTGAGAAGGAAATTATCTGCGATTGCTGTTTAATGATTGTCTCATTGTAAACGTGTTTTAAAATGAAAAAAAATCTCTGCAGTGTTTTCCCACTCGTTACTCGTTTGAACTATAATATTAACGATACCATTGTGTTAGAACATCGACAAATAATTATAATGTTGATTAATCTTCCGAGAAGCTGAAAGAAGCGGTAATAAAGTACAAACAGCTCTCTCATAAAGCTTCTCTAGAGAGTGCATCTTATTTTTCGTGAATGCGACTGAAGAAGTACATCAAAAACTGGAAAGCTTATTGAAAGGCCCCTCTGTATATTGTATCACGTGGGGTGGTGCGTATAAGAGTGTCGAAATGTGTCTGCGCTGGGAGACTCCAGTAGGTCAGTCAGGGATATCGTCAAGTGTTCGAATAAGGGTCCAACAGCTATAGGATAACCTGTTTGTTTGTCAAAACATATTCAGCACTTGATTCATGCCAGTATTATTATTATAATTATTAGTTGCTCCTGTTTTTTTAGACAAAACAAACGGCCAGGTAAAGATTTTTTTTACCCCCAAGGGACTCACAGAGTTGAGATTATTCATCAAGTTATCTAACTTTCTGTCAGTTGGTTTCAAAACAAAAACCTAATGATATTCAGCTGAAGTATTCAGAGGAAGAGTCATGAGTAATGGAGAATGTCACTCACGCTGAGTCTAACTCAGAATTATGATGCAGAGGCTTCGGGTATTAAGAATTGCAGCTTCAAAAGAAATAAAATGAAAGTGCATGTCGCGATGCTTCAAGAAACACGACTAATACACTATCATTACTACTAATAATAATAATTATAAAAATAATAATAACAATAATAATAATAATAATATTGTTGCACCTACTGTTGTTACAACCGGTTTAATATACATCTGATACTATTACCACCACTATCTCAACCACAATTTACCTACCACCTATTCACTGATGATAACCAGAGTTAGGGTTTTTCATTCTTAACAGCTGATTTCCATTTACATTCTCAACATCAGCTGATTTCTGTTTACGTTCTCACCATCAGCTAATTTCTCTTTACATTCTCTAGATGGAGGCTGCAACGCTACGTGGGACAAGATTCTCTGTTGGCCACCTACACCACCTGACACTCTCTCTCGCCTCCCCTGTCCACCTCTCAAAGGAGTCGACCCTTCACGTAAGTACACGAAATATCCCATCACTCTTTGTAAGTGCCAGGCATCCTGTGTAAATATCCACTAGCATCTCTCTCTTTCCCGTAGGTATCCGGTTCTCAGGACAATTGGTGTGCATTCCCAGTAAATAGGTAGCCTTTTTTTCCTGTCTCCTTTTTTAAAAATTGGAACTACATTGTGTGTGTGTGTGTGTGTGTGTCTAGTAACTCATTTACAAATTTAATATACAAAATAAACAACCTTTTTTTTGTATAAATTCCTTTTTGGCTAAATCTATAAATTTTTGAATGTTACTAAACACTCAAAAAATGGAAGAAAAAAATTGAGGCTATCAAAAATTTCATTGGAAATAATTTTGGTGTTTAAAATAATTATGAAAAACGAGACGCTTGAAAAATTTCGGTTAATGACATTAAAAAAATTTTTTTTTGAAAAGGTGGGGGCAAGTACCTGAGAGGAGGTGGGAAGTACCTGAGAGGAGGTGGGTAGTACCTAAGAGGAGGTGGAAAGTACCTGAGAGGAGGTGGATAGTACCTGAGAGGAGGTGGGAAGTACCTGAGAGGAGGTGGGTAGTACCTGAGAGGAGGTGGGTAGTACCTGAGAGGAGGTGGTAGTACCTGAGAGGAGGTGGGTAGTACCTGAGAGGAGGTGGGTAGTACGTGAGAGGAGGTGGGTAGTACCTGATGGGAGGTGGGAAGTACCTGAGAGGAGGTGGGTAGTACCTGAGAGGAGGTGGGTAGTACCTGAGAGGAGGTGGGTAGTACCTGAAAGGAGGTGGGTAGTACCTGAGAGGAGGTGGGTAGTACCTGAGAGGAGGTGGGTAGTACCTGAGAGGAGGTGGGAAGTACCTGAGAGGAGGTGGGTAGTACCTGAAGGGAGATGGGAAGTACCTGAGGATAGGTGGTGGAAGTACCTGAGGGGAGATGGGAAGTACCTGAGAGGAGGTGGGAGGTACCTGAGAGGAGGTAAGAATTACCTGAGGGAATTGGGAAGTACCTGAGAAGAGGTGTGGGAAGTACTTGAGAGGATTGGGGGGAGGGAAGTACATGAAAGGAGGCAGAAAGAAGTACACAAGAGGAGGGAGAGGGGAAAGTACAATTCATCCTAAGGCTTCTACTCCATCTTCCATCGACCCTAGATTTATACTCCCTCTTGGTCATCCTATTCTGCTCTATCCTCTCTAAATGCCAAACCACCTTCACAACCCATCGTTGCTCAGTCAATTATATTCATCACACACCGTCTTCTAATCTCTATGCTTCAAACACCTTGCACAATGTCCACACCTCACTCTCAAACACGACGAATCCACTCTCTCCAGCCTCCTCCTCCTCGCTGCAACGTTAAAAACCCATGCCTCACACCGATACAAAAGTATGGGTGTGAGGTGAATTTCCCTTTTAGCTTCTATAGCTAACTTCTCTCTCTCTCTCTCCACAGATACCTCAACACTAAACCAAACCTTTTCCTAACATCTATTCTGTGGCTCACCTCTTCTTTCTTGGACTCCCAACTAGGATATAATCCTCGCTGCAACGTTTAAAGCCCAAGCCTCACACCCATGTAAAAGTAATTTTACCTGTTTAATCATTTTGCCTCCATGGATAAACTTCTCTCTCCGCAGATGCCTCAGCACTCCACCTAATTTCCCTTCATATGTATTCCATGGCAATGTTCTTCACTGCAGACTTGTAATCCAGCCACGTCTGAGATATTTTAGATTCCTGTGATTTGTTAGCTTCGTTTATTACGATTTTTAGAGACGCTGCCAAATGCTTTAGTAAGAAGG
Organism: Cherax destructor; assembly: GCA_009830355.1. Lineage (NCBI taxonomy): Eukaryota > Metazoa > Arthropoda > Malacostraca > Decapoda > Parastacidae > Cherax > Cherax destructor. The sequence goes on along the minus strand of WNWK01000610.1, from coordinate 30,891 downwards.
AAGTTTGGTCTAGTACTGATTGCTAATTAAGTGGCGTAATAGTCTTTAAAGGCCAATGTTTAGAGTGTCATCGGTGTTTGGCACGAACCTAGCTAGTTACAAGCAACTGGTACACTGGTACCACTTGCTACTCTCTGCGGTAGTGGTACCACTGTTTGTGGTATATTGGTACCATTTGCGACTCTCTGTGGTACAGTGGTACTACTTACCACTCTCTGTGGTACATTGGTACCATTTACCACTCTCTGTGGTACAGTGGTACCACTTACCACTCTCTGTGGTACAGAGAGTAATAAGTGTACCTTCAATTGTACCTCCACTTGTACCTTCACTTGTACCTTCACTGGTACCTCCACTTGTACCTTCACTTGTACCTTCACTGGTACCTTCACTGGTACCTTCACTGGTACCTTCACTGGTACCTTCAATTGTACCTCCACTTGTACCTTCACTTGTACCATCCCTGGTACCTCCACTTGTACCTTCACTGGTACCTTCACTGGCACCTTCACTGGTACCATCATTTGTACCTACGCTTGTACCTTCACTGGTACCTTCACTGGTGCCTTCACTGGTACCTTCACTTGTACCTTCACTGGTACCTTCACTGGTACCTTCACTGGTACCTCCATTTGTATCTTCACTGGTACCTTCACTTGTACCTTCACTTGTACCTTCACTAGTACCTTCACTTGTACCTCCATTAGTACCTTCACTTGTACCTTCACTGGTACCTTCACTGGTACCTTCGCTGGTACCTTCACTGGTACCTTCACTGGTACCTTCACTTGTACCTTCACTGGTACCTCCACTTGTACTTTCACTGGTACCTTCACTGGCACCTTCACTGGTACCATCATTTGTACCTCCGCTTGTACCTTCATTGGTACTTTCACTGGTACCTTCACTGGTACCTTCACTTGTACCTTCACTGGTACCTTCACTGGTACCTCCATTTGTATCTTCACTGGTACCTTCACTGGTACCTTCGCTGGTACCTTCACTGGTACCTACACTGGTACCTTCACTGGTACCTTCACTGGTTCCTTCACTGGTTCCTTCACTTGTACCTTCACTGATACCTTCACTGGTACCTTCAATGGTACTTTCGCTGGTACCTTCACTGGAACCTTCACTTGTACCTTCACTTGTACCTTCACTGGTACCTTCACTGGTACCTTTACTGGTACCTTCACTTGTACTTTCACTGGTACCTTCACTGGTACCTTTACTGGTACATTCACTGGTACCTTCACCGGCACCTTCACTTGTACCTTCACTTGTACCTTCACTAGTACCTTCACTGGTACCTTCACTGGTACCTTCACTGGTACCTTTACTGGTACCTTCACTGGTACCTTCACTGGTACCTTCACTGGTACCTTCACTGTTACCTTCACTGGTACCTTCACTGGTACCTTCACTGGTACCTTCACTGGTACCTTCACTGGAACCTTCACTGGTACCTTCACTGGTACCTTCACTAGTACCTTCACTGGTACCTTCACTGGTACCTTCACTGGTACCTTCACTGGTACCTTCACTGGTACCTTTACTGGTACCTTCACTGGTACCTTTACTGGTACCTTCACTGGTACCTTCACTAATACCTTCACTGGTACCTTCACTGGTACCTTCACTGGTACCTTCACTGGTACCTTCACTGGTACCTTCACTGGTACCTTTACTGGTACCTTCACTTGTACCTTCACTGGTACCTTCACTGGTACCTTTACTGGTACCTTCACTGGTACCTTCACTTGTACCTTCACTTGTACCTTCACTAGTACCTTCACTGGTACCTTAACTGGTACCTTCACTGGTACCTTTACTGGTACCTTCACTTGTACCTTCACTGGTACCTTCACTGGTACCTTCACTGGTACCTTCACTGGTACCTTCACTAGTACCTTCACTGGTACCTTCACTTGTACCTTCACTGGTATCTTCACTGGTACCTTCACTGGTACCTTCACTGGTACCTTCACTTGTACCTTCACTGGTACCTTCACTGGTACCTTTACTGGTACATTCACTGGTACCTTCACCGGCACCTTCACTTGTACCTTCACTTGTACCTTTACTAGTACCTTCACTGGTACCTTCACTGGTACCTTTACTGGTACCTTCACTGGTACCTTCACTGGTACCTTCACTGGTACCTTAACTGTTACCTTCACTGGTACCTTCACTGGTACCTTCACTGGTACCTTCACTGGTACCTTCACTGGAACCTTCACTGGTACCTTCACTGGTACCTTCACTGGTACCTTCACTGGTACCTTCACTGGTACCTTCACTGGTACCTTTACTGGTACCTTTACTGGTACCTTCACTGGTACCTTCACTGTACTCTTAACTGGTACCTTCACTGGTACCTTCACTGGTACCTTTACTGGTACCTTCACTGGTACCTTCACTGGTACCTTCACTGGTACCTTCACTGGTACCTTCACTGGTACCTTCACTGGTACCTTCACTGGTACCTTCACTGGTACCTTCACTTGTACCTTCACTGGTACCTTCACTGGTACCTTCACTGGTACCTTCACTGGTACCTTCACTAGTACCTTCACTGGTACCTTCACTGGTACCTTCACTGGTACCTTCACTGGTACCTTCACTGGTGCCTTCACTGGTATCTTTACTGGTACCTTCACTGGTACCTTCACTGGTACTTTCACTGGTACCTTCACTGGTACCTTCACTGGTACCTTTACTGGTACCTTCACTCGTACCTTCACTGGTACCTTTACTGGTACCTTCACTGGTACCTTCACTGGTACCTTCACTGGTACCTTCACTGGTACCTTCACTGGTACCTTCACTTGTAGACGATTATCTTCGACTCGACAAATTATCGAAGAATTTCCTGAACCGAGATTCACGGAGATAAAATAAATTTTTAGGAAAATAACTAAATTCTTAATAAAAAAAAATAAGAATTTATTAATATTGAATGACTGAAAATCGTAATATACAAAGGACACATTTTTTTGGAATCCGAAATACTGATTTCGTAGCTTTTACGATGTTTTTTTTTTCGTAGATTTTGAAAATCATGTTTTAGAGAGAGGAAAAAATATTATATTTTTTATATTAATGTTTCAGTTAATGTGGAAATCAGGTTCTTTTGAGTTTTTTTTTTTATTTTGAGTGGATGGGTTGATTTGGATGGGTTAAATGGATGAATGGATGGATGGATTGGATGGATAAGAAAAAAAGATTTTTTTTTAGTGTGTGAGAAATTGTCCATTTGTGTTTTGCGCGAGAGTTGAGTCTCATCTCCTGGGACCTTCCTCAATCTTACATTTCACCGGGAACTGTTGTCCTCTTAGAATCCTGGACACTATCCTACAGTCCTAGCCTCCTGGATACTATCCTACAGTCCTAGCCTCCTGGATACTATCCTACAGTCCTAGCCTCCTGGTTACTATCCTACAGTCCTAGCCTCCTGGATACTATCCTACAGTCCTAGCCTTGGATACTATCCTACAGTCCTAGCCTCCTAGATACTATCCTACAGTCCTAGCCTCCTGGATACTATCCTACAGTCCTAGCGTCTTGGATACTATCCTACAGTCCTAGCCTCTTGGATACTATCTTACAGTCCTAGCCTCCTGGATACTATCCTACAGTTCTAGCCTCCTGGATACTATCCTACAGTCCTAGTCTCCTGGATACTATCCTTGGATAACCGGATAGAGCCCTACCCAGAGTTTTACGAGTCGATCAAACTCTATACCAGAGCTCTGATCCAGGAGTCTTTCCTGCCATACCTGAGGGGCATAACCCGCCACCCTCGTGCCTACTCCTGGGAAGGAGGGAGGGAGGGAGGGAGGGAGGGAGGGAGGGAGGGAGGAGGAGGATGGAGTTGAAGGAAGAGGGTGATGGAGTAAAGAAAAAAAAGAGGGGAAGAGAAGTAGGATAGGGGAATGAAAGGGGCAAGAGATGGGGAGAGAGAGAGGAGAGAAGGAAAGAGAGGGAATGAAAGAGAAGAGAGAGAGGGAGAATGAGAGAGCAGAAGAGAGGGGTAATGAGAGAGAAGTGTGAGGGTAATGAGAAGGCAGAAAAGGGAATGAGAGGACAAGAGAGGGAAATGAAAGGATAGAAGGGAATATGAGAAGACAGAGGGGGAATTAGAGGGCAAGAGAAGGGAATGAGAGGGAAGAAAGAGAGAGAGGAGAATGAGAGGGCAAGAGAGGGGAATGAGACATAAGAGGGGACAGGACAAGAATGAGAGGGCAAGAGAGGGGGATGAGACATAAGAGGGGAACAGGGCAAGAATGAGAGGGCAAGAGAGGGTAATGAGACATAAGAGGGGAACAGGGCAAGAATGAGAGGGCAAGAGAGGGTAATGAGACATAAGAGGGGAACAGGGCAAGAATGAGAGGGCAAGAGAGGGGAATGAGACATAAGATGGGAACAGGGCAAGAATGAGAGGGCAAGAGAGGGGGATGAGACATAAGAGGGGAACAGGGCAAGAATGAAAGGGCAAGATAGGGGAATGAGACATAAGAGGGGAACAGGGCAAGAATGAGAGGGCAAGAGAGGGGAATGAGACATAAGAGGGGAACAGGGCAAGAATGAGAGGGCAAGAGAGGGGAATGAGACATAAGAGGGGAACAGGGCAAGAATGAGAGGGCAAGAGAGGGGAATGAGACATAAAAGGGGAACAGGGCAAGAATGAGAAGGCAAGAGAGGGGGATGAGAGGGCAAGAGAGGGGGAGGGGGAGGGAGGGGTAGGAAGGGGGAGGGAGGGGAGAATGTAGTCAGTTTGGGTATAACATGAGACAGACATGAATATTTAATTGGTTAAATAATTCGTCACTGCTCATTTTGCATCACAGCTGAAGCCTGGCACTGCTGAAGCCTGGCACTGCTGAAGCCTGGCACTGCTGAAGCCTGGCACTGCTGAAGCCTGGCACTGCTGAAGCCTGGCACTGCTGAAGCCTGGCACTGCTCTTTGACCCATGGTAGTGGTTCATGGTAGTGGTTCATGGTAGTGGTTCATGGTAGTGGTTCATGGTAGTGGTTCATGGTAGTGGTTCATGGTAGTGGTTCATGGTAGTGGCTCGTGGTAGTGGTTCATGGTAGTGGTTCATGGTAGTGGTTCATGGTAGTGGTTCATGGTAGTGGTTCATGGTGGTAGTTCATGGTAGTGGTTCATGGTAGTGGTTCATAAGTAGTAGTTCATAATAGTGGTTCATGGTAGTGGTTCATGGTGGTAGTTCATGGTAGTGGCTCGTAATAGTGGTTCATGGTAGTGGTTCATGGTAGTGGTTTATGGTAGTGGTTCATGGTGGTAGTTCATGGTAGTGGCTCGTGGTAGTGGTTCATGGTAGTGGTTCATGGTAGTGGTTCATGGTAGTGGTTCATAGTAGTGGTTCATGGTAGTGGTTCATGGTGGTAGTTCATGGTAGTGGCTCGTGGTAGTGGTTCATGGTGGTAGTTCATGGTAGTGGCTCATGGTAGTGGTTCATGGTGGTAGCTCATGGTAGTGGCTCGTGGTAGTGGTTCATGGTAGTGGTTCATGGTTATAGTTCATGGTAGTGGCTCATGGTAGTGGTTCATGGTGGTAGTTCATGGTAGTGGCTCATGGTAGTGGTTCGTGATGGTGGTTCATAGTAGAGACACATGGTAGTGGTTCATGGTAGTGGTGGTTCATGGTAGGGGTTCATGGGGGTGGTTCATGGTAGTGGTTCACGGTGGTGGTTCATAGTAGAGGCACATGGTAGTGGTTCATGGTAGTGGTGGTTCATAGTGGTGGTTCATAGTGGTGGTTCATGGTAGTGGTGGTTCATGGTGGTGGTTCATGGTAGTGGTTCATGGTGGTGGTTCATAGTAGTGGCACATAGTAGTGATTCATGGTAGTGGTTAATGGTGGTAGTTCATGGAAGTGGGGAATGGTAGTGGTTCATGGTAGTGGTTCATGGTGGTGGTTCATAGTAGTGGCACATGGTAGTGGTTCATGGTGATGGTTCATACTAGTGGCACATGGTAGTGGTTCGTGGTAGTGGTTCATGGTGGTGGTTCATGGTAGTGGTTCTAGGTGGGGGTTCATGGTGGGGGTTCATGGTAGTGGTTCATAGTGGTGGTACATAGTAGTGGCACATGGTAGTGATTCATGGTGGTGGTTCATGGTAGTGGTTTATGGTAGTGGTTCATGGTGGTGGTTCATAATAGTGGCACATGGTAGTAGTTCATGGTAGTGGTTCATGGTGGTAGTTCATAGTAGTGGATCATGGTGGTGGTTCATAGTAGTGGCACATGGTAGTGGTTCGTGGTAGTGGTTCATGGTGGTGTTTCATGGTAGTGGTTCATGGTGGGGGTTCATGGTGTTGGTTCATGGTAGTGGTTCATGGTGGTGATGGTTCATGGTAGTGGTTCATGGGCGAAAGAGAGGGAGAGAGAGAGGTGACAGTAAAGAGGAGGAGAATAAAAACAAAACCAGATAAAAGGGACTTAAACGAATGGAGGAAATAGATGAAGGGAAGTGGATAGAAGCAAGGAGATGAAGAGGGAATTACACAAGGGGAAAGTAATCACAAAGTAATTGAGTTCAAATATTTTGCAAAATAAAAAAAAAGAATAATTGGACTTGAGTCCTGGATTTGGGAAGTACAGTGCCTTCACTCTGAAGGATGGGTGAGGGTGTTACAGTCCTAGAAGTGGGAGGTACAGTTCCTGTACTCTGAATGATGTATAAGGGTGTTACAGTCCTAGAAGTGGGAGGTACAGTTCCTGTACTCTGAATGATGGATAAGGGTGTTACAGTCCTAGAAGTGGGAGGTACAGTTCCGGTACTCTGAAGGATGGTTGAAGGTGTTAAAGTACTGGAGGTGGGAAGCACAGTGCCTGTACTCTGCAGGATGGGTGGGGATGTTGTAATTCAGAGGGTCATTCGAAATGTGGAGTCAGCACACTTCTGACAAGACAGTTACTAAATTAATGATGGTGAAAGTGTTTCCTTTTTATGGGTCACTACGAATAATGACACCTACATTCCTGGAGGTATGTAAGAGAGCAGTGATCCTGGTCTTACTAGAGCCTCCTGGAGGTCTGTAAAAGAGTAGTGATCCTGGTCTCATCAGAGGATCCTGGAGGTCTGTAAAAGAGCAGTGATCCTGGTCTCACTAGAGCCTCCTGGAGGTCTGTAAGAGAGCTGTGATCCTGGTCTCACTAGAGCCTCCTGGAGGTCTGTAAGAGAGCAGTGATCCTGGTCTCACTAGAGCCTCCTGGAGGTCTGTAAGAGAGCAGTGATCCTGGTCTCATTGAATCCCTCGGAAGCCTAGTAGAAATTCATACCCTCAAAACAAGTTATTCAAATTCCTGGTCACAACAGCTAACAGGAAGCTAAGAGACCAGCCCAAGAGCTTTAAGCTCAAAATCCTGCTGACACACCTAGGCGATAAGTCACCAGCTCACCCAAGTATAAACACACAGTGTAAACCTAGCTCCAAGGACCGTCCCCTGATCCCCTTACTCAGGGTGATTGATGGCTAGGGGATATCCATTAGTTGGTGGCATTCACAGCGGTTATAGTTGTTGGGTCCTCCAAACGTTGGTGTTTAGTTTAAAGAAACGTTTAATACCTGAGCGTGTGTCAACATTCGCAGCAGTTACTTGAGGGGGAGACGTTGAAACGTTGGTGTTTAGTGATCAAAAACGTTTAAACACTACGTTTAGAGAGGCGATTTGAGATGAGGCTTAAAAACGTTACTCTTACGTGCTGACAAACGTCTAACACCTAAGCGTCTAAGACAACGCTGACGGGGAAGTACGACAGGGAGATTTGAAAGAGCCCGCCTCGTAATTAAAGATAAAAAAAATGCCTTACATCTTCTTTAATCACCATTTCGGACATAATTAACCCATTTCAGTGGCCGTCACGTAGAATTGGGTCACAGAGACCTCGGAAAGATGAGCTAGCCTGCTAGCCTGCTAGCCTGCTAGCAAACAACACGGTTGACACCTGAGAGGGTTAGACCAGGACGTCTACAACTATTATAGCAGATGAGGCTGTGCTGAAGCGTAAAGAAACGTCAGTAAACACTTTAGTGCCACAGACGAGGCCTCGTCTGTGGCACTCCTAGTTCTGTGCTGGAGTGTAAAACTCTATTTTAAAACTCATCACTGCTTTCGTGTTTTTAAGCTACTTAATTATTATTAATATTAGTAGTAGTAGTATTTTATTATTATTATTATTATTATTATTATTATTATTATTATTATTATTATTATTATTATTATTATTATTATTATATTCAAAACTAAGTGCTAAACAAACAGGGGTAATATAGACGCTACTTAATGCGTAAAACATTATTTAATTATGCGTAAACTGCGTTTGTAGCAATTCTTAACAAATAAGGAGAAACTGGGAACTGTCAGTCGCGTCTTTGGAAGGTTGGTTGGTTGGTTGATGGAGGGGGGGAAGGGGGGTTTCAAGCCTATCGACTAGACAAAGGACCGATAAGGCTCCTTGTAATCCTTGCACCACCAGTCAAGGTTACTCTAATCTCTCTTATGGAGACTAATTATGTACTCAGCGTATATGGACACTAAGAGATATACACCTCTCGGTGCATTTATGCGGCCGGGGAGGTGAAAGGAGGGAGTGCTAACTCTCTCTCTCTCTCTCTCTCTCTCTCTCTTTAACCAGTCTCTTAAGTGACACTAACCCTCCAGTTTTCCTTACACAAGTGGCACTAACCCTCCGTTTCCCCTTACACAGATGGCACTAACCCTCCACTTCCCCTTATAAGTGTGGCACTAACCCTCAACTTCCCCTTACATGTGTGACACTAACCCTCCACTTCCCCTTACAGAGTTATCACTAACCCTTCTTCTTCCTCCTCCAGAGGTAGCTGAGAGGCACTGCACCTCCGGAGGTTTTTGGGAGGGCAGAACCCAGGAGGAGTCCCTCGCGGGAGGCTGGACCAACTACACACCATGTCTTATCCCGGAGATACGCATCCTGATGGATAAACTCTACGCAAAGTCCAAGGAAGATGCGCAGGTGAGTGTGGATGTTTAGGTGAGTGTGGATGTTTAGGTGAGTGTGGATGTTTAGGTGAGTGTGGATGTTTAGGTGAGTGTGGATGTTTAGGTGAGTGTGGATGTTTAGGTGAGTGTGGATGTTTAGGTGAGTGTGGATGTTTAGGTGAGTGTGGATGTTTAGGTGAGTGTGGATGTTTAGATGATTTACGTGTGTATGTCTGTATGAATGTGAACTTTCAATTAAAATGATGAACTGGCTTATTCGGTTTGAAGTCTGTCGACTACACGATGGTTTCCTTATTAGGTTTAAGGTCTATCGACTTCAGGTAGGTAGCTTTACTTGGTTTGAAGCCTGTCGACTACGCGATGGTTGGTTTGTTAGGATTAAAGTCTATCTACTACACGATGGTTGGTTTGCCAGGTTTAAAGCCTATCTACTACACGAGGCCTATCTACTACATTAAGGCTGCATGACACCTGTTCACCACCAGTTAAGCATACTTAAATACCTAAAACAGGGCTTAAAGTAAACTGTCAGCGTATATACACTGAGAGATACACACTCAGTGTATAAACACTGAGAGATACACACCTCTCAGTGTACATACACTGAGAGATACACACCTCTCAGTGTACATACACTGAGATATACACACCTCTCAGTGTACATACACTGAGAGATAAAGACCTCTCAGTGTACATACACTGAGAGATAAAGACCTCTCAGTGTACATACACTGAGAGATACACACCTCTCAGTGTAAATACACTGAGAGATAAAGATCTCTCAGTGTACGTACACTGAGAGATACACACCTCTCAGTGTACATTGTATTTCGGACATTATGAGAGCTTCAAGCTATTAAATAATTGATAATTAACGATAATTTCACTAATAATTAATTTCGAGGCAGAAAATAATGTTGTAGCGTTAATGATCCAGGCAAACATTCAGCGTTTATTATGATTATTATTATTATTATTATTATTATTATTATTATTATTATTATTAGTGTCATTATTATTAATATAATAATAATTATTATTATTGTTATTATTATTACTATTATTATTGATATTATTATTACTATTATTGTCATTTTATTATTATTATTATTATAATTATATTATTATTCTTATTCTTATTATTAAAATTAGAAGCTGGTTCTAAATTTCTGGATCCATCAGAGACTTGATTGCCCCGCGACCATGAATAGAAAGCTGGAGGCAATTCGGCTGCTTGATGACGAAAGGCGATGTTTCGGTCCTCCCCCCCCTCTCCTACACTGCTGGGGGAAACGTAGCCGCCCAAGAGGTTAACTGTGTGTCGTGGGCTCAGTGCCACTTTAACTGACGCACCCGGACTCAAACGAAGCTTCATAACTGGCCATATCGAACTCTTGAGTTTTCATTCTCGCAAGAGATCCCGGTCGTCGGTATTAAAAAAGAATTTTTTATTTCAATCTCTCTCTCTCTCTCTCTCTCTCTCTCTCTCTAGCACAGAGACTCCGCCGGGAACTCTTGGCACTCACTTTATCTCCCCGCTTCAGAGAGGTTGAGACACAGTGGCCAGGATGCTGCCCTCTCCCCACCTGACACAACACCAGCAGTGGACTTGTTACTTCTCAAGGATTGTTGCCCAACCTCTTAAGATGGCATCTTAAGGACATTACCAAGTGGGTTATTCTCGGTGGTACTGTATATGTATATATATATATATATATATATATATATATATATATATATATATATATATATATATATATATATATATATATATATATATATATATGAAGGAGTAAGACCAGCGGAAGTAAACAAAATCATATTTTTCTCTTTCGAAAGATTTCTTGTAATTTTTGTTCCTATTGCTATATCCCTTCTATTTTCTCTCTCTCTCTCTCTCTCTCTCTAAGTGTATGTAGTTCGTGAAGATAAATAGGTTTATGGCTGGACACAGAATGGGTATTAATGGGGAAGGGTGGAATGGATAAGGGATTGGTGTAACTCATGGGACTGATCCCTCGCAAGATTTAAGTGATTGTTGTATAAGTAAGACTGTGTAACTAAAATAACTCAGGCAGGATTGTAAGAGAGAGAGAGAGAGAGAGAGAGAGAGAGAGAGAGAGAGAGAGAGAGAGAGAGAGAGAGAGAGAGAGAGAGATTGAGAGATAATAAAATCTGCTGTTTGAATCGAAAATGCATTTTGTGCAGAAGACAACAACACTTCAAGTACAAGACTGTAATCTAATTAGAAGTTCTTGAAGAGCCGAGGGTTTTGTAAAAGTTAGAAACTTAGAGGGAGGGAGGGAGGGAGGGAAAGGATTGAAGGAAGGAGAGGAGGAAAGGAGGGAGGGGAAAGAGGAAGGGAGGGTGGTATGGAGGGAGTTGTGTTATAATCCACAACTATTTATAGTGAGTCTTCAACGAGGAAATACATGAGACGCTACAGGAAGTCGTGATGTAGCAACATGTCTTCACCAGAGCATATACGCACAGTATATACACTATGTATAATGAAGTCAAACACGAGAGAGTCATAAATAGTGAATGCTCTCTCAAGCACAACACTGAATGCACGCACTCACTGACACCTATCAAACTACAGAATGATGTGAGCCAGCTGGCGGCTTGAGAGGGTTTGTCTGCAAAAAACCGTTCCTAAAACTCTATAACTTTACAACCGGTCAATCCTTCTCTCCTACACTCCAGCAGTTTCTGCAAGAAAGTGCAGCCGAACTCTCTACCCAGGCAAAAAGAATTGGCCCCACAGAGAACATCTCTTGACAGCAACTGCCCAACCTATCAACGTGCAGTTACAACAGCATATCGCTCCTCGATAACAGCCATTGGAGCAGCATCGGCTTTTCTGTTACTCTGTCCACCACAGAGCAAGACGAACTCAGCCTTTGGTTAAAATTCTCCAATGGTATCAACAAAAAAATGCACATAAATAGCATAACCACAGATTTGAGAACAGCGATTTCCAGGAAGGTTCGACACATGTACATATGTGGTACATAGCACCAACAAGATAATGAATTAGACACATGTGCAACATCTGGGTATCTTTATTGTAGACGTTTCGCCCACCAGTGGCTTTATCAATACAAATTCAAGGACATAATGTGAAGACAGTAGAACTATATACACAAGATGATAGAATCAGTCCCTCGGTCTTCAAGACTACGGGGATCTTCACCAACTCCAAGACCGAGGCACTGATTACCTCATCTTGTGTATATAGTTCTACTGTCTTCCCATTATGTCCTGGAATTTGGGCTGATAAAGCCACTGGATGGCTAAGCGTCTACAGTAAAGATACCCAGATATTGCACATGTGTTTGCCAAGAGGACTGAACACAGCATTCACAGTGATCACACCTCAGTACCACAGTCGAGGTAGAAAGCGTTGTGATCGTGGATTCTGTAGAGTGTAAAGATGGACTGGCTGTCAGAAATGACAGACTGAAGAAGTCAACAGTGAACGACGCGTCGTCTCTTGTAATGAATTTAATAACCCAGGAATATGTTACTTGTCGGTACATACCGTCAGTGGTGTTGAAAGGCAGAGCGAGGAAGCAAGGTGCAAGGTGCACTTTCTGATGTCCTCGGTACCTGCCACCATCACCAGCAGCACCACTACCGCCACCCCAACCACAATCACAACCACCGCCACCGCCACAGCCACCGTCACCGTCACCGCCACCGTCACCGCCAACGCCACCGCCACAGCCACCACCACCACCACCACCACCGCCACCGCCACCAGGCCGACACTTAACATTTAATGCCAAATTAACTATTCCTTAAGTTCCATTATAATTCTGTTGACGTGAACTAAATACACATCCGAGAGAGGAGAGAGATGAGAAGTGAGAGGTTGTGAGGAGGGGGTGAGGAGTGGGAGGTTGTTAGGAGTGGGTGAGGAGTGAGAGGTTGTGAGGAGGGGGTGAGGAGTGGGAGGTTGTTAGGAGTGGGTGAGGAGTGAGAGGTTGTGAGGAGGGGGTGAGGAGTGGGAGGTTGTGAGGAGGGGGTGAGGAGTGAGAGGTTGTGAGGAGGGGGTGAGGAGTGGGAGGTTGTGAGGAGGGGGTGAGTAGCAGCTGTTATTTTAGTTTGTAGTTCTGGTGACAGTTACTTGACTGGAAGTCACTGACTGTCTCCTCTCTATCTCTCTCTCTCTCTTCTACATCACTTCATGTACGTGACTGACTGTCTTTCTGACTCTCTTCAACATCATGTGCGTGTGTGTGTGTGTGTGTGTGTGTGTGTATGTGTGTGTGTGTGTGTGTGTGTGTGTGTGTGCGTGCGTGCGTGCGAGAGAAAACACATAATATAGATAATTTTTTAACATTGTCTAAATTATGTAATAAAAATATATGAAAAAAAAAGGGAAAAGGCAGATTGATAGATAGATAGATAAATAAATAGAGAGAGAGAGAGAGAGAGAGAGAGAGAGAGAGAGAGAGAGAAGAGAGATGTAGAGAAGAGAGGAGAGACAATATAACGATTAAATAATTTGGTAATACTCTCCTTGTAGTTAGTTAATTTCCTTGCGACACATTAGGTCCTAATTTCTGACCTGAAGACCTGGAGGAACCATGACCTGAGGACCTGGAGGAAGCATGACTTGAAGAACTGGAGGAACCATGACCTGAGGAACCATGACTTGAACACTTGGAGGAACCATGACCTGAGGAGCCATGACTTGAACACTTGGAGGAACCATGACCTGAGGAACCATGACTTGAACACTTGGAGGAACCATGACCTGAGGAACCATGACTTGAACACTTGGAGGAACCATGACCTGAGGAACCATGACTTGAACACTTGGAGGAACCATGACCTGAGGAACTATGACTTGAAGACCTGGAGGAACCATGACTTGAAGACCTGGAGGAACCATAACTTGAAGACCTGGAGAAACCATAACTTGAAGATTGGAGAAACCATAACTTGAAGACTTGGAGGAACTATAACTTGAAGACTTGGAGGAACCATAACTTGAAGATTTGGAGGAACCATAATTTGAAACTTGGAGGAACCATAACTTGAAGACTTGGAGGAACCATAACTTGAAGACTTGGAGGAACGATAACTTGAAGACTTGGAGGAACCATAACTTGAAGACCTGGAGGAACCATAACTTGAAGACTTGGAGGAACCATAACTTGAAGACCTGGAGGAACCATAACTTGAAGACCTGGAGAAACCATAACTTGAAGACTTGGAGGAACCATAACTTTGAGGAATAATGACCTAAAGATCTGATAACATTACAGTGAGCACTGGGACTTTCTCACACAGAATAACAACATTACAGTGAGCACTGGAGCTCTTTTTTTACATAACAATTTCTCCTGGCTATTCCCACGTACAGTAAAGGACCACTCCCCAGGGGTACAAAAAATTTTTTTTTTTAGCCTCAGAGCCTTGGATATAAACAAAAGCTCACTGTCTTACCTGGCCTCCGCATTCTCTCGAAATTTTACCTCCTGGACGCCTTTTTTCTCGGTATTTCGCCAGTTTCAAGGTACTTCGTTCACACGCTGCAAGGCTTTTCAACGCTGGCTTGTTGGAGTTCCCCCTAGAGAAAATCCACGGGAAAATGCCTGGCTTTTTCTGGTATACACAGGGTATACACAAAGAGAGGTATGAATCCAGCGGTATATATGATGTGCTTATACAGAGAGAGAGTTGTGTATTTCACAGAGTATATGCAATGAGCGATGTGTTTTGTACTGTGAATATACACTCTGAAAGATGTATATCTTGAAGTATTTATACACCGAAAGGTGTGTATTTTGCAGTCTATATACACCAAAATGTGTGTATATTAGTCACCTTGACTTTTTGTATGGTTATCCTGGGTAATCTACACATGTGCTGCTATGTATGGTAATGTATGTAACTGTATTTATGTACACCTGTACCTTAATAAACTTACTTATTTAATTATTTACTTACTTATTTACTCACTTATTTACTTACTTGCTTACTTGCAATCTCTTATAAATTTCTCGATAATAAAACCGATATAGGAGCATAATTTTTTGAGCTAAACTCTTGGCAACATCAACAACAACAAAAGCAACAATGACAACAACAACAAAGAACTACAAAAACAACAACAAAAACAAAAGCAACAATAAAAACAACATTAACAACAACAACAACAAAACAGCATTAACAACAACTAAAACAGCATTAACAACAACAAAAACACTAACAACAACAACAAAAACACTAACAACAACAACAAAAAGATTAACAACAACAACAATCAACAACATCATCATCAACAAAATCAACAATAGCAAACATCAACAACAACAACCAACCAACAACAACAACACCAATACACAACAACCAACAACAACACCAATAAGCAACAACAACAACCAACAACAATAAACAAACAAACAACAATAACTAACAACAAACAACAAAAAATGACCAACAACACCAACAAACAACAACAACAACAGCAAACAACCAAAAACAACACCAACAAACAAAAACAACAAACAACCAATATCAGCAAAAAATAACTACAACAATAACAAACAACCAACAACAGCAACAAACAACAAGAACAGCAACAACAAACAACAACACCAACAACAACAAACAACAATATCAACAACATCAACAAACAACAACAAACAAACAATAAAAACAAACAACAGAAGAAACAAAAGATTTCATTAAGCGCCATTGATCACGACTCAAGGAACGAGTGTGGGCGTGGAATGAGCGTGCCGGCCATGGAAGAGAAATTAGGGCGTAGAGCACCGCCCACGAGAGGAGCCAGATACCTTCAGCACGCCCATGACAGGAGCTAGGTACCGTCAGCACGCCCACGACAGGAGCCAGATGCTGTCAGCACACCTTCGACAGGAACTAGAAACCGTCAGCACGCCCATGACATGAGCTAGTTACCGTTAGAACGCCCACGAGAGGAGCCAGATGCCGTCAGAATGCCCACGAGAGGAGCCAGATGCCGTCAGCACTCCCACGAGAGGAACAAAACAGGAAGTAGAACACAAAAACCGGAAGATGTGTCGCGTCTCTGCCTTAACTTCCGGCCGGATTTTGCGTCCACTGCTGAATTCGCGGTGGCTGTCCCGGCGGGACAAATCCTTGGCCCTGGTGACTTCACGATAGATTTTTTCAAGACAATTTGTTCACGATTTGTCCAGCATAGATTTGACCATTGAATAACTTTCATTATTTCACCGGGAGGCGCTAAGCCCGTATGGGTCATGCAGCTTCAATCCACTAGAGGAAAGAAGAGCTCAGATTCCCCTTGGATCAAGAGCCATCCACCGGCATCAAGACTCGCCATTGAAGGATGTTTAGGATCTTGAACTTAAGACCCCAGAATGTTTAGGATCCTGAACTTAAGACACAAGAATGTTAAGGATCTTGAACTTAAGATCCCAGGATGTTTAGGATCTTGAACTTAAGATCCCAGGATGTTTAGGATCATGAACTTAAGACACGAGGATGCTTAGGATCATGAACTTAAGCTCCCAGTAAGTTTAGGATCCTGAACTTAAGACACCAGAATGTTTAGGATCTTGAACTTAAGATCCCAGGATGTTTAGGATCTTGAACTTAAGATCCCAGGATGTTTAGGATCATGAACTTAAGACACCAGGATGCTTAGGATCATGAACTTAAGCTCCCAGGATGTTTAGGATCTTGAACTTAAGATCCCAGGATATTTAGGATCTTGAACTTAAGATCAAAGGATGTTTAGGATCTTGAACTTAAGATCCCAGGATGTTTAGGATCTTGAACTTAAGATCCCAGGATGTTTAGGATCTTGAACTTAAGAAACCAGGATGTTTTGGATCTTGAACTTAAGACACCAGGATGTTTAGGATCATGAACTTAAGATCCCAGGAAATTTAGGATCTTGAGCTTAAAATCCCAGGATTTTTAGGATCTTGAACTTAAGACACCAGGATGTTTAGGATCTTGAACTTAAGACACCAGGATGTTTAGGAACTTGAACTTAAGATCCCAGGATGTTTAGGATCTTGAACTTAAGACCCCAGGATGTTTAGGATCTTGAACTTAAGACACCAGGATGTTTAGGATCATGAACTTAAGATCCCAGGAAGTTTAGGATCTTGAACTTAAGATCCCAGGATGTTTAGGATCTTGAACTTAAGACACCAGGATGTTTAGGATCTTGAACTTAAGATCCCATGATGTTTAGGATCTTGAACTTAAGATCCCAGGATGTTTAGGATCTTGAACTTAAGACCCCAGGATGTTTAGGATCTTGAACTTAAGACACCAGGATTTTTAGGACCTTGAACTTAAGACACCAGGATGTTTAGGATCTTGAACTTAAGATCCCAGGATGTTTAGGATCTTGAACTTAAGATCCTAGAATATTTAGGATCTTGAACTTAAGATCCCAGGATGTTTAGGGTCTTGACACAGTAGTTGTGTCATGAAGGAATATATTTGACTCTCAAGATTACTTCCGTCACCTTAGGAGGGATAAACGAGGACGTTGTAAAGGAGGTGTGTGTGTGTGTGTGTGTGTGTGTGTGTGTGTGTGTGTGTGTGTGTGTGTGTGTGTGTGTGTGTGTGTGTGGAGCTGGTGAAGAGAACCGTAGTCTTGAAAGCCGGGGGACTGATTACCTCATCTTTTGTATATAGTTCTTGTGTCTTCCAATTATGTCCTTAAATTTGTATTGATAAAGCCACTGGTGGGCGAAACGTCTACAATAAAGATACCCAGATGTTGCACATGTGTCTAATTCTTCATCTTGTCTGTATTGTATACCGTACATTTACCACCTCCAGGATTCAAGTCCTGGAGGTGGGAAGTACAGTGCCGGCACTCTGAAGGAGGGGTGTTAATGTTGCAGTGTAAGCAAGAGAGTGATGGAGTGAATGATGATGAGAGTTTTTCTTTTTTCGGGCCACCTTGCCTTGGTGGGGTGGCCCGATGTGTTAATAAGGGAAATAATTGTACCTATAATGAAGCATCTAGGATAGGCTTTATAATGCAGCATCTGGGATAGGCTTTATAATGCAGCATCTGGGATAGGCTTTACAATGAAGCATCTGGGATAGGCTTTACAATGAAGCATCTGGGATAGGCTTTACAATGAAGCAACTGGGATAGGCTTTACAATGAAGCATCTGGGATAGGCTTTACAATGCAGCATCTGGGATAGGCTTTACAATGAAGCATCTGGAATAGGCTTTACAATGAAGCATCTGGGATAGACTTTACAATGCAGCATCTGGGATAGGCTTTACAATGAAGCATCTGGGATAGGCTTTACAATGAAGCATCTGGGATAGGCTTTACAATGAGTTGAGGTACACGGAGGCTTTACATTATAAATTATAATGAAAAAAAATACTCTTGATGAAGGCTCAGGAAAAAAATAGAGTAGGAAGGAGGAGAAGGTGGGAGAGAAGGAGGAAGGTGATGGAGGAGGGGGAGAAGGAGGAAAGGAAGAGGAGGGAGGGGAAGGAGGGAAGAAGGAGGAGGTGTGTTTGAAAACTTTTGGAAGGATGTCAGGAAGAATTTACTGGGTCGAGTGTGCTTTACTGATGGCCAAAACATTTTTTTTTACTCTTTCTTCTCCCTATTCTTCTTTTTCTTCTTCTTTCTTCTTCTTCTTCTTCTTCTTCTTCTTCTTCTTCTTCTTCTTCTTCTTCTTCTTCTTCTTCTTCTTCTTCTTCTTCTTCTTCTTCTTCTTCTTCTTCTTCTTCTTTCTTTCTTCTTCTTTCTTCTTTCTTCTTCTTCTTATTCTTTACTATGTTCTGGTATAGTTTTCTATGTGTTTTGGTTCATTTTTATCGTATGACTTGGCTCTATTTTTATTTTTTATTACACTTTTTGCTTCCGTTTTCATAAAAAAATTCTCATCTCGTCTTCGTCCTCTTCCACCTCCTCTTCCTCCTTCTCCTCTCTCCTCACCAGCCTCCTCCTTCTCCTTCTTCTTAATACTAAGTCAAGAGCCGTCAGTGATCACGTACCTTCATTCCCCCTTTTCACCCCTCCCTGCACTCCCTCCTCCCTCTCCTCCAACCCCTTCCCTCTTTCTCCCCACCTTCGCCCCTTCCCCAGCTAACACCTATCCCACTACCCTCCCTCCCCCGAGACCTCCTCATCAAGGGTTATCTTATAATTCAGTCTCTCAGTGGTAGGTCCTCTGGTCCGTGAGTTGCTAGTTCCTCTTCCCCTTCATCAGGTCCTCTGGTCCGTGAGTTGCTAGTTCCTCTTCCCCTTCATCAGGTCCTCTGGTCCGTGAGTTGCTAGTTCCTCTTCCCCTTCATCAGGTCCTCTGGTCCGTGAGTTGTTAGTTCCTCTTTCCCTTCATCAGGTTCTCTGGTCCGTGAGTTGCTAGTTCCTCTTCCTCTTCGTCAGGTCCTCTGGTCCGTGAGTTGCTAGTTCCTCTTCCCCTTCATCAGGTCCTCTTCGTGAGTTGCTAGTTCCTCTTTCTCTTCGTCAGGTCCTCTGGTTCGTGAGTTGCTAGTTCCTCTTCCCCTTCATCAGGTCTTCAGGTTTTTAGGCACTTAAGTCTGCAAGTCTTCAAACCATCAGATGTTTACGTCTTCAGGGTTTTTAGATCTTCAGGTTTCCAAGTCATCGGGTCATTCAGTCTTCAGACTGAAAGACCAGGCGGCGAGGTGTAAACTTCAGGCTGTCAGGTCAGCAAAACGGTGTGTGTGTGGTACAAACCAGAGTCAATTTAAGTCGCTTTCTCCTATTCCTTTCTCTTTCTCAGCTATCAGTGCTTTCTCTGTTTGCTGCCTTGTAAAGCTGGTGCGCAACGCATTACGTTCGTACAGAAATATCTTGTTATCTCGCCCATATCTCTCCTTCATCGCTACTACGACACGGAGGCCTGACACGGAGGCCTGCACTTTTCTTGGAGCTTGCATCAACCCCCCTCCCCCATAGGCCTTACCTTACCTTAGAAAACGTCACTGGTTCTTCCTCCTTCCTTCAAGGAAGGTGTAGATGAATGGTTCAGAGAACCGACAAGTTATAAATTAGACACATATGCAACACTTGGGTATCTTTATTGAGGAAACGTTTCGCCACACAGTGGCTTCATCAGTCCAATACAAAGTAGAAAGGTGTAAGGAGAGGAGGAGTTTGAGGTAATCAGTCCCTCGGCCTGGAGTCGAAGGTGCACTGAAGCTAGTGAAAGGGCTCTTGGGTAAAGGAATTAGAGCTATCCTCCTCTTCCTGTGATCAAACCTTACATTTCCATGGGGCTTAGCGCCCCCCCATGAACATAGGAGTAATCTACCTCCTGGAGGCATCCTGACCAGCGCAAAAAAAAGGCACAAAAATTTCGATTGTCTAACAACAGTGGCACTGAGGTGGTGGAAGGCAGGCACTGTGCCTAATTTTCTTGGCTTCTGCCCCGTTGTCTTGGCACAGTAAATCGATGTGGCATTATGTCCTATTCCTCTCTGGGTGCCAGCCAGACACCCGAGAACATTTCCGACTCGTCAACGATAAATTGAGTAGGAAGGTGACACAGTTAAGCTCAGCATTGAACTGAATCCCTTCCACCAGTAGACACACACACACACACACACACACACACACACACACACATATATATATATATATATATATATATATATATATATATATATATATATATATATATATATATATATATATATATATAGTATACACACTTTTTTACTGCCTTTCTGCTTAGAACTCGAGAGAAACATAGCTGGTCGATGAAATAAATAGATAGACAGATAGTTAGAGTGAGAGAGAGAGATAGAGAGAGATAGATGAGGTGAAGAAGATAGTAAGAGTGCTAGAGCGCCGCCCTCGTCTAGGAGTAGGTTCACTCTATTGTCGTAATTCTGCTTCACTCAGCACTACTTGTACGACACTACTGAGAGTGAGCGTCTGATTCCTTGTACAGGAGAGGTACCATCTAGAGGAGGACGACTCAAAGATGTCCTAACACCAGGACTGCTACACCACCAAGCAGTCCTAACACCAGGACTGCACACCACCAAGCAGTCCTAACACCAGGACTGCTACACCACCAAGCAGTCCTAACACCAGGACTGCTACACCACCAAGCAGTCCTAACACCAGGACTGCTACACCACCAAGCAGTCCTAACACCAGGACTGCTACACACCAAGCAGTCCTAACACCAGACTGCTACACCACCAAGCAGTCCTAACACCAGGACTGCTACACCACCAAGCAGTCCTAACACCAGGACTGCTACACCACCAAGCAGTCCTAACACCAGGACTGCTACACCACCAAGCAGTCCTAACACCAGGACTGCTACACCACCAAGCAGTCCTAACACCAGGACTGCTACACCACCAAGCAGTCCTAACACCAGGACTGCTACACCACCAAGCAGTCCTAACACCAGGACTGCTACACCACCAAGCAGTCCTAACACCAACACTGCTACACCACCAAGCAGTCGTAACACCAACACTGCTACACCACCGAGCAGTCGTAACACCAACACTGCTACACCACCGAGCAGTCGTAACACCAACACTGCTACACTACGTCTTTCTCTTGATTTCCTTTATCTGAGATCGTAACATCCTCCCTTGTCTTCAGGAACTCATTTATTGGCTATTGGATCGAGAGTTTTACGAACTGCTGGAGGTTCTCTTTTTGTATCTGCGATACAACGCGCCATCAGCTGCCCTAAATAGGCATTATTCCCAGCGCCCTTGAACTGTTTGTGCCAAGTGGTTATTGTAATCGTAGTGAAGACTTGTGAAATGACGAGAAAGAGGTTGTGGTCATGCGTGTAAAAATCACCTGATTGTACTCAGCCAGACGCATTTTGGTTTTTGGATCGATCTCTTGACATTGAATTGGTTCGCTAAGTCTTGGTGGTTCAATCATACTTAATACTGCGGTAAAGTTGTGTGTAGTTTTTTTTTTTTTTTTTGAGGGCGTTGAGTTCCTGTTTGTGTATTTACGTAACCCTGTTTGCCTGTCGTTTAGTAGCACAGAGAGCGAAAGAAAATGTAAACAGTAGACCTCGATGGCAAGAGATTCTTCTCTATGATGGTGTTTTTAAGCCTCCTCGTAAATAATGTGATGCAGTTTACACAGGTGATATTTGCGAGAGACTGGTAGTTTGAAGGAACACTAGCGTGCTTGCAGAGACATGTAGGCTATGCTTGCAGAGACATGTAGGCTATGCTTGCAGAGACATGTAGGCTATGCTTGCAGAGACCTTCAGGTTATACTTGTTAAGACCTGCTGTGTTAGAGAACACAGGTGTGCTTATTTAAAACTTGATATTAGAGTTATGGAATGCAGGTGTGTTTGGAGAGGTCTTCATGACAGATGTATAGAACACAGGTATGCTTGCAGACGTGGATGATAGAGAGTACAAGTACTAAGTATCGATGCCGACAAATTGTGAAGCAAAGACACGTATGTAATACTTAAGAAATCTTATGGAAGAAACATTTCGCCTCTAGGGTCTTTTTCAAATCAGTGGAGATAATGAGAAAATAATATATAGTGGACTGAGGACCGGTGATGTTACCAGTCAATATTAATCCTGATCACGGCGTTTGAGTGGAGTATTATGAGTTTAGTGAGCACTTTTGATAGGTTTAACGTGTATGTCGGATGCTGCCACCAAGGCTGCTTCAAGACGACACCTCTTTGACAAATCGCTTTCTTTGATAAATAGTTTGGCCTCGTTTCATTTCATGAGATGTTCTAGCGAGTTGTTGTGAATCACACATGTATAGCTCAGGGATGTCCCTGCTCTACGCATGTTGGTTCTCCTGTAAGCGCTGGTGCGAGCGTCTAGCGGTCTCTCCCACACCTTTAAGCATCTCCCACACGGGATCAAATATTCCCCTTTTAAGGTTTCGACTGTTCTGGCTGTCCTCTTCTTCCCCGAGTCTTCAATAGTCGATGACGAGCTAGTAGCCACATACATTTTGCTATTAGCTAGCTGACTAGTAATGCTATTGGCCTCCTTACCAACTGGGAGAATAATATACCTAACTGCTTACCATTCGAGTGTGCCAGTGTTGATGCGGAGGGCACCTCTCTTTTCAGTCTGAGATAAAGTGTCAGCAATAATGAAACCTCGTGAATACCTGGGAAATACGTCCACATTTCTCTTCAAGGAAAGTGTGGGTTGGAAATTCTTTGTGTTCAGACTAAGAATGCGACAACACCGCCATCTCTAGTCTCCGTGTCGTAATGTTAAAGTGTAGCAGGCAGTTCTTCAAATCCAAATTTTTATTTCTTGTGTCTTATGCTGTACAAGGATAATTTAGTTTGCATGTAATAAAGGACTCTTAGGCTTAGAAGGACATCCAGGAGCGGGTGTTGACTGCTCCTACTCTAGATACCTAGAAGATAGAGTTAGGGAACCTAGGTATGCTTGTATCAACCTAGAGGCCACAGTAATGGAACACAGACGTGGAGGTCAAGGTTATGGAACCTAGAAATGCCTGCAGAGGCCTGGACCCCAAAATTTAGAAACATAAATAATCTCATTACACGTTTTGATAATAGTCTAAGAAAGACCGAAATCTCAACCAAAGATTACTCACTAACATGTGGGCTAGATGCAAAAAAAAAACTCAAGCCACGGCACTGCGCGTTCTAATCTTATGTGATGCAATTAGAATGTCTTAGAAACCACTATTTTATTTAACCCTCTTTTAAATACTCACTTGCTTATTGCAGTCAGCTGTCACTGTAGTTTTTTCTGCACTAAGCAATTGCAAAAGACAATTTCAGTAGCGTCAGAATAGAGGAACTCTCCAGTAGGCCTACTGACTCATGCTTGGCAGGTAACACTCACACCCACTTATATATTTATCTAACCTATGATTATAGCAATTAAAAATAGCTAACAAAAGGTGTTGTCACAGTAGCTGCCAAAAAGTATTTTTGTAGAAACTTGTCTTTTTCTAATCATCTGTTATGTTTATCTAAGCTGGTATTGTTTACTCAGCTGGTATTGTTTACTCAGCTGGTATTGTTTACTCAGCTGGTATTGTTTACTCAGCTGGTATTGTTTACTCAGCTGGTATTGTTTACTCAGCTGTTATGTATACCTAAGCTGTTATAATCAGCTCTTATAACCAGCTGTTATGTATACCTTAGCTGTTATAACCAGCTGTAGTGTATTCCTTAACTGTTATAACCAACTGTTATATATACCTCAGCTGTTATAATCAGCTGTTATTCCTTACTGTTGTCAGCTGAAGCTGCAGGTGGCAGAGGTGAGCCGAGTGATTGAGACAGTGGGATTATCCCTCTCCCTGGCCTCCGTACTGGTATCCCTGGCTATTTTCTCCTACTTCAGGTGAGTATACCTTCAAGTGAGTATCCCTTCGAATGAGTATCCCGTCGAGTGAGTATTCCTTCGAGTGAGTATTCCTTCGAGTATCTCTTCAGGTCTAATTGTGAGCAACAAAGTTAACTCAATACTAAGTTTCATAGAAATATCAAATGAGAAAATAACAAACAATACCAGACAGTACCAGACACAATGACAGACACAATACCAATTGTGGGATCATGCACCACGCAAGTAGTAGCAGTAGTAGTAGTGGTGATAGTAGTAGTGGTGATAGTAGTAGTAGTGGTAGTAGTAGTGGTAGTAGTAGTGGTAGTAGTGGTAGTAGTAGTAGTAGTAGTAGTGGTAATAGGAGTAGTAATAGTAGTAGTAGTAGTAACAATAGTAGCAGTAGCAGCAATAGTAGCAGATATGGTGGTGTTGGAAGTATTTTTAGTATTTTGTTTTTAATCCCCCTTATACTTTTTATCTTCCACTGAAATTCTTTTTCAATTCCCACTCCATCCCATCCCTCTCGTTCCCCTCTCATGCCCTTCTCCTCTTCCATCCCTTCTACCCCTACACTATCCCTCCCTTCCACCGTCAACTTGCCATCGTAATTTCCCCTACGTTTTAAACTGCATAAATACTCCAAACTCCCGTAACAATATCATTTTTATCAACTTTCTTACAATAGACCCGCCAGGTGCTTGAACCGTGTCATTAGACCTGGAAGATCACAGGTAACTCACCAGGTGTGGGTAAGTACCAGGTAATTCACCAGGTGTGGGCAAGAACCAGGTAATTCACCAGGTGTGTTCAAGTACCAGGTAATTCACCAGGTGTGGGCAAGCACCAGGTAATTCGCCAGGTGTGGGCAAGCACCAGGTAATTCACCAGGTGTGCTCCAGTACCAGGTAATTCACCAGGTGTGGGCAAGCACCAGGTAATTCGCCAGGTGTGCTCAAGTACCATAGTGAGTCCAGTAACTTCCCTGCTGAGTTAGACAAACTGTTTCATGCTGAAGCTTGGTGTGTTTTGTGTGTGTGTGTGTGTGTGTGTGTGTGTGTGTGTGTGTGTGTGTGTGTGTGTGTGTGTGTGTGTGTTCCTTTCTAGATGGGTGTAAATGAAGCACTAGTGCAACACATTAGCTTGCACAGTTGTGGAATTCAGAGGCGACTGAAGACTGTGGAAGAATTGGATGGGTGGTATAGAGATAGTCAGTCCTTTATATAAGGAAGTCAGTCCATTGGTGTTGAGAGAAGGAACTGGACATCTTCTTTCAAGACTAAAGAAGATAAGCATCTTACTATCACCTCTCCACTTCCTACATAGTTGGTGCTGCTATCAAGGTACATGTGTACTCCCCTCCATCTCTCAGTATGTTGGTGCTGCTATCAAGGCACATCTGTACTCCTCTCCATCTCTCAGTATGTTGGTGTTGGGATCAAGGTACATCTGTACTCCTCTCCATCTCTCAGTATGTTGGTGCTGCTATCAAGGTACATCTGTACTCCTCTCCATCTCTCAGTATGTTGGTGTTGCGATCAAGGTACATCTGTACTCCTCTCCATCTCTCAGTATGTTGGTGCTGCTATCAAGGTACATCTGTACTCCCCTCCATCTCTCAGTATGTTGGTGTTGCATCAAGGTACATCTGTACTCTCTCCATCTCTCAGTATGTTGGTGCTGCTATCAAGGTACATCTGTACTCCCTCCATCTCTCAGTATGTTGGTGTTGCTATCAAGGTACATCTGTACTCCCCTCCATCTCTCAGTATGTTGTGTTGCTATCAAGGTACATCTGTACTCCCCTCCATCTCTCAGTATGTTGGTGCTGCTATCAAGGTACATCTGTACTCCCCTCCATCTCTCAGTATGTTGGTGTTGCTATCAAGGTACATCTGTACTCCCCTC
The DNA here is from genome assembly GCA_009830355.1 of Cherax destructor. NCBI lineage: Eukaryota > Metazoa > Arthropoda > Malacostraca > Decapoda > Parastacidae > Cherax > Cherax destructor. The sequence continues at coordinate 4,636 of WNWK01000610.1, read as the reverse complement.
CATCTCTCAGTATGTTGGTGTTGCTATCAAGGTACATCTGTACTCCCCTCCATCTCTCAGTATGTTGTGTTGCTATCAAGGTACATCTGTACTCCCCTCCATCTCTCAGTATGTTGGTGTTGCTATCAAGATACATCTGTACTCCCCTCCATCTCTCAGTATGTTGGTGCTGCTATCAAGGTACATCTGTACTCCCCTCCATCTCTCAGTATGTTGGTGTTGCTATCAAGGTACATCTGTACTCCCCTCCATCTCTCAGTATGTTGGTGCTGCTATCAAGGTACATCTGTACTCCCCTCCATCTCTCAGTATGTTGGTGTTGCTATCAAGGTACATCTGTACTCCCTCCATCTCTCAGTATGTTGGTGCTGCTATCAAGGTACATCTGTACTCCCTCCATCTCTCAGTATGTTGTGTTGCTATCAAGGTACATCTGTACTCCCTCCATCTCTCAGTATGTTGGTGCTGCTATCAAGGTACATCTGTACTCCCTCCATCTCTCAGTATGTTGGTGTTGCTATCAAGGTACATCTGTACTCCCTCCATCTCTCAGTATGTTGTGTTGCTATCAAGGTACATCTGAACTCCCCTCCATCTCTCAGTATGTTGGTGTTGGGATCAAGGTACATCTGTACTCCTCTCCATCTCTCAGTATGTTGGTGCTGCTATCAAGGTACATCTGTACTCCTCTCCATCTCTCAGTATGTTGGTGTTGCGATCAAGGTACATCTGTACTCCTCTCCATCTCTCAGTATGTTGGTGCTGCTATCAAGGTACATCTGTACTCCCCTCCATCTATCAGTATGTTGGTGTTGCGATCAAGGTACATCTGTACTCCTCTCCATCTCTCAGTATGTTGGTGCTGTTATCAAGGTACATCTGTACTCCCCTCCATCTCTCAGTATGTTGGTGCTGCTATCAAGGTACATCTGTACTACCTTCCATCTCTCAGTATGTTGGTGTTGCGATCAAGGTACATCTGTACTCCCCTCCATCTCTCAGTATGTTGGTGCTGCTATCAAGGTACATCTGTACTACCTTCCATCTCTCAGTATGTTGGTGTTGCGATCAAGGTACATCTGTACTCCCCTCCATCTCTCAGTATGTTGTTGCTGCTATCAAGGTACATCTGTACTACCTTCCATCTCTCAGTATGTTGGTGTTGCGATCAAGGTACATCTGTACTCCCCTCCATCTCTCAGTATGTTGGTGCTGCTATCAAGGTACATCTGTACTCCCCTCCATCTCTCAGTATGTTGGTGCTGCTATCAAGGTATATCTGTACTCCCCTCCATCTCTAAGTATGTTGGTGCTGCTATCAAGGCACATCTGTACTCCCCTCCATCTCTCAGTATGTTTGTGTTGCTATCAAGGCACATCTGTACTCCCCTCCATCTCTCAGTATGTTGGTGCTGCTATCAAGGCACATCTGTACTCCTCTCCATCTCTCAGTATGTTGGTGCTGCTATCAAGGCACATCTGTACTCCCCTCCATCTCTCAGTATGTTGGTGCTGCTATCAAGGCACATCTGTACTCCTCTCCATCTCTCAGTATGTTGGTGCTGCTATCAAGGCACATCTGTACTCCCCTCCATCTCTCAGTATGTTGGTGCTGCTATCAAGGCACATCTGTACTCCCTCCATCTCTCAGTATGTTGGTGCTGCTATCAAGGCACATCTGTACTCCTTTAAGTATACATTTTATAAAGGTCATTCCTGGGTCACAATTCGGCTTTTATTTCAGTGTCATCTTTTATTCCATATATAATATTTCAATGTTGCCCTTGAGTACCGGGAAGCTTTGTTAACTTCGAGTTGCAGCTCCTGGTCACCCAGGGGGTCGTACTGCTCCTCCTGCCTAATGATGAATTTATTCTTGAAAACGGAGCTCTGAAACATCGAAATATTCAATTAAAATACGTTTCTTTTGTTCTTTACATATTATATCAGTATTTTTTTTAATTAAATGTGAAAGGGATACTCATTTAGAATTACTGTTTACGTTCCGTTAATTTTTATATTATTCATTATTTTCTCGCAATTTTACCTAATATAGCCTCACTCTTTTACTGTAATATGGCCTCCCTAATTGTGCAACAAATTTATTGTTTCAGTGTGCTCCCGTGCCTGGGTGCCTGGGTGCCTGGGTTCCTGGGTTCCTGGGTGCCTGGGTGCCTGGGTTCCTGGGTTCCTGGGTTCCTGGGTACCTGGGTGCCTGGGTGCCTGGGTTCCTGGGTTCCTGGGTGCCTGGGTGCCTGGGTGCCTGGGTGCCTGGGTGCCTGGGTGCCTGGGTTCCTGGGTGCCTGGGTGCCTGGGTTCCTGGGTGCCTGGGTTCCTGGGTTCCTGGGTGCCTGGGTTCCTGGGTTCCTGGGTGCCTGGGTTCCTGGGTGCCTGGGTGCCTGGGTTCCTGGGTGCCTGGGTTCCTGGGTTCCTGAGTGCCTGGGTTCCTGGGTGCCTGGGGTCCTGAGTGCCTGGGTTCCTGGGTGCCTGGGTTCCTGGGTGCCTGGGTTCCTGGGTTCCTGGGTGCCTGGGTTCCTGGGTTACTGAGTGCTTGGGTTCCTGGTGCCTGGGTTCCTGGGTGCCTGGGTTCCTGGGTCCTGGGTTCCTGGGTTTCCTGGGTTCCTGGGTTCCTGGTTCCTGGGTGCCTGGGTTTCTGGGTTCCTGGTGCCTGGGTTCCTGGGTTCCTGAGTGCCTGGGTTCCTTGGGTGCCTGGGTTCCTGGGTGCCTGGGTTCCTGGGTGCCTGGGTTCCTGGGTGCCTGGGTTCCTGGTGCCTGGGTGCCTGGGTGCCTGGGTGCCTGGGTGCCTGGGTTCCTGGGTACCTGGGTTCCTGAGTGCCTGGGTGCCTGGGTGCCTGGGTTCCTGGGTGCCTGGGTGCCTGTGTTAGCAAATTTTTATTGGGTGGTGGAGTGTGGAGGAGAGTTTATGCTCACTTACTGTGACACAGAGCGGGTGAACTGTGAATGTTTTACTGCTTGTGGGAGATGAAGGTGACTGGTCACTGTTGTCTTCACTGCTGTGTCTTCAGCTTGTGGGGAGATGAAGGTGACTGGTCACTGTTGTCTTCACTGCTGTGTCTTCAGCTTGTGGGGAGATGAAGGTGACTGGTCACTGTTGTCTTCACTGCTGTGTCTTCAGCTTGTGGGGAGATGAAGGTGACTGGTCACTGTTGCTTCACTGCTGTGTCTTCAGCTTGTGGGGAGATGAAGGTGACTGGTCACTGTTGTCTTCACTGCTGTGTCTTCAGCTTGTGGGGAGATGAAGGTGACTGGTCACTGTTGTCTTCACTGCTGTGTCTTCAGCTTGTGGGGAGATGAAGGTGACTGGTCACTGTTGTCTTCACTGCTGTGTCTTCAGCTTGTGGGGAGATGAAGGTGACTGGTCACTGTTGTCTTCACTGCTGTGTCTTCAGCTTGTGGGAGATGAAGGTGACTGGTCACTGTTGTCTTCACTGCTGTGTCTTCAGCTTGTGGGAGATGAAGGTGACTGGTCACTGTTGTCTTCACTGCTGTGTCTTCAGCTTGTGGGGAGATGAAGGTGACTGGTCACTGTTGTCTTCACTGCTGTGTCTTCAGCTTGTGGGGAGATGAAGGTGACTGGTCACTGTTGTCTTCACTGCTGTGTCTTCAGCTTGTGGGGAGATGAAGGTGACTGGTCACTGTTGTCTTCACTGCTGTGTCTTCAGCTTGTGGGAGATGAAGGTGACTGGTCACTGTTGTCTTCACTGCTGTGTCTTCAGCTTGTGGGAGATGAAGGTGACTGGTCACTGTTGTCTTCACTGCTGTGTCTTCAGCTTGTGGGGAGATGAAGGTGACTGGTCACTGTTGTCTTCCGCTGTGTCTTCAGCTTGTGGGGAGATGAGGTACTGGTCACTGTTGTCTTCACTGCTGTGTCTTCAGCTTGTGGGGAGATGAAGTGACTGGTCACTGTTGTCTTCACTGCTGTGTCTTCAGCTTGTGGGGAGATGAAGGTGACTGGTCACTGTTGTCTTCACTGCTGTGTCTTCAGCTTGTGGGGAGATGAAGGTGACTGTCACTGTTGTCTTCACTGCTGTGTCTTCAGCTTGGGGAGAGAAGGTGACTGTCACTGCTTGTCTTCACTCTGCTCAGCTTGTGGGGAGATGAAGGTGACTGGATGTCACTGTTGTCTTCAGCTTAATGAGGACTGGCACTGTTGTCTTCACTGCTTGTCTTCCTTTGGGTGGTCTGCACTGTGTCTTCACTCTTGCTTCACGGGGGGGCTTTACTTGTCTTCATGGCTGTCTCAGCACTGTGTCGTAACTTGTCTTTTGTCTCAGCGGGTAAGTGACTGTCACTTTTCTTCACTGCTTGTCTTCACTTTTTGGGAGATAAGTCGGTCCTTGTTCACTGCTTGTCTTCGCTTGGAAAACGCACTGTTGTCTCACCTGTGTCTTCAGCTACCTGGCACTGTGTCTACTGTGTGTCTTCGTGTGGATGAGGTGTGTATGTTGTTTCACCTGTGTCTTCAGGACGGTCAGTCTTAGCTTGGCCTCGCCTCTGTCTGGCCGGTCACTCGCTCGTACTTTCTCTCTTTTGCTTGTGTGAGCCTCCGTCCACTCACCTTCCACCATCCACTGTCACTCTCTGGACTGGGACATACTTCCTTAACATTCTTGTT
>WNWK01000609.1:175000-426940 GCA_009830355.1 Cherax destructor | reverse complement strand
AACTGATTATTCAACATTATTCCACCTTCTTTAGCTCTAACTCTATTTGAAACCCCTGATCTAATCCCATTTATTCTCCCCACTGAAACTCTCTACCCCTTCAGCTTTGTCTCACTTAAAGCCAGGACATCCAGCTTCTTTTCATTCATAACATCTACAATCATCTCTTTCTTATCATTCGCACAACATCCACGCACATTCAAACATCCCACTTTGACGGTTTTCTTCTTCTTCTTTTTAGTAAGTTTATACAGGAAAAGGGTTTACTAGCCCATTGTTCCCGGCATTTTAGTTGACTTTTACAACACGCATGGCTTACGGAGGAAAGATTCTTATTCCACTTCCCCATGGATATGAAAGGGAAAAGCAATAAGAACAAGAACTATTAAGATAAAATCAAAGAAAACTCAGATGAGTGTGTATACATAAACGTGTACATGTTTGCGTAGTGTGACCTAAGTGTAAGTAGAAGTTTATGAGACAGAAAAAAGACACCAGCAATCCTACCATCATGTAAAACAGTTTCAGGTTACTGTTTCACAGTCACCTGGCAGGATGGTAGTACCTCCCTGGGTGGTTGCTGTCTACCAACCTACTTCCAGTGGGTTAGAGCGTCGTGAATTTTCGCTCACCATGAGGCGGGCTAAAACAACACCGGTTCGATCCTCCGACTAGTCGCAATGTTGTTATTGATATATATATATATATATAATATATATATAAAAACAGACGAATATAATTACAGGGAGGGACACATACAGTAGCTCTCCTTGTATAAACACTGGTGCAGTCAGACTAGAAATATTCCCGGACAGTCTACCATGAGGACGTTACTCTTCTTTAATTTTGTTCTCTCTCTCTCTATATATATATATATATATATATATATTATTGTAACCACGAACGAATGTTATTGATCAATAACAACACTGCGATTAGCCGGAGGATCGAATCCGTGTTGTTTCAGCCTGCCTCATGGTGAGCGAAAATTCACGACGCTCTAACCCAATGGGCCATACAATCTTACAAACAACTTGAGCCTAGCAAACTAGGATGCTTCAATTTGTGAAGACATACGATGGTGTGGTTGCCTCAGAGCACATTTCATTCTACTCCATGTTTGGTGTATTAGCCTCCACAAGCATTATACATATTATTGTAACCACGAACAAGTGGTATTTAATCAATAACAACACTGCAACTAGCCGGAGGATTGTATGGTCCAGTGGGTTAGAGCGTCGTGAATTTTCGCTCACCATGAGGCGGGCTAAAACAACACCGGTTCGATCCTCCGGCTAGTCGCAATGTTGTTATTGATATATATATATATATATATATATATATATATATATATATATATATATATATAATATATAAAAACAGACGAATATAATTACAGGGAGGGACACATACAGTAGCTCTCCTTGTATAAACACTGGTGCAGTCAGACTAGAAATATTCCCGGACAGTCTACCATGAGGACGTTACTCTTCTTTAATTTTGTTCTCTCTATGACCCCTCAAGGAAGGTCCCTTGACGCTGGTGAAGGCGCTGTATAATTCTACGGGTTTAGCGCTTCCCCCTTGATTATAATAATAATAATCTCTGTTTCCCTGGTGTTCATTTTCTAAGTTAGGGCTTGTGAATGTTTTCACACTACAGCATTATCTTTATATGTTTAATGTTACGATGTATAGCAGCATAATCTTTGTATCTTTGATGTTAATATGTTAATTACAGTAGGTGAATTCTTTCACTTATACGGCAAGTTAGTATAACCGGAAACCGAACAAATCAGTATAAGAGGCGAGTGAAGCAGACTCGTATATCTCCCCCACCAAAGCTACAGTCTCCTACACATTCTCTCTCTCGGTGTACACACTTGACCTCTGTCAGTCACACTTCTGCTCTAACCTCTGAATGACATACTAACACATTTTTTTCCCTGTAATTTTTACTCTTGTTAATCACCACTTATACGAAGCATCCACACGTTGTCTGTCAGTCCATATCCCTGATAATTATTGATGGCACTCTGTATTGTTATAATTATTGATGATGCTTTGTACTGTTATCATAATTATTTAAGGTGACATGTTGATCCTGAGCTTCTGCCACTCCTCACATTCTTCACCAACACTAGACTGGTTCCTCAGAATGATTATCCTTTGTTGCATGATAGATCATTGCAACCTTACACGAAGATTTGTTACCTGAAAAATATTAAGAGTGGATATTCATTAGTGGAATTTTATATTTAATTAATATGGACTGAACGATGGTCACTTAGGCCGTAATCCATTTAGACCTTAATGAGTTTATATGTTAAACACTGAGATTACATTGAACACAACTTAGTGGATCACACGTTCATGGTGTTCAATATCGTAACATATATTTACCTGAAGATGAATTCAGGGGTTCTTGCTACAGCTTCCCAGACCAGGCCACAGACCTTAACATTTATGGTGTTACATATACTGACGTCCACACACAACAGTACATAACATGGTATCAACGGAGACATTAACAAAGACGTGTCCTGGCCAGGTTGCATTAACGACCGCCACTTATTTACTTATCTAGTGATCGAGTTTCCCTAAAAGTTCTTTGTTTTGTGTTTGTTTTGATGAATGTTTTATTTGTCGATATAAAGATAAGAAAAGTGAACATGTGGAGATGTTAAAAAAAAGTGAGTCAGATTTGTTTATATAATTAATAATTACTTCTGGCTACTTTTTACCCTTCCTAAGATAATTCATAGGTGTCTATTTTCATGTGTTATCCACAAGTGTCTCTCACTTCTTCCTTCACATATCTACATCTCTCACTCTGGATGTCCTTCAACATAACACTCAATGTTTTCCTTCATGTTTATTCAGAGTTCTATTAAACATTCTTCAAGATTTTCCTCGCACTGCCAACACTATATTTCTCAAACTTATTTTCGGCTGTGTGACATAGGGAAGATATGAGTATGAGAATGTGTACACAAGAATGTGTACACAAGAATGTGTATGTGTGTACGTGCCATGGGAATTGGAGTGTGGAACGTGTGCATGTGTGTTTTTATATTATAGTTACAGTGACCCGAGAGAATTAAGGATGTTGTATGTACGTATGTGTCACACAGAAAATAATATACATTTTTTTCATGTTTTTCGTTTTCGGGTCACCCTGCCTTGGTGGGAGACGGCCGATGTGTTAACAAAAACATGTTTATGTGTGATGGAGAATAAATATACAAGGTGCATGTGCGAAGATGCAAAAACGCGTTGTTAATGTGAAAATGCATTTGCCCTTGTGGGCCTTTGCATCCCTTGCGAGCATAAAAGACGCCTAAACAAAAATAGTTGACAATAATTGCAGTTTTCATACAGTGAAAAGATGGCTACACGGACACTCATTTATACACAATAATGCGTCCACAAATTCTCTTAAACAGCTACTTAATCGGACAAACTAATAATATAAACAAGCAGTGTATGGAAGTTTCATCTAGTATTCACTCCTTTGTGGGCTAGTTGCGCGAGAGATCTCTCTCGTGAAGGTAGTCGACAGGTCGCGGGTGTTATTACAGAGCACAGATTTTCTGTGTCCTCTTCTGTAATAACATCTTCCTGAATATAGTAATATTATTACACTTGTATACTAATATCATATATGGACAGTGCTTCTGGGGTGGCGAAAATGCTGACCTTGGGGAAGTGGAGAGGAGTGTTTGGAAGAACACCTAGAACCATGTATCTGGGGTGGGATTTGCTGACCTTGGGGAAGTGGGGAAGAGGTGAATATCCGAGGGGACACGGATGAATACCTGAACCATGGGGTCTGCAGACGGATTCCTGGACACAAGAACCTGGGGAAGGCAGGAGGCTGGAAGCAAGAAGGGGAAGGGGGGATACAGAGAGGTGAGGCTAACCTTAAGCCTACGGATGGATACATGAACTTGGGAAAGGGGAGCATACTGGTTGCTGAGGTTGACCTTGGGGAAGGGAAAATATCTGAGGGGACACAGATGGACTCCTGGACACCTGGACTTGGGGAAAGCATCGGAAATGCAGTAAGCACGGGAGGGGACCTTAAAGACGAACCACTGGCCTCCACGTGGCAGGGTCTGGTAACTCAAAGATAACTCTGAGGCTGACATTGGTCGCAAACTTTAAACAAATATATTTTCAAGTGAAAACCAAACTTAAATAACATTATACATTAAAACAAACGTGTTAGGAAACCTGACCTGTCGACCTAACTCACTTTAGCGGCCGATGATCCAACCTGGTCAACCAGCCTCTTAATTTTTCATTTTTAGTACAGACACCGACACACACACACACACACACACACACACACACACACACACACACACACACACACACACACACACACACACACAACATATTGTCATCTAATTGTCATCACTTATTTTTAAATTATTTTCGTAATTTTTTCTAACTGGGCTTGAAGTTCAATTTCCTCAGGTGATGCACAAAAATGATTGCTGAACAGCTGAACAATGCTACGAGACGAAAAGTAATACTCGTATTTGTATTCTCTTGTTATGAGTATGATTATTACTTAATACTCAGGGAGACGCTGAAATCTGTGAACACCAAACACAACACTTCTTCACAGGATCTTAACTTTTCAAACTTGGCCTCCCCATGGAACACTGTCCAAATATGATATAGGAAAACAAGTGTTCAATAATAATAATAATATCTTTATTTCTACAAGTACATGTACAAGGTATACAGGCCTAGCTGACACCAGTGACATACTACTATATAGAAAGCCGCTTGTTATGCTGAGCATTTCGGGCAAATTAGGTCAGTTTTGTCCCAGGATGCACCCATACTAGTCGGCTAACTCTCAGGTACCCATTTTACTGATGGGTGAACATGGAGAACAGGTGTCTTATGGAAACACGTCCATAATTAAAGGTTTAATTACAGATGATGATACACAGAAATCTCCATCTTGTTAATAAATCCTCCCAGGAAGGTTCGAAACGTCGTCCAGGCAGAATATAAAAATTTGACTCTTAGGTTTCACAGTTTCGGTCTTAGTTCAGATATTTGCATGTTTTTACCCATATATTACAGCGTGATCTTTGCATCTTTGGTATGACTGTGTATAACAGTCTATTGTTTGTGTCTCTGGTATTACTGTGTGTAACAAGTGGTCATGTGTATCTCTAATGATACAGTGTATGACGTGATCTTCGTATCCCTGGCGTTTCTATGTATAATAGTGTTATTTGTGTATCAGATATTACTATGTTCAGCAGAGTGTTCTTTATGAGTCTGGTGTTACTGTGTGTAAATTCATGTGGTCAGTTGCATCTCTCGTGTTACAATGATAGTGACTCATTATAATCAGATGAATTTGAATATACAGAAATGACAGGTGAACTGAAACAGCCTTTATACAGAAGTATATTTGTTAAGTAAAAGAACACAATTGCAACTAATGTGACATTTTTATTGTGGCAACGTTTCGCTCTCCAGGAGCTTTCTCAAGCTTGTAACGGCTTGAGAAAGCTCCTGGAGAGCGAAACGTTGCCACAATAAAATGTCACATTAGTTGCAATTGTGTTCTTTTACTTAACATATTGTCGGTAATTCTACCAATATTATTACAGAAGTATATTTAACTACGATGTTATTACACATCTAATATTGCATTTATTGGTAAATATTAATATTTTCATACACCATTTCACAGAGCCTCAGTCTCTCTACCTGGAGGGTGTTCCGGGGGTCGACGCCCCCGCGGCCCGGTCCATGACCAGGCCACACCTCGTATAAACGTTTCGTAATTCTTCTAGGGTTTTTCGGAGCTTTCCTGTCGACTCTGTCATATGCGCTTACTAAATCTGTAAATCCAACCGAGTTTCCTATTTTTATATATACCTGGAGAGTGTTTTATATATACCTAGAGGGTGTTTTATATATTCCTGCCCCAGATGATGAAAAAACTGACACACAAAAGCTTCTATGGGCGTCTTGTTCGTGTTTAGCTTATCCTGTGAATGATATTGCGACGCTGTTTCTTGCACGTAATCTACGTTATAGAGACAGAGCTTGACTAACACCGGTAAGGTGGTAGAAATGTGGCCCTAATGTAATATGGCTGAAACGTTCTCTCTGCTCTCGTTGAAGGGATTGAAACTTTGGCTGTCATTGGTACGGTGATTGAAAAGTTGGTTGTACCATTGGTATGGTGATAGATACATCGTCTCTAACATTGGTACGGTGATAGATACATCGTCTCTAACATTGGTAAGGTGATAGAAACGGTTCTGCTATGGGAAAGGGGATTGAAGCATTGGCTTAAGGTGGTCAAAATGTAGCCTCTTCCATCGGCGACAGAAACGTTCTCTCGTCCACTGGTAAGTTGGTATACAATTAACATTACACTGATTACACAGATATAAGTTAACTAAGGATATCGAGACAATGTTGCAGTGGCATGTTGCATTACACTTGTAGAGTGTTGAGTCTCGCTGGAGCGGCACCATTGAAAGTATCATATACCTTCATTTTGTTATACTAGGCTAAATATACTAAGTTTAATATATAGTTATAACCACAATTTATAAGTCTTTACTTATATACTAACTTACTTGCTTACTTTACGTTGTTAAATTCTAGAGGAAATCGCCTCTCAACACGCAAACTTTGGTTCAGACCTTGGCACTTTAAATTTTACTCAAGGCGTGTTGTACATAATTCTCTTGTAGCGGTACTGTAGAACTGAAAGTTGGACTACTGCTGAAGTACTTTGAATAAATCAGTTTTCTTTTCTCTCTTCTTATCGTCCTCTCTGTCTGGGGTAATTCTATAAAATTATGTTTATGGAATTCAACCTCAGCAAATGCAAGGTTTTGAAAATGGGAGACGGAAACTGAGTATAAACTCAGTGAACAGAGGCGACAGACCAAGGTGTGAGCCTAGTGCCAGGCATATCGTGGGAGGAACACATCAGCCAAATAACGTCTGCAGCCAATGCACGAGTGCCAGATCAGAGACTTTGCTTTCAAGGATCTGAACAGACATTCACGACCCCAGTGTACAACATGCGTCAGACCACATCTGATAAAGCATGTTAAGAAACAGGAGAAAGTGCAGTGGTTTGCAACAAAATTAATCCCAGAGCTGCGGGGACTACGCTATGAGAAGCTAGAGTAAATGTGACTGATGACTTCAGAGAATAAGAGATCCAGAAAAGGCACGATGACATCAAATAAATCTCAGGAGTTGATACGGTGGACAGAAGGACAGTGTTCGAGAAGAGCGGCGCATTTGGTATTAAGAAACACAGGCGAGTCATATCAGGAAGTATTTATTCAGCTTCAAGGTGGTGGGGAAGTGCAATGACCTGCACGAAGCAGTAAAGACAGCCTCCATACATAGTTTGGTAAACATGTGTCACATGATCCACGAGGCTAAGAGGGAGTAAACTAAAGGGCAATAGGAGACTACTCCTATTTGTATATGTATGCGTGTGCGTGCGCGCACGCACACGCATGTGTTTTGTGTGTGTGTTTTGTGTGTGTGTGTGTGTTTTGTGTGTGTGTGTGTGTCTGTGTTTTGTGTGTGTGTGTGTTGTGTGTGTGTGTTTTGTGTGTGTGTGTATGTGTTTTGTGTATGTATGTGTGTGTGTTTTGTGTATGTGTGTGTGTTGTGTGTGTGTGTACTCACCTAATTGTGGTTGCAGGGGTCGAGACTCAGCTCCTGGCCCCGCCTCTTCGCTGTCCGCTACTGGGTCTCTGCTCTCCCTGCTCCATGAGCTTTATCATACCTTGTCTTAAAACTATGTATGGTTCCCGCCTCCACTATATCGTTCGCTAGACTATTCCACTTCCTAACTACTCTATGGCTGAAGAAATGCTTCCTGACATCCCTTTGACTCATCTGAGTCTTCAGCTTCCAGTTGTGTCCCCTTGTTTCTGTGTTCCCTCTCTGGAACATCCTGTCACTGTCTACCTTGTCGATTCCCCGCAGTATTTTGTATGTCGTTATCATGTCTCCTCTGACCCTTCTTTCCTCCAGTGTTGTTAGTCCTATTTCCCTCAACCTTTCTTCATAGGACAGACCCCTGAGTTGTGGAACTAACCTTGTCGCAAACCTTTGCACTGTACTCACCTAGTTGTGGTTGCAGGGGTCGAGGCATAGCTCCTGGCATACTGTGTGTGTGTGTGTGTATGTGTTTTGTGAGTGTATGTGTGTGTGTTTTATGTGTGTGTGTGTTGTGTGTGTGTGTGTGTTTTGTGTGTGTGTGTGTTTAGTGTGTGTGTGTGTTTTGTGTGTGTGTGTTTAGTGTGTGTGTGTGTTTTGTGTGTGTGTGTTTTGTACATGTGTGTGTTTTGTGTGTTTTTTTTTTTGTGTGTGTGTGTGTTTTGTGTGTGTGTGTTTTGTGCATGTGTGTGTTTTGTGTGTGTGTGTGTTTTTTGTGTGTATGTGTGTGTACTCACCTATTTGTGGTTGCAGGGGTCGAGACTCAGCTCCTGGCCTATGTGTGTGTGCATGCGTGTATGTATGCACGCACACGCATACATACACAAATATAAGTAGTCTCTTATTTGTAATCGCCCTTTGGGTTTATTCTTTTGAGGCGGGAGAATGTGTCGCAGGATCTAATCCCGGCTGGATGCAGTTTGGTAAATATTTCAATACCACTTGTATATATATACCACTTGTATATATATATATATATATATATATATATATATATATATATATATATATATATATATATATTTTACCAGTTGTCAAAGACACTTGTCGATAGAAACTTAGTTTATTGTTTGTAGTTTGTGGTGTGTATAAATGTACGTACACGTACGTATATATATGTATGCGTATGAATATGTATACAAGTGCGTGTTTGTGCGTGAAAGATCTATGGCCTGGTGTATGCTCAACTGAACATAATTTACACTACTGCTCTCTTAAGAGAGAGTGTATATGTATGTGTGTGTGTGTGTACGTACATACATATGCATACACATACACACTCAGCATATCTCCTTTTGTCTGTTTCTAATTGTTTCGTGGTCACTCGCCTCGACGCTCAAGCCACTGGTGCAGCTCTTGACCCCGCTGCTCCATACACCCAGAAGACAGGTGCGTGTGTAGCAGGGCGTCAGTTACTCAGTTTGTGTTCCATGGTCTCGTCTGTCACACATCAGAAGGGCAGTATGCCAGACACGAAGAGATCAGTGGTATCACCAAGCGAAGTCTCGCCACAGCCCGCTGCCCAGCAGAACGGAAACCTCGGGTACTGTGGCCTGATGGCAGCCAGGAGTGCCCGGATGGAGACATCATGTTAAACTGGAAATGTGGCAAGCTAGTTGCTATTTTGGTATCTTCAATGGCCGATACCAACCTACCATGCTCTGAAGATGAAGGGAGTGGTGCCCCCAGTTTCATGTTCAGGGAGAACCATGCAATAACACATGCCCCGGAGCATGGGGTAAGTGTTATAGCATGCTGTCAGGGAGAACCATGCTATGACACTTGCGCCGGAACATGGGGCAAGTGTCACAGCATGATGCCAGTGATAATCCAGTTTGGTGCAGCCCCCTGCTGTGTCCCATACCGGTACGGGACAGGATGAGTGGCACTGTTCAATATTGTCATTATGGTGGCACGTCCACTCACAGGACGAGTGCCCCTCCCCAGTAAACTAACCCCTCGGGTTAAAACCTTAATCACCTTGCGTATATCAACACGGGTGTCATCAATGGGGCAGGCTTTGAACCTCACTAGAGGAACCTGCCGCGTGTGAGCGGAACTGTGAGTTAATTAGAGCCTCCACGGTGTTCTTCTGTGTTGAACACCACCCTCGTGATCATTACCCAGGTATGAACACAACTAAATAGCCACATGCGCCTGTCACGCCAGCCATTCATTTACCAGTGGGTGTGCAATTACCATGAATTAGTAAATGCTATTTGCGCATATCAGCGGTGGGGAGCAGCAGCAGCAGCAGCAGCAGCAGCAGCAGTAGCAGTAGCAGTAGTAGCAGCAGCAGCAGCAGCAGCAGCAGCAGCAGCAGCAGTAGCAGTAGCAGCAGCAGTAGCAGCAGCAGCAGCAGCATGCAATGCATTTTGGGCTGTCTCTTCCAACAGACCCAGAAGCTTTCGTGGCATACCTCGGACCAAGACTACAGTTCGAGTCCTCGTCCATTCTTCGGGGTTACTTATTAAGGTCCTTCAAGACGCATCTGTTGCATTTCTGAGGAGGACTTGTTGAAGAGGTTAAAGACTGTCATGTGCAAGTCCACTTCCTGGTCATGGTGTTGTCTACTGGGTGAGAATTGTGTGCAGTGGTATAATGGAAACACATGATGCGTGGTTGTGTGGTTGCTGAGGCGTGGTTTGTGTGGTTGCTGAGGCGTGGTTTGTGTGGTTGCTGAGGCGTGGTTTGTGTGGTTGCTGAGGCATAGTTGGTTTAGTTTCTGAGGCGTGATTGGTGTGGTTGCTGAGGCGTGGTTGGCGTGGTTGCTGAGGCGTGGTTGGCGTGGTATATAACTTGCTCCAGGAGCCACTGGTCAATAATGAATTTGTAAATATATATATGATGGAGTGTAACAACCATGCTACACTGATGTGATGTAGTGTAACAACCATGCTACACTGATGTGATGGAGTGTAACAACCATGCTACACTGATGTGATGGAGTGTAACAACCATGCTACACTGATGTGATGGAGTGTAACAACCATGCTACACTGATGTGATGGAGTGTAACAACCATGCTACACTGATGTGATGTAGTGTAACAACCATGCTACACTGATGTGATGGAGTGTAACAACCATGCTACACTGATGTGATGGAGTGTAACAACCATGCTACACTGATGTGATGGAGTGTAACAACTATGCTACACTGATGTGATGGAGTGTAACATCCATGCTACACTGATGTGATGTAGTGTAACAACCATGCTACACTGATGTGATGGAGTGTAACAACCATGCTACACTGATGTGATGGAGTGTAACAACCATGCTACACTGATGTGGTGGAGTGTAACAACCATGCTACACTGATGTGGTGGAGTGTAACAACCATGCTACACTGATGTGATGGAGTGTAACAACCATGCTACACTGATGTGATGGAGTGTAACAACCATGCTACACTGATGTATGGGGTGTAACAACCATGCTACACTGTGGAGTGTAACAAATGCACACTGATGTGATGAGTGTAACAATTATGCTACACTGATGTGATAAGTGTAACAACCATGCACACTGATGTGATGTAGTGTAACAACCATGCTACACTGATGTGGTGAGTGTAACAACCATGCTAAACTGATGTATGAGTACAACCATGCTACACTGATGTGATGGAGTGTAACAACCATGCTACACTGATGTGGTGGAGTGTAACAACCATGCTACACTGATGTGATAGAGTGTAACAACCATGCTACACTGATGGTGGTTCCAGGATGTGCAGTCAAGCCTGATGCCCTGCAGACAACTTGTACATAGAAGAGACTCTAGTTCCAGTGCCGACATCGCCTTGCTCTCTCCTCAGTCCAGCTGTACGAGTACGCCAATTTTCTCTTCCCTCAGGATGGGAGAGTTTTTGAGGCCTGATATATATATTGTAGATGTCCATTTGAATTTTGGGTGAGCGAAAGCCAGTTTCCCCCTGGGTTAACTATTGCATGTATTTATCTTTCACACCTTCATGCCCACCAGTATTGTCGTGTCGAGACGACACAAGGTAGGTGGCCGAGCGAATGTTGACAGCCTATGCTGTCTGTTAGTTTCATATATCGCGGCACTACGGTGCTGCCCTCTCTAGGCCTGCCCAGGTCAGTAAGACACTATGCCCACCCACTCTCACTCTCACGGCTTCCATCCTAGGACCAACATCCTACCCCACAGCGGTCTGGCTTCCGGTCCCCTCACACTCTGCCCGTTGTGTACTCCTCGTCTTGTAAAGCCAATCTAGTCTACGGCTGTATCTCTACAACCTACGCTACCCCTTCGGCACTAAACCACTGTTCAACAGTTTAACAGCATCTACATGTGTTTGAGTGTGTGTGTGGTGTGTGTGTGTGTGTGTGTGTGTGTGTGTGTGTGTGTAATACTCATTACAGTTGTGACCGGGTGTGGACGTGTGAATGGCTCATTACTATGTAATTTGTTCATGATTGTAACCATGTATAGACGTGTCGATGGTTCATTACCTTTGTAACTTGTCATGATTGTGACCAGATCTACCTGGAGTTTATTACCTTTGTAACTTGTTCAACTATCAAAACTTTGGGGCCCAGTCCCTGGGCCCATTATGTACCTCTGTAATCCTTTGACTACCCCCCACAGGATGGGTATGGGGTGCATCAAGATATTAAACTAACAACAGTGGGCGCTGATGGTTGGTGTTGCTAGTTTATTCGTAATGGGATAGTCAACTGACATGGTTTGGTGTCACAACAAGTGACCCTTAAGGGTTTAGTGCATAGTTATGATTCTGTCTCATAGCAAGACACTATGGCTGTGTCTAAGCGCGCGTGGCAGTGGAGTAGCCATGGCTCTGTGGCTGAGAGTAAAAATCTCTGCCTTGTAGAGGCTACTATAGTCACTGGTTTGAATTTTCCTTAGTGGTTGACTCCTTATAGAGTGGTGTGGCCAGGTCTTAGGCCTAGAGTCGGCCGTGTACCATGTGTTAGAGGCCCACCTCTCCTGAGGCAAAGCGCCAGCTTTAAAATAGGCTTACGGAAGGGTAAAATTACGAGTTTTAATGATTCATATACTTACCTGGGCTGGCTTACCCTGGCAGGTGTTTGTGTGTGTGTGTGTGTGTGTGTGTGTGTGTGTGCAGGTTACGCCGGTCTGCTGGATTAACTACCGGGATTTATGACTAGGAGAATGAAGATAATTGTTACACCACCTTACTGCTTGTCCCGTAATCCCAGGGATATACCCGGCTGTAACAACCACTGCAACCACAACTAGGTGAGTACACACACACACACACACACACACACACAGCAGAAATATCTGCGCGAAAGACTCCAACAGTTTGTCAGTCTCTACAAAGCAAGCGTAGACTACGAAATATAAATCAACAAAACAACTGCAATCATTTTTGCAAAAAAAAAAATCGTCGTTCAATAAACATATAAACATTGACAATTTACGGTGTAAACACACCTCTGAAACATACAGGACAGCATCTAGAGGTTTAAAGAAATATAACCCCATATATCGTCAACATTTTTATGGCTCTGTGAAGGTGGAAAAACATGCGAAAGATCCGTAAACTATTTTCATATATGATAAATATAATAATGACTTTTTTATAAGGTTTTTTTCCTAGCAACTTTTTTATTTTTATTAAGCAAATGTTTATCAGAAGATTTAAGAGTTACAATATGAGCTTCAATTATGAGGTACAGAATGACATTCTTGTTGCAGTCTGGCACATACAGTGGCTGCAATATTCTTGTTGCAGTCTGGCACATACAGTGGCTGCAATATTCTTGTTGCAGTCTGGCACATACAGTGTCTGCAATATTCTTGTTGCAGTCTGGGAAACAGTGTTTACAATATTCCATATTCATTATTTTTTTTCAAAGCCAAAGAACCAGTGTTGTTATGGAATTTCCAGTTGAAAATTTCCTAGTTGTCAGCGGCTCATCGTCTAAGTTCACATTTATA
The DNA here is from genome assembly GCA_009830355.1 of Cherax destructor. Lineage (NCBI taxonomy): Eukaryota > Metazoa > Arthropoda > Malacostraca > Decapoda > Parastacidae > Cherax > Cherax destructor. Next base: position 413,241 of record WNWK01000609.1, on the reverse strand, counting down.
ATTATATGCTAGGAGGCATGCTATAAGTTTATGCTGGAGCATATTCCAGGTAGCTGCAGTTTACGCTGGAGCATATTTCGGGCAGCTGTAATTTATGCTGGAGTATATTCCAGGCAGCTGGAAATAAGTAATGTCATGCACGAAGGTATGAACACTCAAGACTAGTCATGCACGAAAAATAAATTAACTTGGGCATTGACGATGAACTATGAGCCTGACATTGTGTGTGTGTGTGTGTGTGTGTGCATGTGTGTGTGTACATGTGTGTAATGTGTGTGTGTGTGTTTGTGTACAGAACAGCCACCATGAATAAAAAAGCCAGTGAAATTTCCAAAGCGCTTACGTGATTTCTCACATTATCAATGAAATGTGATTGTGTGTAGCATGACGTGTGGTGCTGATCCAGGGATCTGGATGCTGGGATCAACCTGGCATGACGTGTGGTGCTGATTCAGGGATCTGGATGCTGGGATCAACCTGGCATGACGTGTGGTGCTGATCCAGGGATCTGGATGCTGAGATCAACCTGGCATGACGTGTGGTGCTGATTCAGGGATCTAGATGCTGGGATCGACATGACGTGTGGTGCTGATCCAGGGATCTAGATGCTGAGATCAACCTGGCATGACGTGTGGTGCTGATTCAGGGATCTAGATGCTGGGATCGACATGACGTGTGGTGCTGATCCAGGGATCTAGATGCTGGGATCAACCTGACATGACGTGTGGTGCTGATCCAGGGATTCGGGTGCTGGGATCAACCTGGCATGACGTGTGGTGCTGATCCAGGGATCTGGATGCTGGGATCAACCTGGCATCAGGTGATCATCAGAGTGATTGAATTAGTATTTTACTTTGATATTTATCGTGTGTGATAAGGTTGCCTGACGACGATAACTTGATGCAGAAAATGGTGTCAGGTACGTGGCACCTCTTCTGATGCTCGGGGATCTTTCTTCATTTTGAAGATTCAGAAAACTTCCCTCTGAGCCAAAATTTCAATATTGTTTTACAAATAAGTTCATAATAAACAAACATACCATTTTGTAATGCTATATCATCAATATCAATGTTTGCATTAAATGTAAGTGTGGCATGATAAGAGTATGTTATACTTTATTCTGGGTATGTCACGCATCCATATAGTCATGCCCTCCCAACCAGCGAATCAGGTGCTAAGAGTATAACGAGCGAGGCCCCCTTCTTATGCTCCTTGGTTCAGCCAGCCTATCACAAGGAAGCCTGTCAAAGTTGTGAAGCGATGTTGGACACTTGTGGAGGAACACTGGCAGACGTACCTCTGAGTCTGGTCGAAGACGGTTCTCACCGTGTCTCTTGCTTGCAAAGTGCCTTTTCTGTACCTATCGTCTGTAAATATTGTACATATACGTACTTATATTTCCTTCACCAAACAGCATGTAAGTATTTATTCACCGCTGTTTTTTGCTCGCTTCTCGTTTCTACCTCGATTATCATGCTACAACCAGGTGTGCAGGCCTCTTGACTACACCTGTGAGAGCAGCAGTAAGAGACACAAATGTTACTAAAAGATGTAGTGTGGCTAAATCTTGAAACCGTCTGTTGACGTCTGTAATAACATTCTGCAAGTGTTTAACAATCGAAAATTGATGACTAAAATACATGTGTAATACCTGGGTATCCTTGTTGACGAGACGTTTCACCCACACACCAAGCTTATTCACTCTAGTGAAACGATAACCTTTATACTGGAGACAGTGACAGACGTGGCGAGTTACGTTTGAAGGTATTCACTCCCTCAGCCTTGATAGGTCACACTCAACAGCTCCTCCTCGTCTGCCATCTCTTTGTAATCAGTATCATCCAGCGGTCTACTGAAATTGCTCTGCGATCAACAGGTATATCGTGATCACCAGGTATATCGTGATCAACAGGTAGATCGTGATCAACAGGTAGATCGCGATCAACAGGTAGATCGCGATCAAAAGGTGGATCGTGATCAACAGGTGGATCGTGATCAACAGGTGGATCGTGATCAACAGGTGGATCGTGATCAACAGGTAGATCGTGATCAACGTTCAGGTCATCCCCGTTACAAGACACGTCAAGAAGCTTAAAAAATGGAAAGGTTCACTAGGAGACTAGTCCAAGAGCTGAGGGGTGTGAGCTGTGAGGAAGGAATAGAATAGCTAAACCTAACGACACTAGAAGACTATACCAGAACTGATATGATTTCAACATTACAAAATACTAAGAGGAACAGTCAGAAAGAAGAATAAAAAGGGGCAATACCGTGACTGGAACAACACATAAATAACCTTCACATAGGGGAAACTTATGACGACGTTTCACTCTAACTTTGACCATTAACTAGTCACAGGGAAGCACGAAGAGGGGGAGTCTAACTGAGAGGCTCAAGAAGACACAGCTGGAAGGTGAAAGAACAGATGAGTTACAGAGATGTTAGGAAATACTTCTTTAGCCTTAGAGTGGTTAGGAAGTGGAACGATCTAGATGTGAAACGATCTAGATCTCTTTGTCCAGGTAGATCTGTTTGTGACTTGATAAAGTTCACTGTGTGGGTGAAACGTAGTTAATGAAAGATCGCTTTATACTGCATTTGTGTCAATTTTTCCACCGTGTCGATATTTTACACCATTTATTTCCATCTCAAGACTATGTATAATATCGCAAGAAGCCAGAAACCAGTCACAATAACTGAGTGTAGTGTAGGTGGCAGCGAGGCCAGGAACCAGTCACAAGTGAGTGTAGTGTAGGAGGCACCGAGGCCAGGAACCAGTCACAAGTGAGTGTAGTGTAGGAGGCACCGAGGCCAGGAACCAGTCACAAGTGAGTGTAGTGTAGAAGGCAGCGAGACCAAGAACAAGTCACAACACCTGAGTGTAGTGTAGGAGGCACCGAGGCCAGGAACCAGTCACAAGTGAGTGTAGTGTAGGAGGCACCGAGGCCAGAACCAGTCACAAGTGAGTGTAGTGTAGAAGGCAGCGAGACCAAGAACAAGTCACAACACCTGAGTGTAGTGTAGAAGGCAGCGAAACCAGGAACCAGTCACAAGTGAGTGTAGTGTAGGAGGCAGCGAGGCCAGGAACCAGTCACGACAACTGAGTGTATTGTAGGAGGCAACGTGACCAGGAACCAGTCACGACAAGTGAGTGTAGTGTAGAAGGCAGCGAGACCAGGAACCAGTCACAACAACTGAGTGTAGTGTAGAAGGCACCGAGGCCAGGAACAAGTCACAACAACTTAGTGTAGTGTAGAAGGCAGCGAGACCAGGAACCAGTCACGACAAGTGAGTGTAGTGTAGGAGGCAGCGAGGCCAGGAACTAACACTCAATCTCGGCAAAGACAACTCGGTGAGTACAGTTCGGCGAGTATACACATGAATAAAGAGATGAGTAAATGCATGATACTTGACTCAGAAAATAAGAGAAAATAGGTTATTATATCTAATTCAAAAGTAATTAGCATGCTGATTGCAAAGATTAACTCTAATAGGAAAGTACAAAGTAATAAAGCAGAATAATAAAGCATTAGGGAGGAAATTGACTGTAGTCAGGACATGCGTAGCCAGTAGAAGTTGAAGCAGAAGTAGCTGAAGTAGAAGAATCTTTAGGAGTAGAAGAATTATAAGTAACAGAAATTGAATTAGAAATAGAAGAATTAGAAGTAGAAGAATTAGAAGTAGAAGAATTAGAAGTAGAAGAATTAGAAGTAGAAGAATTAGAAGTAGAAGAATTAGAAGTAGAAGAATTAGAAGTAGAAGAATTAGAAGTAGAAGAATTAGAAGTAGAAGAATTAGAAGTAGAAGAATTAGAAGTAGAAGAATTAAAGAAGAATTAAAGTAGAAGAATTAAAGTAGAAGAATTAAAGTAGATGAATTAGAAGTAAAGTAGATCTAACAATATCTATCGATTCAATGAGATTTAAAGTACGAAAATGAACAGATGACTTATATCTCTTTTTATTCAGTGAGAAGGACCCATTCATCAGTGAGAAAGACCCATTCATCAGTGAGAAAGACGCATTCATCAGTGAGAAAGACCCATTCATCAGTGAGAAAGACGCATTCATCAGTGAGAAAGACGCATTCATCAGTGAGAAAGACGCATTCATCAGTGAGAAAGACGCATTCATCAGTGAGAAGGACCCATTCATCAGTGAGAAAGACCCATTCATCAGTGAGAAGGAATCATTCATCAGTGAGAAAGACCCATTCATCAGTGAGAAAGACGCATTCATCAGTGAGAAAGACGCATTCATCAGTGAGAAAGAAGCATTCATCAGTGTGAAGGACCCATTCATCAGTGAGAAAGACGCATTCATCAGTGGGAAGGACCCATTCATCAGTGAGAAAGACCCATTCATCAGTGAGAAGGAATCATTCATCAGTGGGAAGGAATCATTCATCAGTGGGAAGAACTCATTCATCAGTGGGAAGGACCGATTCATCAGTGGGAAGGAATCATTCATCAGTGGGAAGAACTCATTCATCAGTGGGAAGGACCCATTCATCAGTGGGAAGGACCCATTCATCAGTGGGAAGGACCCATTCATCAGTGGGAAGGACCCATTCATCAGTGGGAAGGACCCATTCATCAGTGGGAAGGACCCATTCATCAGTGGGAAGGACCCATTCATCAGTGGGAAGGACCCATTCATCAGTGGGAAGGAATCATTCATCAGTGGGAAGAACTCATTCATCAGTGGGAAGAACTCATTCATCAGTGGGAAGGACCCATTCATCAGTGGGAAGGACCCATTCATCAGTGGGAAGGAATCAGTCATCAGTGGGAAGGACCCATTGATCAGTGGGAAGGACCCATTGATCAGTGGGAAGGACCCAGTCATCAGTGAGAAGGACCCATTGATCAGTGGGAAGGACCCATTCATCAGTGAGAAGGACCCATTCATCAGTGAGAAGGACCCATTCATCAGTGGGAAGGACCCATTCATCAGTGAGAAAGACCCATTCATCAGTGAGAAGGAATCATTCATCAGTGAGAAAGACCCATTCATCAGTGAGAAAGACGCATTCATCAGTGAGAAAGACGCATTCATCAGTGTGAAGGACCCATTCATCAGTGAGAAAGACCCATTCATCAGTGAGAAAGACGCATTCATCAGTGGGAAGGACCCATTCATCAGTGAGAAAGACCCATTCATCAGTGAGAAGGAATCATTCATCAGTGGGAAGGAATCATTCATCAGTGGGAAGAACTCATTCATCAGTGGGAAGGACCCATTCATCAGTGGGAAGGAATCATTCATCAGTGGAAGGACTCATTCATCAGTGGGAAGGACCCATTCATCAGTGGGAAGGACCCATTCATCAGTGGGAAGGACCCATTCATCAGTGGGAAGGACCCATTCATCAGTGGGAAGGACCCATTCATCAGTGGGAAGGACCCATTCATCAGTGGGAAGGAATCATTCATCAGTGGGAAGAACTCATTCATCAGTGGGAAGAACTCATTCATCAGTGGAAGGACCCATTCATCAGTGGGAAGGACCCATTCATCAGTGGAAGAACCATTCATCAGTGGAAGGACCCATTCATCAGTGGGAAGGACCCATTCATCAGTGGGAAGGACCCATTCATCAGTGGGAAGGACCCATTCATCAGTGAGAAGGACCCATTGATCAGTGGGAAGGACCCATTCATCAGTGAGAAGGACCCATTCATCAGTGAGAAAGACCCATTCATCAGTGGGAAGGACCCATTCATCAGTGAGAAGGACCCATTCATCAGTGGAAGGACCCATTCATCAGTGAGAAGAACCCATTCATCAGTGAGAAGGACCCATTCATCAGTGGGAAGGACCCATTCATCAGTGAGAAGGACCCATTCATCAGTGGGAAGGACCCATTCCTCAGTGGGAAGGACCCATTCCTCAGTGGGAAGGACCCATTCATCAGTGGGAAGGACCCATTCATCAGTGGAAGGACCCATTCATCAGTGGGAAGGACTCATTCATCAGTGGGAAGGACCCATTCATCAGTGGGAAGGACCCATTCATCAGTGGGAAGGACCCATTCATCAGTGGGAAGGACCCATTCATCAGTGGGAAGGACCCATTCATCAGTGGGAAGGACCCATTCATCAGTGGGAAGTAACCCATTCATCAGTGGGAAGGACCCATTCCTCAGTGGGAAGGACCCATTCATTAGTGGGAAGACCCATTCATCAGTGAGAAGGACCCATTCATCAGTGGAAGGACTCATTCATCAGTGGGAAGGACCCATTCATCAGTGAGGACTCATTCATCAGTGGGAAGGACCCATTCATCAGTGGGAAGGACCCATTCATCAGTGGGAAGGACTCATACAGTGGGAAGGACCCATTCATCAGTGGGAAGGACCCATTCATCAGTGGGAAGAACTCATTCATCAGTGGGAAGGACCCATTCATCAGTGGGAAGGACCCATTCATCAGTGGGAAGGAATCATTCATCAGTGGGAAGGACCCATTCATCAGTGAGAAGGACCCATTCATCAGTGGGAAGGACCCATTCCTCAGTGGAAGGACCCATTCCTCAGTGGGAAGGACCCATTCATCAGTGGGAAGGACCCATTCATCAGTAGGAAGGACCCATTCATCAGTGGGAAGGACTCATTCATCAGTGGGAAGGACCCATTCATCAGTGGGAAGGACCCATTCATCAGTGGGAAGGACCCATTCATCAGTGGGAAGGACCCATTCATCAGTGGGAAGGACCCATTCATCAGTGGGAAGGACTCATTCATCAGTGGGAAGGACCCATTCATCAGTGGGAAGGACCCATTCATCAGTGGGAAGGACCCATTCATCAGTGGGAAGGACCCATTCATCAGTGGGAATTACCTATTCATCAGTGGGAAGGACCCATTCCTCAGTGGGAAGGACCCATTCATTAGTGGGAAAGACCCATTCATCAGTGAGAAGGACCCATTCATCAGTTGGAAGGACTCATTCATCAGTGGGAAGGACCCATTCATCAGTGAGGACTCATTCATCAGTGGGAAGGACCCATTCATCAGTGAGGACTCATTCATCAGTGGGAAGGACCCATTCATCAGTGGGAAGGACCCATTCATCAGTGGGAAGGACTCATACAGTGGGAAGGACCCATTCATCAGTGGGAAGGACCCATTCATCAGTGGGAAGGACCCATTCATCAGTGGGAAGGACCCATTCATCAGTGGGAAGGACTCATTCATCAGTGAGAAGGACTCATTCATCAGTGAGAAGGACTCATTCATCAGTGAGGACTCATTCATCAGTGGGAAGGACTCATACAGTGAGGACTCATTCATCAGTGGGAAGGACTCATACAGTGGGAAGGACTCATTCATCAGTGAGGACTCATTCATCAGTGAGGACTCATACAGTGGGAAGGACTCATTCATCAGTGGGAAGGACTCGTTCATCCGGAACTCCATTCATCAAAGACCATAAAACCCCACTCTTCAAAAACCATAAACCTCCACTCATCAAAGACCCTCACTCATCATAGACCTTCACTCATCAAAGACCCTCACTCATCAAAGACCCTCACTCATCATAGACCCTCACTCATCAAAGACCCTCACTCATCAAAGACCCCCACTCATCAAAGACCCCCACTCATCAAAGACCCTCACTCATCAAAGACCCTCACTCATCAAAGACCCTCACTCATCAAAGACCCCCACTCATCAAAGACCCTCACTCATCAAAGACCCTCACTCATCAAAGACCCCCACTCATCAAAGACCATAAACTCCCACTCATCATAGACCACAGACCTGTTAAATACTGGCCCAGCACATGGTTCAGGCAGGGCGCCGCCATACACATCAGCACAACTGTAATTAAGAGTGGCCTCCCAGCCCTGGTAAACACACACACACACACACACACACGCTTGTTAGGACCCAGCCAGCCTGACACAACAGCCTGATATATTCCCCAAATGGTACTGCAGTGTTTCTCGTGATGGGGTAAACCCTCGTGGGTCCCTCAACACAGTGAGTCGTCGTGGCGTTTGGAAAGGTTCGTGTCACGTTCTAACAAGTAAAATTTGCAACTGCCCATCGTTTTACTATTGAGGAATGTCAATGGCCTTGACTGTTTTTTTTTTTGGGGGTTGTAAATCACGCACGCATGCTAGACGTTTAGGCTCGTCCTCAATCTTTATTCAGGACGGGTTGAAACATCGTCCTGGAGTTCCTTCTGGAAGTGTGGGTTCTTCTTGGAGGGTTCCACTCAATATATTGTTAATTATTCCAGTGATTGTGTAGTGTGGGGCGACGAGGTTCCTCAAAAGTTGGTTAAAAATCCACTATGTCCTGAGCAAATGTTTTTATATACCGACGATGTTTCGCTCCAAGCAGTGTTGTATGAAGACTCGATAAAGCTCTGTGAAGAGCGAAAAATTCTCCCTAAACAGAATGTGTTCCGTATAAAATGTCTCTGATAATGACGAAAGATTCCCAGGTTCACAGCTCATTGTGAGCAGAGCAGAATTAGTCTCAGTGACTGAGCTTAGCGAGGAGCGCAAGACGAGACAAGGCCCACTGATTGGGTCTCCCCCTCCCAATTCATATCCTGGCCCGCGGGGATCATTATTTGATCCATCTCAACCTGTAATCACCTGGAGGTAGAGGACCAGGTTGAAGTACGCAGGGGAAAGGGTTAGGATAGGCCGGTTTGGTCTACTGGTAGAAATGGTAGGCCTATCGCGTAATGTGTTAAGATCGGTCTGGAGTGCCGGCAGGATGCTAGGCCTACCTTGTCATGTGTCGGAGGTCTGGGTGGTCTGTTGGCAGGATACTAAGCCTATTCTGTAATGTGTCAGATGTATGGTTGGTCTACTGGCAGAATACTAGGACAATCCAGTAATATTCTAATAGGCCGGCCTGGTATTAATGTGAATTTCTGCTGTGAATTTGTATGTGGATGTTCGAATATGCTATGTGTGTGTACTCGTGTATTTCTACGCTTGCATTTGTCGATTCATGGCTCCGGGCACGATAAGGCACCTAAATTACTGGGAACGGTTGAAGGTCCTTGATCTGTATTCCCTGGAACGCAGGAGAGAGAGATACATGATATAATACACTTGGAAGATCTTGGAGGGATTGGTACCAAACCTGCACACGAAAATCACTCCCTATGAAAGCAAAAGACTCGGCAGGTGATGCAACATTCCCCCAATGAATAGCAGGAGTGCCACGATACTCTAAGATAGACTAGATGAGCAGTGGCTGCAGAGGTTATTCGGCTGATGTGAGCCTCTGGCAGTATACCAGGCACTATGCTGACCTCTAGGTCTTTTCTCTTTAAGTGAGGTCTGCAGCCTCAGTCCCCATAGTCTATACTCTGTGTCCGGTGGTTTTTCACCATTCCCTCTCTTCATATCTTTGTATTTGCTGTGGTTTAATTCAAACAACCACTTACTCATCCAATCTTACTGTTTGTCCAGATTCATTTGGATTCTTTTTTTCTCCTCGTTTGTTCATATTCTTCTCATTAGTTTTTCATCATCAGCAAACAGGAACATACCTGGTGGAATCCCATCGGGAATGACACTCACATAAGACAGTACTGGTCCTAATACCGATCCTTGTGGTACCGCGCTTGTCACTTTTACCCCCACGCTGACGTTTCTTCCATGACAATCCCTCTTTGCTTCCTTCCCCTAAGGTACTTTTTAATCCACTGGTGTATGTTTTCTGTTATTTCTGTCTGCACCTCATGTTTTTGCCTTGGTCTCTTTTAGGGCATTTTAGGGCAGATAATCAAATGTCTTCTTAGAGTCAAAGAAAATATAATCCACCTATCTGTCTGCCTGACTGTCTGTCTGCCTGCCTGTCTGTCTGTCTGTCTGCCTGTCTGTCTGTCTGCCTGTCTGCCTGTCTGTCTGTCTGTCTGTCTGTCTGTCTGTCTGTCTCTTTCTCTCATTTTCAGTCTTGTCTCACATCTATTAGTTTCTCAAAAAACTCCAACACATTAGAAAGCGAAGTTTTGAAATCTGTTAACCCGTACCGGTTGTTGTTTCTGGAACCGGTTCTCTCCAAATGTTCTATCATTCTCTCTCTTATCATTTCATCTCATTATCTCTGATGGTATGCATGTCAGTGAAAATGGTCTGTAGTTCAACGTTTTCTGTTTCCTTTCTTAAATATAGTGAGTACACATAGTTGTTAATCCTAGTTAGTGGTTCGGTGCTTCTGCTCCCTCTGGCAGAATCCTTAGTGAGTCTCAGGTCCCGTTGCCTTTGATGTATCCAGATGCATAAGTAGATTCTTTTTCTCTTTCCTTGTTGTGTGTATGGTGTCTGTAACCTGTGGGTGTACCCTGTTCCCTAAGTTATCCTTCACAGTGTTGGCCCTATTTACAATAAGAAATCTTCAGATCATTTGAGCAACACTTCACAGACTTCCCTGTCAATTTTCTTGAGCTCTCCTCCTTCCTTCATAAGTTGAATTACCTGGTCTTTTGCATGCGCCTTTCTTCTGACGTGGCCGTGAGGCAGCTTTGGTTAAGCCTTAATCTTTGTTGCTATTTCATTCTCAAATTGCCCCTCAACCTCTCTCCACACCCTTCCATATTCGTTTCTGTACTTACCTATATGTGGTTGCACCTCTTCACTGATCGCTACTAGGTCCACTCTCTCCCTGCTCCATGAGCTTTATCGTATCTCTTCTTAAACCTGTGTATGGATCCTACCTCCCCTACATGTTTGTGTGTGTACACTCACCTAGTTGTGGTTGCAGGGGTCGAGTCATAGCTCCTGGCCCCGCCTCTTCACTGGGTCACTCTCTCCCTGTGTGTGTGTATTTTACTTGCATGAACCTACAAAAAAAATTCTGACTATAATACAACAAATTAAAAATACGGCCGCGACACGTCTGGCAGCGAGGTGGATGTTGATTATCTGGAAACGTCAAAATCTGCACGTTTTTCACCGGTGGTGTCAGAGTTGGTTCGTATGTGGCAGGTGTGTCGTTCTAAAGTACATAGTGTCGTAGTGCAGGTGTAAGCTGGACACAGGTGTCGTGCAGGTGTAAGCTGGACACAGGTGTCATGGTACAGGTGTAAGCTGGACACAGGCGTCATGATACAGGTGTAAGGTGGACACAGGTGTCATGTTACAGGTGCAAGCTAGACACGGGTGTCAGGTACAGATGCACGCTGTACACAGGTGTCAATTATAGGTGTAAACTGAACACAGGTGTCAGGTATAGGTGAAATCTGGACACAGGTGTCGTGGTACAGGTGTAAGCTGGACACAGATATCGTGGTACAAGTGTAAGCTGGACACAGGTGTCGTGGTACAGGCGTAAGCTGGACACAGGTGTCATGGCACAGGTGTCGAGGCACAGGTACAAGCTGGACACAGGTGCCGTGGTACAGGTGTAAGCTGGAAACAAGTGTCGTGGCACAGGTGTAAGCTGGACACAGGTGTAAGCTGGAAACAAGTGTCGTGGCACAGGTGTAAGCTGGACACAGGTGCCGTGGTACAGCCCCGGTGGCCTGGTGGCTAAAGCTCTCGCTTCACGCACGGAGGGCCCGGGTTCAATTCCCGAAGGGGCGGAAACATTTCGAAGTGTTTCCTTACACACACACGCACGTACAACAGGCCTAGTGTCTAATCGACATGTGCCTAGGACAAAATGGTAACTAACAGGTGTAAGCTGGACACAGGTGTCGTAGTTCAGGTGAAAGATGGACACAGGTGTAGTGGTACAGGTGTAAGCTGAACACAGGTGTCGTGGTACAGGTATAAGCTGGACACAGGTGTTGTGGTACATGTGTAAGCTGGACACAGGTGTCGTGGTACAGTTGTAAGCTAGACACATGTGTCGTGGTACAGGTGTAAGCTGGACACAGGTGTCGTGGTACAGGTGCTGATGTGTGAAGTGCACAAATCTTCACCATTACACTCCTACCTCTGATATACCTGTCACCAGATTCGAGAGTTTTTCTATTCTCGAAGCCCGGCCCTGGTTCAGGCATGTCTGGTGCTTGCCTGGTCAACCAGACTGTTGCTGCTGGCGGCCCGCTGCTCAGACATCTGTCACAGCCTGGTTGATCTGGTACATACCTGGAGTTTACCTGGAGAGGGTTTCGGGGGTCAACGTCACCGCGGCTCGGTCTGAGACCAGGCCTCGTGGTGGATTAGGGTCTGATTAACCAGGCTGTTACTGCTGGCCGCACGCAAACTGACCAGCCCGGCTGGTCAGGTACTGACTTTAGGTGCCTGTCCAGTGCCTTCTTGAAAACAGCCAGGGGTCTTATGTATGCTGGAAGGCAGTTGAACAGTCTTGGGCCCCGGACCCTTATTGTGTTGTCTCTCAGTGTACTCGTGGCACCCCTGCTTTTCATTGGGGGAATGTTGCATCTCCTGCCGAGTCTTTTGCTTTCATATGTAGTGATTTTCGTGTGCAACTTTGGTATTAATTTCTCTAGGATTTTTCAAGTGTATATTATCATGCATCTCTCTCGCCTGCGTTCCAGGGAATACAAATCAAGGGCCTTCAACCATTCCCAGTAATTTAGATACCTTATCGTACTTATGTGTGCCGTGAAAGTTCTTTGTACACTATCCAGGTCAGCAATTTCGCCAGCCTTGAAGGGGGCAGTTAGTGTACAGCAGTATTCCAGCCAAGAGAGAACAAGCGACTTGAAGATAATTATCGTGGGCTTGGCGTCCCTAGTTTTGAAGGTTCTCATTATTCATCCTATCATTTTTCTAGCAGATGCGGTAGATACATTGTTGTGGTCTTTGAAGGCGAGATCCTCTGACATTATCACTTCCAGGTCCTTCACATTACTTTTTCGCTATATTGTATGGTTAGAATCATATACCCTGATACAGTTTTAATTTCCTCAAGTTTTCCACATCTGAGTAGTTGAAATTTCTCCTCATTGAACTTCATATTGTTTTGAGTGGCCCATTTGAAGATTTGGTTGATGTCCGCTTGGAGTCTTGCGGTGTCATCGATGGAGGTCCCTGTCATGGCAATCCAGGTGTCATCCGGAAAGGAAGACAAGGAGCTATGGCTTACATCTCTGTCTATGTCAGATAGAGCAGAGATACTTATCCAGTTTCGTCTTGAAGACTTCTGCAATTATTTTGTTAGAATTTGAGATGTCTTCTAGTAAAGTGTTGAATAGTCTGGGACCAGAGATGTTAAAACAATGTTTTCTTATTGTGTCCATGGCGCCCTGATTTTTCACTTCCTCTCTTAACTATAACTCGAGTACGCTGTTATGAGAGCATGTAGATTTGGGACAAGGCCCTCAAGTAAATTTCATGTATGTATTATCAGGTATCTCTTTCTCTTTCACTCCAGTGAGTACAAGTTTAGGACTTTGAGGCATTCCCGGTAATTCAAATGCTTTATTGGCTCTATGCGAGTCGTAAATCTGTTTCACCTCATATCTTCTCTGCCCTGAATGGAGCCGTCAACACTGAACAACACTCTAAGCGAGGCAGCACAAGTTATTTGAGAAGCGTCAACATTGGCATTATTTCCCTTGTTTTGAAAGTTCTCGTTATTCACTCTGTGATTTTCTTGCAGTCGTGATATATGTCTTATTGTGTTCTTTTAAAGAAAGGTAAGTAGACATTGATACACTTAGATCCTTGACGTGTTCCTTTCGTTCTATTTGGTGATCTTATTGTGTTTTGTATACAGTGTCTTTGTTTTGATTATAATAATAATAATAATTGTATACAGTGTCTATTTTGAGTTCTTCATTCTTTCCGTATGTAAGCAGTTAGAACTTTCCATCATTCAACGTCATGTTATTAAATGCTTATTTTGGCATCGATCGCATACAATATGAAGCTGTGGCGAGTGTTCTTAGATATGTTTGAGACGAGGATGGGGCTATACTACCACAATAATAAGCTAGGAGCTGGGGAGGAGTGGGGACTGGGGATACAGTACCACCTGGGAAGAAGTGGGGACTGGGGATACAGTACCACCTGGGAAGAAGTGGGGACTGGGGATACAGTACCACCTGGGAAGAAGTGGGGACTGGGGATACAGTACCACCTGGGAAGAAGTGGGGACTGGGGATACAGTACCACCTGGGAAGAAGTGGGGACTGGGGATACAGTACCACCTGGGAAGAAGTGGGGACTGGGGATACAGTACCACCTGGGAAGGAGTGGTAACTTGGAATATAGTACCACCTGTGAAGGAGCGGGTACTGGGGATACAGTACCACCTGGGAAGGAGTTGGGACTGGGGATACAGTACCACCTGGGAAGGAGGGGTGCCCTGGATACAATACTACCAGGGGAGGACTGGTTCCTGGGGGATTCCCCACACATATGGTGATTCACCACCATCAACTCAATACACAAATGAAAAAAAAAGTGTCGTGTTTTTTTCCCTATAGAGTTTGACGAATATTTCCAACACTGCAGTGCAGAGGCCCAATAAAAATCAGTCCAAAAGTTGAATGCGTTTATGTTAATCTTGGAACCCACGTTGGTGGCCAGGCAAGGGCATTCACGAACCTCCCAAGGAAAAAGAGTTATAGGCCTAATTTTTGAGATTGGCCACGCCTGAGCCTGGTCTTTACGGTAGGCTCCACAGGACTGTGTTTGGGCAGGTGGAAACCTACACCGTCTGGAGCTCAAGGTTGCCTCATTTGAATATTCACTGAAGGTTGACTGTCGTGACTGGAATATAGTCTGGAATAGGTGTTGTATGTACGAGTGTGTGTGTGTTTGTGTGTGTGTGTGTTTTTACCTTACCTATTTGTGGTTGCAGGGGTCGATTCATAGCTCCTGGCCCCCTCTTCACTGATCGCTACTAGGTCCACTCTCTGCTCCATGAGCTTTATCATACCTCTTCTTAAAGCTGTGTATGGATCCTGCTTCCACTACATCACTCTCCAGACTGTTTCACTTCCTGACAACTCTATGACTGAAGAAGTACTTCCTAGTATCCCTGTGATTCATCTGAGTCTTCAACTTCCAAATGTGACCCCTTGTTGCTGTGTCCCATCTCTGGAACATCCTGTCTCTGTCCACCTTGTCAATTCCTCTCAGTATTTTATATGTCGTTATCATCTCCCCCCTTTTTCTCCTGTACTCCTGTGTTGTCAGGCTGAGTTCGTTTAATCTCGTAGGACATACCCCTAAGCTCAGGGACTAATCTTGTTGCAAATCTTTGCACTTTCTCTAATTTCTTGACGTGTTTAACCAGGTGTGGGTTCCATTCTGGTGCTACATGCTCCAATATGGGCCTGACGTACAGGTGTACAGTGTCGTGAATGACTCCTTAGATGTCGAAATGCTGTTCTTAGGTTTGCCAGGCACCCATATGCTGCAGAAGCTATTTGGTTGATGTGCGCCTCAGGAAATGTGGTCTGTATGATGCTCACCCCAAGATCCTTTTCCTTGAGTGAGTTTTGCAGCCTTTGACCTCTTAGGCTGTACTCCGTCTACAGTCTTCTTTGTCCTTCCCCATGTTTCATAACTTTGCACTTGGTGGGGTTAAATTCCAGGAGCCATTTGTCGGACCAGGCTTGCCGCCTGTCCAGATCCCATGATCCTCGTCAGCTTGTATTCCCCTCATAAGTTCACATCGTCTGCAAACAGGGACACCTCTGAATCTATCCCTTCCGTCATGTCATTTACATATACAAGAAACAACACCGGACCTAGGACTGACTCTTGTGTAACCCCACTCGACACATGCACAAACTCTGACACCTCATGTCACACACGTTGTTTCCTTCCTGTCAGGTATTCCCTGATCCATTGCAGTACTTTCCCTGCTATTTCTGCCTGCTTTTCTAGCTTTTCAACCAGTCTCTTGTGTGGAACTGTGTCGAAAGCCTTCTTGCAGTTCAAGAAGATGCAGTCTACCCACCCCTCTCTCTCTCCTGTCTTCTGTTACCTTGTCGTAGAACTCCAGTAGGTTTGTGACACAGGATTTCCCTTCCCTGAAGCCGTGCTGGCTGTCATGCATGAGCCCGTTCCATTCTGAGTACTCCACCACTCTTCTCCTGATAATCTTCTCCATAATTTTACATACTATACATGTCAGCGACACTGGTCTGTAATTTAGTGCTGTCTGTCTGTCTCCTTTCTTGAAAATCGGGATTACATTTTGTGTGTGTGTGTGTGTGTGTGTAAATGAACTACACACACACACACATATATACCAAGTGTCTATTTAACATGTTCTTCCGACATATGGTAACTAATTCACGAACGGACATGCGTGCGTGAGTGAAGGCTGGTGATATGGTATCGACTGAGATGGGAAACAGTTCCTAGAAAAGGATCAAGAGGAAACAACCTGCGTTGAACCTGACACCAAATATGTGACCTGAACCATCACAGTAACAAGATCACCTACTGACTAAACCAACAATGTTGAGCTCCACCAACAATGTTGAGCTCCACCAACAATGTTGAGCTCCACCAACAGTGTTGAGCTCCACCAACAGTGTTGAGCTCCACCAACAATGTTGAGCTCCACCAACAATGTTGAGCTCCACCAACAATGTTGAGCTCCACCAACAGTGTTGAGCTCCACCAACAATGTTGAGCTCCACCAACAATGTTGAGCTCCACCAACAATGTTGAGCTCCACCAACAATGTTGAGCTCCACCAACAATGTTGAGCTCCACCAACAATGTTGAGCTCCACCAACAGTTTTGAGCTCCATCAACAGTGTTGAGCTCCATCAACAGTGTTGAGCTCCACCAACAATGTTGAGCTCCACCAACAATGTTGAGCTCCACTAACAGTGTTGAGCTCCACCAGCAGTGTTGAGCTCCCGCAAAATGTTGAGCTCCACCAACAATGTTGAACTCCCCCAACAGTGTTGAGCTCCACCAACAATGTTGAGCTCCACCAACAATGTTGAGCTTCATCAAAAGTGTTGAGCTCCACCAACAATGTTGAGCTCCATCAACAGTGTTGAGCTCCACCAACAATGTTGAGCTCCATCAACAGTGTTGAGCTCCATCAGCAGTGTTGAGCTCCACCAACAATGTTGAGCTCCACCAACAATGTTGAGCTCCACCAACAATGTTGCGCTCCACCAACAATGTTGAACTCCTCCAACAGTGTTGAGCTCCACCAACAATGTTGAGCTCCACCAACAATGTTGAGCTCCATCAACAGTGTTGAGCTCCATCAACAGTGTTGAGCTCCATCAACAGTGTTGAGCTCCATCAACAGTGTTGAGCTCCACCAACAATGTTGAGCTCCACCAACAATGTTGAGCTCCATCAACAGTGTTGAGCTCCATCAACAGTGTTGAGCTCCATCAACAGTGTTGAGCTCCATCAACAGTGTTGAGCTCCATCAACAGTGTTGAGCTCCATCAACAGTGTTGAGCTCCATCAACAGTGTTGAGCTCCATCAACAGTGTTGAGCTCCATCAACAGTGTTGAGCTCCACCAACAGTGTTGAGCTCCACCAACAGTGTTGACAGTATCTTAAATGGTTTATTAAAATAATCATTATTAATGCCAAATTAAAACGCATTATATACAGATAATTCATTTTGTGAATGGTCACTGATATTTTCACCATCTATAATTAGTTATGCCTACTCAAAAAACACTACACAAATAAACCACACAAAAACACTACATAAATAAACCACACAAAAACACTACATAAATAAACCACACAAAAACACTACACAAATAAACCACACAAAAACACTACATAAATAAACCACACAAAAACACTACACAAATAAACCACACAAAAACACTACACAAATAAACCACACAAAAAAACTACACAAATAAACCACACAAAAACACTACATAAATAAACAACACAAAAACACTACATAAATAAACCACACAAAAACACTACACAAATAAACCACACAAAAACACTACATAAATAAACCACACAAAAACACTACATAAATAAACCACACAAAAACACTACATAAATAAACCACACAAAAACACTACACAAATAAACCACACAAAAACACTACACAAATAAACCACACAAAAACACTACACAAATAAACCACACAAAAACACTACACAAATAAACCACACAAAAACACTACATAAATAAACCACACAAAAACACTACATAAATAAACCACACAAAAACACTACACAAATAAACCACACAAAAACACTACATAAATAAACCACACAAAACACTACACAAATAAACCACACAAAAAAACTACACAAAAACATTATATCGTGTTTGTTTTTACTCACTGTTGCCGTACAGCGCCAGAAACGTCAATATATCATAAAATGCAGGTTATGGCATTTTATTGTGAAGACGTTTCGCCCACCAGGAACTTTATCAACTCACACAGGACATGACCCGGGTATTTACATGAGCTGGGGAGTGGTCGTGAGGCGAAAGAACAAGGTCATGAGGTCACATGAGAGTGGTCAGCCCAGTAAGTGAGGTCAGGTGATCACAGCGTCAGCTCCTGGGAAAATAAATTTCGCTAAAACTTCAAAGATTGTTAATGATCCTGAGTTTTGATTCATGTTATTGATTGTGGTTATTATTGTAGATTGTAAACATAATCTATGATGATAAATCTTCTCTCTGGGAAGTTCATAGGTTGGTTCTCTGTGTTTCTGTGTAGAGTACATGCACTCTTAGTGTTGTTCTTTTAGCATGAGTTTATATGGTCTTGGACTCTGGAGTCCAGGTCTCTGGAGTCCAGGTCTCTGGAGGTTTCACTGACATCTCCTCACAACCTACACATGGTATGGTATAGATGCTGGTAGTGGTCATCAATGTCTTCCATAATATTTGCTGTAGTTAAGGTACTGGAAATGTTGTTGCTGGTTTTGTTGACGGTAAGTACATTATATGTGGTGGGTGTGGTGATGCTTCTAGAGTTACGAAGTACAGAGTAAAGCTCGGTGAAAACTTAATTGATAGAATTACTGTACATTATTCTTGGAGAGTTGCAAGAGTAGTTTCAATGTGCTCTTAAAAAGAATCCAATTATGATTGATCCCACGCTTGGTTTCGCCGTCGTGAAATGAATAATAATAAAGGTTATTTATATTTCCTGGTTTGTTGTAGATCTTGAAATCAAGTTTACCATAATTTTTTTTCGAATCAGCACGTCTAAGAAGGGAATCTGTCCGTTATTTTCCTCTCCAATAGCAAACCTGAAGGCGGGATCCACCGAATTAATGCTGTTCTGGGTGTTGGGGCGTCGGGGCACGCCTTGTTGGATGTGACTTTTCAGTGTCTCTTCCTCCAGATGTTCCATGTATAGGCTGGCCATGACAGCACTCAGGGGTCAACCCATGGCTAAGCTGAAAGACTACTTTTACACGGAGTCTTCAAACGATAAATATTTGTAATTGACACACAATTTAATGACGTCAATGATACCTTGTGCAAGCATAGGTAAATTGAGTCCATCGTGAATCTGAATTTTCATACGAAACAGGTCAATGATTTGGGTGGTGGGCACCTTGGTGAAAAAAGGACATGAAGCCAAAACTAATTAACTTTATATTCCTTATCCTTATGTCCCTGATTCTTTTTTGAGAAGAACTCCTAAGTGTTCTGGGTGGGCTGTGCTAATGGTTCCCAAGTATCGTGAAAGATGTTTAGCTAACAGACCAGCTAGTTGATGTGGACCTCTGCTAGTGCCCGAGGTCTCAGGTCTCACTGGAGTCCTAGATTTATGAATTTTGGTCAGACCGTACATATGTGCTGGTCTGAGGGTCAAAAGGAATCAGATGAAGAAATCATTTTGCCCATTCAAATTTCCTAAGGATAAATCTGATATGCAAAAACTGTTTTCTGCATGGTTGGTATGGGGTTTTTAAGCGATGGGTTCGTAAGTCTCTCTGTCAAAAAGAATATATTTGGGTTCGTAAGTCTCTCTGTCAAAAAAAATATATTTTTGTTGATGTAACGCTGAAAATGGGGCGCCTAGGGGCTTAAGGCCTTGTCTAGGGGCAAAGTAAAAGTTACATGAATATCATGTAAGAATGAGCCACCCAGGGCTACCCTAATCAAAACAGAAAGTGCTAAACTAGCGTTCAGTACTTCAATGGTTTGGTTATTAGAGGGTTCAGGCAAAATTCCTCGTTAGGAAAATATACATTTATTACTTCTAACAATATATACAAACACTAGATGAATACACCTACATTTCCCTCAGCATGTAGACCCAAATAAAGATACATGAGCTGGCAGGCTGCGATATCAAAGCAAAACAAAACCCACACATATAAGTGAGATCACAGTAAGTATAAGGTTAGGACCCAGCGGGTGCCATGACCTACCCTGCTCTCCTACCGACACAATCTCACCCAATTTCACCATCCCTCACAACCAACAGAGCCCTGACCACATCAGAGCCCAGGTGAGCCCACTGGTAAGCACTAAAGTAGCCTATGAACTGGGTTGATGCCGCTTGGTTTACAATTATAACATAGTTTATAAAATTATGGCACACTTCTCTACTATACAAATTACAATGCAATGCATAACAGTTTATAAATTGTGAATTTCATGACTCCTCCAGTACCTTCGTCAGAGGTGACGAGGATCGAGGCGTAAGAGAAGCTTTAGATATTTCGACCCCATTCTGACGCCCTCTTCAGCATAGTTTGAGGCTTAAATTTATAATACTCATTTTACAGTGAGTTTTCTTCTCCATGTGGGTACGCTGGTATCAGTAATGTAAATACATAATAATCACTAACTAGGCCAGCTAGCCATAGTATAAGAAGGAAGCCAAGGAACGTCTCTAAACATCTTTTCTTTAGTAGTATCTGTGAACCCGTGCACCTCCGTCATAGTATATTTGATACCTGCTTTCCTGATGGAAAAGAAAGTGGATTTGGCAGGTTCTGGACTAAGGGTCACTGGAGGAAATTGAGGAAATAACGGTAGACGGAGGATGTTGTGTGTTGTGGAGTAGTGGTTTGGGAAAGTATATTTTGATGAGCCCGTGTGAGAGATGGATTAAGGTGAGTTCAGAGTGGCTTGTGAGTGCAGACACTTTCCAGATTGTTCACAGTTATGTAGGTGTTCTTGTGTGAGAAGAGTTAGGTGGTTTTGTACCAGATGGAGTCCCGTGTTATTGGAGTTTTTAACTTGTGAGGGGGTTGAAAGTGTAGAATTTCCGGGAGCTTTGTGTTACTGGGGGTCTTAAACTAGTGACGAAGAGGGGGAAGGGTAATGTAAGAGTGGGTCTTCCATGAGTCTTGTGTACTGGGGGTCTTAAACTAGTAAGGAAGGGGGATGAGAGTAATGTAAGAGTGGGTCTTCCAAGAGTCTTGTGTTACTCTGTCTTAAAAGTGTTAGAAGTCATGTAAGAGGAAATCTCCTACGAGTGGGACTCTTGTCCGTGTTAGACAGCGTCATAAAGAGTGCTGTCCGTGACTTATTATTCCATCAGTGGAGAATACTATATAATTTCATTACGGGAGAAACTTCTTACCTATGGAATTCCCAGCTAAGAAGAGACGAGGCTGGCTTAACACTTACAATCCAAGATACATATACATGAACGCTCTGCTCTAACTTGCTTACTCCTGCTGGTAGCTGAGTGAGAATGCTTCAGGGCGACCCTACAGAACTCCAAGAAAATGGAGAATCCGCTAACTCTCTTTTGTATCCCCAGTGTTGTTGACGCCTCAAACATCAAGTCTTATTCTACTCGATGTTGAGAACTCAAAAATTAAGTCTTGTCCTCCATTACTACGTTCACCACCATACCACCACCATCACCACCACTACCATCATATTGCAGGTTGGCCGCCACTAATCCGGCAATCAGTAATCCTGTTCCATCAGTAATCCGGCACTAATTTCGGCTAGTATAACTTCAAATTTCCGGGGTCGCTACACCAACCTGCCGCTACTGTTTGGTGGCGCTACTTGCTACTAAAGTCATTCCAATTTCTTTTTCTCCATTTATTGTTATAACCTGCTCACTTTTAGTCCTACCCATGGTTCCAACCAATAAAATATATGCTTCTCATTGTGTAAAACACATACACCGTACATTGTCCATGAAAGATAAGGTGTCTTTGAAGCCACTGTCGGTCGCCATGAGCTCAGCTCACTCAGATAAGCTGTAACTGGTAAATTTGGGCCTACATATGAGAGATTAGGTCTGTGTGCTAAGTGTGCACTATATAGAAAAGATCCTGCAGCACGTAGTGCATAATGAGGAAAAACTGCAACCGTGTTTATGGTGGAAACCCGAATTTGTGGTGTATTTTCGTATGGTTTGTATGGTTGTATTCTCGTTTTTTCTGGTCTCATTTGATAGAATGGAAGATATTTTACAGAAATACATATAATTTTGATTGGTTTCACGCCGGAAAGTACCTTAAAATTGAACTCAAAGTAGTGGAAATGTTCGATTTTTGCCGATGTTCAATAGTAAACAACTGTCCAATACGTGTCCAACTGGCCGGTCTAATACGCAGTAACGAATGGGTTGACATTATTTATACAATTATTACAATAATGCAGTAGTCTGCATAACAGTAAATCTTCTATTTTTTGTGTGAATAAAATTCAAAATGGAAAACAAGCATAATATAAGAGGGGCCTGGAGACATGACTAATGAACAGAGAAAATGTTATTTTAGTGCCAGGAAGTTCTGCATTGTTTATTCTGGACCCTATTTTGAAATTGCCATCTTCTGAAATTTGTGTTAAATTGGCCAAATTACCGATTTCTGACCACTTTATTGGGGAGTTGAAATAGGTGAATGGGCGATTTCTTGGACTCAATCGACAGAATAGAAGGTAGACTGGAACAATGAAATGATCCAAAAATAGGGCGTAAATTGGGTGAAATCGCTAATGCGTAAATATCGCCATTGGGTAAAGTGTATTCTAACCTAATCACTCTCTAATCCGGCAAAATCACTAATCTGGCACCCTACAGGTCCCGTTGATGCCGGATTAGTGATGGTCAACCTGTATATATGTGAATCTAAAACCTATAATAACATAACATCAGTCATTGTGTAGCGACGATACCATAAATAGTGAAGTCGAAGCTCTGTACAATGATCTAGTAAATAATTAATTTCGGGAATGTTCTGTTCAAAATTGAGCAGAGAGAACCTGAGCACCTGCACATGTCAAGTGCTCTACGAACCTTCCTGTTGTAATTGTTGACCAGTATTCAAAATGCGAAGCCGATAGGATAAGGTCTTCTGAAGTGATGAACGACAACCTTCGACCACCACAACCACCAACACCAACACCACCAACACCACCACTACCGCGACAACACCGCCACACCAACACCGCCCCACCATCGCCACCTCACCGACACCACTACACTGACACTACCACACCAACACCACCATACCATCACCACCATAACATCACCGCCACACAAACACCACCACAAAACCGCCACACAAACACCACCATACCAACACCACCACACCAACGCTACCACACCAACACCACCACACCAACGCTACCACACCAACACCACCACACCAACGCTACCACACCAACACCACCACATCAGCGCTACTACAATCACCACCACACCACCGCCATCACCACCACTAGCACAATCATATACATGTTTATGCAGAACAACTACTGAGAAAATATAGTGAAATTCCAAGTGCTTTTGCGAAAGTGCTTGGAATTTCACTATTTTTCCACAGTGGCTGTTCTGCATATTGTGATATCACCTGTTTACTGTGGTCTTATTGCATATATGTTTATATATGTGAATCTATAAACTCTAACAACATGAGTCAGTGTGTCAGCTATACCTACAGCTGACATAGGATGAAGGACACCTCATGTCAAGACTTGAAGCAATACTGCACCAGTTCTCATGTCACTGGCATTGTTCCAGGTTATGGAACAATGCTCTTCTTCAGGCTGAGGGACTGACCATCTCAAAACGTCTTCAAGGGTAGTGGACTTGAGTTTACCGGGACTAGTTACATCGTCTTTACATCTTTACTACTTTTGCTGACTCGTCTGTACTCTACTGAAGAAGCTAACTGTGTATGCGAAACGTTTCGCCTACATGTGTCTTATCAACGTGTCGGTATTTTACATACCATTATCATATTCATCCCACCCTCACTCTGAAACATCAGAATGCCTCAGCACCTGACTAAACCGACCAGTCTAGAGTGATTAACGCACTGCTACGTGGCTCTGGCTAGCCATGCTTCCAGCTGGCTGCCATGACTCGCAGGGTCGCAGTTTTGTATAGCGTGTGTCGAATACAAGACAAATGGTGTATAACAGCTAAATATGGTTCAATGCAAAGCACACCAGCTAACATAGTCGACACATACCACAGGAAGCACACGTGAGTGTGTGTGTGGAAGAACACGGGAGTGTGTTTGTGTGTGTGGAAGAACACGGGAGAGTGCACAACACAAAAGGGCGATGAAAACACAAGGTGACGAAGAACACAGGAGGGTGAGAACACAGAAGGATGAGAACACAGCAGGGTCAGGGAGGACACTGGAGGGTCAGGGAGGACACAGGAGGGTCAGGGAGGACACAGGAGGATGAGGGAAGACACTGAAGGATGAGGGAGGACACTGGAGGGTCAGGGAGAACACAGGGGGTGAGGGAGAACACAGGGGATGAGGGAGGACACAGGGAGGGTGAGGGAGGACACATGGGGTGAGGGAGGACACAGGGGAGTGAGGGAAAACACAGGGGGATGAGGGAAGATATAGGAAGGGTGAGGAAGGACACAGGAGGGTGAGGGAGGACACAGGGGGTGAGGGAGAACACGGGATGAGGGAGGACACGGGGAGGGTGAGGGAGGACACAGGGAGGGTGAGGGAGGACACAGAGGGGTGAGGGAGGACATAGGGGGTGAGGGAGGACACAGGGGGGTGAGGGAGGATATAGGGGGTGAGGGAGGACACAGGGGGTGAGGGAGGACACGG
The DNA here is from genome assembly GCA_009830355.1 of Cherax destructor. Classification (NCBI taxonomy): domain Eukaryota; kingdom Metazoa; phylum Arthropoda; class Malacostraca; order Decapoda; family Parastacidae; genus Cherax; species Cherax destructor. Next base: position 388,346 of record WNWK01000609.1, on the reverse strand, counting down.
GGGTCAGAGAGGACACGGGGGGTCAGAGAGGACACGGGGGGTCAGGGAGGACACAGGGGGTCAGGGAGGACACAGGGGTTCACGGGGGACACAGGGGGAGGCCTACACTCACCAGCAGCGCCATCTACGGATCGATGAGTGTGAGTGTCCGTCTGGTGTCCGGGGTCGCTGGCCGCTGGCGCCGGCTGCAGCAGCAGGTAGGCTTAGTAAGGCAGGCCTGCCTGGCTGGCTGTCTGGCTGGCTGGCTGACAGCCTGTTGCAGCCGGGCCCCCGACAAAATCATTACCCCCCAACTCCACCACCAGCAGACTGCAATACCACTACCACCACCACCACTACCACCACCACCACCACTACCACCACCACCACCACTACCGCCACCACCACTACCACTACCACCACTACCGCCACCACTACCACCACCACAATTAGCACCAGCACCACCACTACTACCACCACCACACCACCGCCATCACCACCACCACCACCACTACACCACCACCACCACTACCACCACCACTACCACCACCACCACCACTACCACCACCACCACAACTACCACCACTACACCACCCCCACTACCACCACCACTTCCACCACTGCCACAACCACCACTACCACTACACCACTACCACCACCACAACCACTACCACCACAACCACCACCACACCACTACCACCACTACCCCCACAACCACCACCACTTCCACCGCCACTACCACCACCACTACAACCACCACCACTACTACAACCACCACAACTACCACCAAAACTACCACCACAACCACCACCACTTCTACCACATTACGACCACCACCACCACTACCACCACTACCACCACCACCCCAACACCAGCAACAACCAGGTGAACAACATGGTATGTTGTCAAGCACATCAACATCTTCCACTGAATATGTATATTGTCATTCTTCAACTGTGAGCGAGATGTGTGTGTGTGTTAGTTACCATTTTGTCCTAGGCACATGTCAATTAGACACTAGGCCTGTTGTATGTGTGTGTGTGTGTAAGGAAACACTTCGAAATGTTTCCGCCCCGCCGGGAAGCGAACCCGGGCTCTCCGTGCGTGAAGCGAGAGCTTTAGCCACCAGGCCACCTGGGCTGTGTATGTGTGTGTGTGTGTGTGTGTGTGTGTGTGTGTACTCACCTAGTTGTACTCACCTAGTTGTGGTTGCAGGGGTCGATTCACAGTTCCTGGCCCCGCCTCTTCACTGGCCGCTACTGGGTCACTCTCCCTGCGCCATGAGCTTTATCATACCTCTGCTTAAAGCTATGTATAGAGCCTGCCTCCACTACATCGCTTCCTAAACTATTCCACTTCCCGACCACTCTGTGACTGAAGAAATACTTCCTAACATCCCTGTGATTCATCTGAGTCTTCAACTTCCAACTGTGTCCCCTTGTTGTTGTTGTGTCCCATCTCTGGAACATTGTGTGTGTACTCACCTAATTGTACTCACCTAATTGTGGTTGCAGGGGTCGAGACTCAGCTCCTGGCCCCGCCTCTTCGCTGTCTGCTACTGGGTCTCTGCTCTCCCTGCTCCATGAGCTTTATCATACCTTGTCTTAAAACTATGTATGGTTCCTGCCTCCACTATATCTTTCTCTAGTCCATTCCACTTCCTGACTACTCTGTGGCTGAAGAAATGTTTCCTGACATCCCTTTGACTCATCTGAGTCTGTGTGTGTGTGTGTGTGTGTGTGTGTGTGTGTGTGTGTGTGTGTGTGTTCTCCTCGCCGAAATGTGTTTGCATAAGTTGAGACTAATCTTCTGGCCCCGCCATTTACCACCATAATTTGGCCGGTATACATAGATTGCTGACCTGGTGAGCCCTGTCATATCCACTCTTTAAACTGTGTATGGATTTCACCTTTTTCCTCACTTATCTCACACCAACAGTTATGTGCAACAGTTATGTGTCTTTGTTGTTGAATCGTTTCTCCTACGCTAAGATGTTCGGCTGTCAACATTCCTCTTCTCCTTGTGTTTGTCTCCGTATGTTGTACATCGTTGTCATGTCTCACCCGAGCCTTCTCCCTGCCAACGATGTAAAATTAATTCTTGAAGTATTTTCTCATAATTCAACCCTCTCATTTCTGGAGCCTGGCAAGTTGTTCACCTCTACACCACCTTTCCCCACCACTTCAACCCCCACTACTTTAACCCCCGCTACTTCTATACCACTTCCACCCCACCACTTCCACCCCCACCACTAACGCCCCACCACTTCCCTACCACTTCCACTACTTCAACCCCCACCACTTCCACCCCACCACTTCCCTACCACTTCCACCGTAAAAATTCCACCCCAACACTTTCCCCACTTCCACCCCGGCCACTTTTACCCCACCACTTCCACCCCCACTACTTCTACCCCACCACTTCCACCCCATCATTTCCACCCCCACCACTTCCATCCCCACCATTTCCACCCCCACCACTTCCACCCCACCATTTCCACCCCATCCACCACTTCCACCCCCACCACTTTCCCCACCCCCACCACTTCCCCACCCTCCACCACTTCCACTTCACCCACCCCACTTCCACCCCACCACTTCCACCCCCCACTTCCACTTCCACCCCACCACTTCACCCCACCACTTCCACCCCACCACTTCCACCCCACCACTTCCACCCCCACCACTTCCACCCCTCACTTCCACCACTTCCACCACTCCACCCCATCACTTCCACCACTTCACCTCCACCTTCACCACTTCCCCACCATTCACTTCCACCCCACTCACTTCCACCCCACACTTACCTTCCACCCCACCACTTCCACACCCACCATCTTCCACCACTTCCACCCCCACCCCCATCACTTCCACCCCCACCTCTTCCACCCCAAAACTGTTAGAAATATATCACATAAAATTAATTAAAACATGAGAGGTCCTCAAACACATGAGAGCTCCGGAAAAGATTGTATTTTAATCCATATTTGAACAGTTGATGAACACGGTCTTCCATGTCTGATAAGATGGTGTTTGTTCACACTGTGTCGTCTTCTGTATCTTGTGTGTACTCAAGAACTGTTACAGTCATACATTGTGTCGTCTTCTGTATCTTGTGTGTACTCTTACAGCGTTGATATCGGTAGTTCCGATTCTCGAATGATATACACTCTGTACGTGGCCTGTTGGAACTACTGTTGGAACTACTGTTGGAACTACTGTTGCAAGTACTACTGACGGTATGGTTGCTGCTACTGTTGGAACTACTGTTGGTGCTACTGTTAGAACTACTGTTGGTGCTACTGTTGGAATTACTGTTGGTGCTACTGTTGGAACTACTGTTGCAAGTACTACTGACGGTATGGTTGCTGCTACTGTTGGTGCTACTGTTGGAACTACTGTTGGAACTACTGTTGGAACTACTGTTGCAAGTACTACTGACGGTATGGTTGCTGCTACTGTTGGAACTACTGTTGGAACTACTGTTGGTGTTACTGTTAGAACTACTGTTGGTGCTACTGTTGGAATTACTGTTGGTGCTACTGTTGGAACTACTGTTGGAACTACTGTTGCAAGTACTACTGACGGTATGGTTGCTGCTACTGTTGGTGCTACTGTTGGAACTACTGTTGCAAAGTACTACTGACGGTATGGTTGATGCTACTGTTGTGCTACTGTTGGAACTACTGTTGGTGCTACTGTTGGAACTACTGTTGGTGCTACTGTTGGAACTACTGGTTGAGGTACTGTTGGAACTACTGTTTGAGGCACCGTTGGAACTAATGTTTGATATAATGTCGGAATTACTGTTGTAAGTGCTGTTAGAAGTGAAAGGTTAGATCACTTTCTTGAAGGTCAGATCACGTACGTACTTGCAGATAAGGTCACGTACGAAAGTAATGGCAGATCAGGTCACGTACGTAAGTAGTACTTACAAATCGCCCTCGACGCAATATATAAAGAAAGTGCCTCAGTATTTTTGGAAAGTACCTCAGTATTTTTGGAAAGTACCTCAATATATTAGGAAAATACCTCAACATATTAGGAAAGTATGTACTTCGATATATTAAGAGTCTCAATATATAATGAAAGTGCTTCAGTATATAAAGAAAGTGCCCTCAATATATTAGGAACGTTCCTCAACATATAAGGAAAGTACCTCAATATGTTACTAAAGTGCCTCAGTATATTTGGAAAGTACCTAAATATATTAGGAAAGTACCTCAATATATTAAGAAAGTACTTCAATATATTAGGAAAGTACCTCAATATATTAGGAAAGTACCTCGATATAAAAATTAAAAAGAAAGTACTCTAATATATAAAATGCCCCATTGTATAAGAAAATGTCTCAACACACTTAAAAGTTGAGGTCCTAACCACGTCTAGAAGAAGCTAGAGGGAGTCTAGTTTCGGCCTCAGTCTATGAGAGTAACTAGCCAGCAACTTACCTAGAGGGTGTCCCGGGGGTCGTCGCCCCCGTGGCCTGGTCCGTGATATGTTTATTTAATTGTATGGTTGCATACACAGTTGCACATACAAGCACATACACACGCACGCTGAAGCAAGACGTATATACATCCAGAGATGTGCAGCAGAGATGTGTATATTTCAGTGTATATACATTGAGTGTATACATGATGGAGGGGGTGCAGGTGGTGAAGTGTGTACAGGTGGTTAGGGGGTGAAGATGGTGTAGGGGTACAGGTGGTGGAGTGTGTACAGGTGGTTAGGGGGGTGAAGATGGTGTAGGGGTACAGGTGGTGGAGTGTGTACAGGTGGTTAGGGGGTGAAGATGGTGGAGGGGTACAGGTGGTGGAGTGTGTACAGGTGGTTAGGGGGTGAAGATGGGGAGGGTGCAGGTGGTGAAGTGTGTACAGGTGGTTAGGGGGGTGAAGATGGTGTAGGGGTACAGGTGGTGGAGTGTGTACAGGTGGTTAGGGGGTGAAGATGGTGGAGGGGTACAGGTGGTGGAGTGTGTACAGGTGGTTAGGGGAGTGAAGATGGTGGAGGGGTACAGGTGGTGGAGTGTGTACAGGTGGTTAGGGGAGTGAAGATGGTGGAGGGGTACAGGTGGTGGAAGAGGTACATTTCGTATACGTAGAAATGAGAGAGGGAAGTGTAATGATGGAGGGAAGGAGGGAGGGAAGTGTAATGATGGAGGGAAGGATGGAGGGAAGGAGAGAGGGAAGTGTAATGATGGAGGGAAGTGCAGTGAGGAGGAAGAGGGAAGTGCAGTGATGGAGGGAAGGAGGGAGGGAAGTGCAGTGATGGAGGGAAGGAGGGAGGGAACTGCAGTGATGGAGGGAAGGAGGGAGGGAAGTGCAGTGATGGAGGGAAGGAGGGAGGGAAGTGCAGTGATGGAGGGAAGGAGGGTAGGTCATATGGAACAGAAATTACGTAAGAGTGTTTTGAAGAGGAGAGTGTGTGAGGGGAAGAGTGTGTGTGAGGGGAAGAGTGTGTGTGAGGGGAAGAGTGTGTGTGAGGGGAAGAGTGTGTGTGAGGGGAAGAGTGTGTGTGAGGGGAAGAGTGTGTGTGGGGAAGTGTGTGTGAGAGGAAGTGTGTGTGTGAGGGGAAGAGTGTGTGAGGGGAAGAGTGTGTGTGAGGGGAAGAGTGTGTGGGGAAGGTGTGTGAGAGGAAGTGTGTGTGTGAGGGGAAGAGTGTGTGTGAGGGGAAGAGTGTGTGAGGGGAAGAGATCGTGTGAGTGTAAGGGGAAGACGAGGGGAAACAAGAGTGTAAAGTTGGGCAAGGGAGAGGAGGGGAGGTGAAGGGAATATGAAAGGAATGTGATGGGGTAGGGAAGGAAGGGGAAGGGGATAGTAGAGGAAGGAAAAGGGGGTTGAGAAGGGGTAGAAGAGGGGGTATAAGTGGTGGGGGTCAGGTAACTACCACTCATGGAGCTACACATTGATCCACAACCACACACCTACACTCACACACGCACACACACAAATACATACGCATACACTAGCGGAAATATGCAGTCACGCACTTGAGAACATATACACATGAGTACATACAGATCACGAGACATATGCTCACAAAATTACACACTCATATATATATATATATATATATATATGTCGTGCCGAATAGGTAAAATTGGTCAATTATCAAGAACTCATTTAAAATTAAATCCTTCCCAAAATTTTCTCTTATAAGTTTAAAGATATATTTTTTTCATTTATGTTAATGTAAAAATTAATAATTTTGTACAATTTTTTTTTTAGAAAACTTACCTAACCTTATTATAAGACGCGCAATTTAATTTAGCCTAATCCTACTAAATATATTTTAGATAAGTTTACAATAATTTAATAATAAACAAACACAATGAAATAATTTTTTTTCGTTAGGTTCAGAATGATTTTTTGCGAAATTATTGCATACACAAATTTTCGCTTGCCTTATTCGGCAAGAAGAGCGTTGCTATTTAAGACAAAATCGCAAGTTTTATAAATAACAAAAAAGGCACAATACCGTGACTGGAACAATACACACACAACCCGCACATATAAAAAGAGAGGAGCTTACGGCGACGTTTCGGTCCGACTTGGACCATTTACAAAGTCACACTAACACACAGAACAGGTGGAAGAGGTATATATAGGCAGGCAGACAGGGGAGGGCACAAGAGAGTGGGGTAATAATGAAAGTAGTAGTAGAAGTGGTAGTAGAAGTAGTAGTGGAGTCAGTCATATACTGGGAAAGGAGCACTGCAATGAAGCTGGCGGCCCGCGTGGGTACGACAAGAACACAGAGAGGAAAAGGCGAATAAAATAAAGAAGGACAAAATTAAGGCAAAAGAAAAGAAAACCCATAGGAGAAAAAGGAGAAGGGGAAGAGATGAAAGGGGAAGGAATCAGGTTAAGTCACGGGTGTTCTGAAGTTTGGAGCATTTAACAATGTAATGGGAGAGGAAAGCATCAACAGAGACAAAGCCAGGGCTAAGATTCATACAGGGAAAGTTGTGTATAAGGGAGGATTCAACCAAGCGGCGACTATGAAAGTTGGACGTAGGGTAGACAGTTTTAGCAGAAGACCAATCAATAGGATGACTGTGATCTCTGACATGACAGAAAAGAGCATTATTAGTGTCGGCAAGCCTAACACTATTTTTTTGTGCTCCCTAAGTCTGTCAGAAAGAGATCGGCCAGTTTCTCCGAAGTACTGAAGAGGACAGGAGGAGCAAGAAATAGAGTAGACACCAGGAGAATCTGTAGAGGGAGGGGAGGTATGAACTAGATTAGTGCACTCTTCGCACTAATCTCAGAAGATTCATTGATCTGTATATTTCGATCACCTTCTGGGATCCTCTTCAGCAGATACATAAGTGAAAGGAGAACATGAATATACAGGAAAGGTTGTACCTCACCTCGAACACGTGAGTGGTGGAGGGTGTCAAGCAGTGGCTGGGTAAAGACCGGACCTGTGTGTAGGAAGTTCCTTTGTGCTATGTGATTGCTGATGTGCTGGCGTTCAGTGTTAGGTTGGGCGCTGGTATGTACTTCTTGAGGGCGAATTTTGAAATAATGTCTGGTTTCCATTCTCCCTGTGAGATGTTGAAATTGGGAGTGGTAGCTATGAGGGCAGATTCTATGATTTTGTGTTTGTAGCTGCAGTGTGATTTATTGATGGTGGCAGCTTCCCAATGAATATTGTGATTGTTATTGCTGACATGTTGAAAAATGGCTAAATTATCCTGTGCATAATGTATTCCCTAGTTTGTTGGAATAGAACGTGACTGTGTTGGTCACTTTGTTGAGACGACTGAAAGTACCTTTTTTTATTTTATATATATATATATATATATATATATATATATATATATATATATATATATATAATGTCGTACCTAATAGGTAAAACTGGTCAATTAGCAAGAACTCATTTAAAATTAAGTCCTTTCTAAAATTTTCTCTTATACGTTTAAAGATATATTTTTTTCATTAATGTTAAGGTAAAAAAAATTAATTTTGCTCCAAAAGAAACTTAGAAAACTTACCTAACCTTATTATAACAAGCGCAATTTAATTTAGCCTAATCCAACTAAATATATTTTAGATAAGTTTACAATAATTTAATAAAAAACAAACACAATGAAATATATTTTTTTCGTTAGGTTCAGAATGATTTTTGCGAAATTATTGCATACACAAATTTTCACTTGTCTTATATGGCAAGAAGAGCGTTGCTATTTAAGCCAAAATCGCCAGTTTTACCTAATCAGCACGACATATATATATATATATATATACAGGTACGATATGTACACTGTAATGTACATGCTTTTATTATCCAATATATACACAAAGGGATGCATGTAGCATAAAGGCACATGTATACACACGACAACCTGCACTTACAACACATATGTGTCATGCACCGAGTGCTTTACATTTATTTATTCAGTGTTCATCACTCAACCACTTGCAGTTCCTCTAAAATCAACCAAGAAGACAGTTACAACTAAGCCGGCAGTTACAACCAAGCCGGCAGTTACAACCAAGCCGGCAGCTACAACCAAGCCGGCAGCTACAACCAAGCCGGCAGTTACAACCAAGCCGGCAGTTACAACCAAGCAGAAAGTTACAGTATGTCTATATAGTTGTCAGAGCCCCTTAACTGTTTTAAACATCAACCAGTCAGGGTGAGGGGGGACCTGACATTATACTTACCCTCTGGTCTGGAGGACAGTCTCTCACTAGCTCCGGCTGATTACACATACTGGTCTCTCTAGCATGAGTGTATAAGCCAGTCACACTGAGCATAGTCATTGTTCCAGACTATGAAGCTGAACTCTTCTCCAGGCTGAGGGACTGACCACCTTAAAACTACGTCTTCGGGGATGATGGACGGATTACATCACCTTTACATCACCACTGCTTCTGCTGCCTTTGTATCTGACTGAAGAATTCCGTCTTATACTCAGTGGTCTCTCGTACAACGTTACCAGTACGGTACTTGCCCGCAGTGCCGCTCTAGTGAGCACAATGTAAATATTATAAATATTGAAGATATAAATACATGAGTACTTATAAAAGTACTATTGGTGTTTGCCTTTGCTTGTGTTATTCTGTGATCGTTCCTTCACAGGTGATATGTCTGACGGCCAGGTGTCACAAGCTTCACATTTGTACCTGTGTTCGTAATAATAACCTACACTTATAACACAAGCTGCACTTACAACACCATAACTTACACTTACAATACATGAACCTGCACTTACAACACAAGCTGCACTTACAACACCACAACCTACACTTAGAATACATGAACCTGCACTTAGAGCACAACACTCTGCACTTACAATACAACCTGCACTTACAACACAACACCCTGTACTTACAACACCACAGTCTGCACTTATACCACCACAGTCCGCACTTACAACAACAACCTGCACTTATACCACAACCTGCACTTACAAAACCACAATCTGCACTTACAACACAACCTGCACTTACAACACTACAGTCCGCACTTACAAAACAACAACTTGTACTTACACCACAACCTGCACTTTCAACACCAAAATCAGTACTAACAACACCAGAACCTGTACTAACACCACAATCCGCACTTACAACACAACCTGCACTTACAACACAACCTGCACTTACAACACAACCTGCACTTACAACACAACCTGCACTTACAACACAACCTGCACTTACAACACAACCTGCACTTACAACACAACCTGCACTTACACCACAACCTGCACTTACACCACAACCTGCACTTACAACACCAGACCCTACACTTACAACACCAAAACCTGCACTTAAACCACCACAACCTACACTTACAACACCACAACCTACATTTACACCACAACGTACACTTATAACACAACCTATGCTTACAACACCCCGACCTGCACTTATAACACAACCTATGCTTACAACACCACGACCTGCACTTACACCACCACAACCACCTACACTTACACCATCACAACCTACACTTACACCACCACAACCTACACTTATACCATCACAACCTTTACTTACGACACAACCTACAATTACACCACCACAACCTACACTTACACCATCACAATCTACACTTACACCACCACAACCTGCACTTGCATCACAACCTACATTCACAACGCCAGAACCTTCACTTACAACACCACAACCTGTACTTACACCACAACTTAAACTTACAACACAACCTGCACTTACTCCACAACCTACACTTACAACACAACCTACACTTACAACAAAACCTACACTTACACCACAGCCCACACTTACAACACCACAACCTGCACTTACACAACAACCTACACTTACAACACAACCTGCACTTACACAACAACCTACACTTACAACACCACAACCTTCACTTAAACCACAACCTACACTTACAACACTACTGATAATACTTACAATGCTACCGGCATCAAATCCCCGTGTTGCAAGACAGACAGACGCTCTTGCAACGCCGTCGGTAAACGTTGCAACGCCACAGGAAACACTTGCAACACCGCTAGCAACACACTCATCCATAATGGAGTGCCGGAATACCACCCTGAAAAAGCAGTGTGTTTTAAAAGTTGAATCACTAATGTGTGTTTAACGATGTAAGATCGATCCTCCGTCCGAGATAGTGGTTAGTGACCTGTTACACTTGTGTGATGGTGTTTGTTAGTGGTTAGTGACCTGTTACACTTGTGTGATGGTGTTTGTTAGTGGTTAGTGACCTGTTACACTTGTGTGGTGTTTGTTAGTGGTTAGTGACCTGTTACACTTGTGTGATGGTGTTTGTTAGTGGTTAGTGACCTGTCACACTTGTGTGGTCTTTGTTGGAGGTTAGTGACCTGTTACACTTGTGTGATGGTCTTTATTAGTGGTTAATGTCCTGTTACACATATGTGATGGTCTTTATTAGTGGTTAGTGACCTGTTACACTTGTGTGGTCTTTGTTGGTGGTTAGTGACCTGTTACACTTGTGTGGTCTTTGTTGGTGGTTAGTGACCTGTTACACTTGTGTGGTCTTTGTTGGTGGTTAGTGACCTGTTATAAGTTTTTCAATTTAATTAATTTGCAATTACACTTTTATAATAATTATCCTTATATTATTATTGTTTTATATTATTTTATTAAGACATCGGCCGTCTCCCACCAAGGCAGTCGGCAGATGTGAAGAAGAAACACTTTCCCCATCATTCACTCTATCACTGACTTGCCAGAGGCGCGCTTACACTACAGTTATAAAACTGCAACATAAACACCCCTCCTTCAGAGTGCCGGCACTGCACTTCCCACCTCCAGGACTCAAGTCCGGCAGACCGGTATTTTTTATTATATTCACGGGAGGTGCTAAATCCGATGCAGCGACCTGGGGAATTGGAAATTATCAGGTTTAATCCAAGGTAGAAGAGGGTAGACCGAGTTGCTTGAAGGAAGAACTTGTTCTTATTGAAATCTCTTGAATGATTTAGTTATTTTGCCAAATGTATGAACAGCAGAGCTTATATATCTATGTGTGTATATTACTTTGTTATAAAATATATACTTTTTATTTATATATATTTATTTGTGGTTAGAAACTGGTATAACCGTATTTTATTCTGGTTATATTGTTCTAGTTTATTTCTAGGTGTCATGTTTGTATGGCTGTTAGAGGTACCTCTTACGTGTGTTATATTCTACCAGTACATTATCGTATTATTTAGCTTATTGCGATAGGTAGGATTTTATTTTCGGTTGCGGTGTGTTGACCTTGTTTCGTGGCTCAGCTTTAAGGTCACACTGACTTATTTCGTTTACATGGTAGGAAATTAGAATTTTTTGGAAGCCAGTGTGCGACCTAACCTCACCTTCAGTAACCTCTCTGCCATCATGGAGAGTGTGTCTCCATCCTGCTGCTCCTCACCTCACTCCTGCTGCTCCTCACCTCACTCCTGCTGCTCCTCACCTCACTCCTGCTGCTCCTCTCCTCACTCCTGCTGCTCCTCACCTCACTCCTGCTGCTCCTCACCTCACTCCTGCTGCTCCTCACCTCACTCCTGCTGCTCCTCTCCTCACTCCTGCTGCTCCTCACCTCACTCCTGCTGCTCCTCACCTCACTCCTGCTGCTCATCACCTCACTCCTGCTGCTCCTCACCTCACTCCTGCTGCTCCTCACCTCACTCCTGCTGCTCCTCACCTCACTCCTGCTGCTCCTCACCTCACTCCTGCTGCTCCTCACCTCACTCCTGCTGCTCCTCTCCTCACTCCTGCTGCTCCTCACCTCACTCCTGCTGCTCCTCTCCTCACTCCTGCTGCTCCTCACCTCACTCCTGCTGCTCCTCACCTCACCCTGCTGCTCTCACTCACTCCTGCTGCTCCTCACCTCACTCCTGCTGCTCCTCACCTCACTCCTGCTGCTCCTCACCTCACTCCTGCTGCTCCTCACCTCACTCCTGCTGCTCCTCTCCTCACTCCTGCTGCTCCTCACCTCACTCCTGCTGCTCCTCTCCTCACTCCTGCTGCTCCTCACCTCACTCCTGCTGCTCCTCACCTCACTCCTGCTGCTCCTCACCTTACTCCTGCTGTGTTTCTTCTAGATGAAGTGCTGGTACGCATGTTTTAGGCGAGGTGAACTCTGTGTCGGGGTTTACTGTGACATTCTATTCACATATGTTAGCTAGAATATGAAAGTTGTTGCTCTGAGGAATGAATGTTTAGAAACTTCTGTTGTGTCTATAATCGTCAACTTAGTTCATGATAACGTCGTTGTATCGGTGTCTACACCTTTTTGTAGTCTGGGATTTTTGAGGAACTGGACACGTATGCAACACCTGTGTTTCTTTGTTTCACCAGCGACTTTATCAATTCAATACAGAGATGATATTCAACGACAGGAGATGATGAGGAAATCAGTCCCTACGGTTGCAGAACTATATTCACAAGACAGTAGAAGGTGAGGTAATCAGTCCCACAGTCGGTGTTCAGTTGCTTAGTCTTGATGAATCTAAAGCATAGACAGGAAGATGGACTCTTATATACTGGAGTTAGATGAAGGTCCCATCACGGGTAGGAGGGTCCCATCACGGGTAGGAGGGTCCCATCACGGGTAGGAGGGTCCCATCACGGGTAGGAGGGTCCCATCACGGGTAGGAGGGTCCCATCACGGGTAGGAGGGTCCCATCACGGGTAGGTGGGTCCCATCACGGGTAGGAGGGTCCCATCACGGGTAGGAAGGTCCCATCACGGGTAGGAGGGTCCCATCACGGGTAGGAGGGTCCCATCACGGGTAGGAGGGTCCCATCACGGGTAGGAGGGTCCCATCACGGGTAGGAGGGTCCCATCATTGTAAGGTCACTCCCAAGCATCATTATATATCATATCCACCAAGACTAAGTTACTGAACACTGGCTATTAGGTTGAGGAAACACCTGCATATGTGTTGCATATGTGTTGCATATGTGTCTAGTTCCTCATGTTGTCAGTACCGACAAGACTGGGAATCCCGGAGCTTAAGCTTAGTGACTTTTGTTTTGGTGGCCCTTCACCTGTAGTGTGTCTGCTGTGAGCAGTGTGTCTGCTGTGAGCAGTGTGTCTGCTGTGAGCAGTGTGTCTGCTGTGAGCAGTGTGTCTGCTGTGAGCAGTGTGTCTGCTGTGAGTAGTGTGGCTGCTGTGAGCAGTGTGGCTGCTGTGAGCAGTGTGGCTGCTGTGAGCAGTGTGGCTGCTGTGAGCAGTGTGGCTGCTGTGAGCAGTGTGGCTGCTGTGAGCAGTGTGGCTGCTGTGAGCAGTGTGGCTGCTGTCCTCTGTACAATGCTGCCCTCTCTACATTGATATCTAGATACTAACTAACTGGTGTTTGGTACACAGGTTGTATCCATCATTCTGTGTTGTGTATGACAGTCACAGTAGGTACCTATAGTTGACTACTCACTTTTGTAAAAGCATACTGCTTTTGTAATGTACAGTAATACATCCAGTTTATGCTGTATACATTACTAGATTTACGTTACTAGATTTACATTACTAGATTTGTGTTGTTTTATGTGAATAATTTGATTTAATTCCCTAGACACAGTTCTGAAGACAGATTTCACCTTCCTGGACTTCATTGAGACTTACTGAAAGTACTACGTGCGATAACTTAGCAAGTTCATGATTCACATGTCAGGTACAAGATGCAACTGCGACATTTCATTATGGCAACGTTTCGTTAACATTTTGTCGGTAATTCTGCCATGTTTCTTACGGTAAAACGACTTTTTTTAATGGTATATTTGCACTGCTGTGACCAGCAAACATGCTGGTTATTAGCGAGGAGACGAAATATTTGTAGTGGGTTAAGTTAGGTAAAGTTTGTCAGGATACATGACAATATTTCCTGACAAACTTTACTTTTGGTCAGATGATGACCCGCCGCTGGAGCTTTTGGTCATCTGACCGAGGCCTTCCGCTGGCTTACGGTCCACCCCTTTAAAAATTATAGTTATAATTATAACCGTTAGGGTTTTTGTAGTAGCTCTGGCAGTCCTAAAACAGTAGGTAATATGTACTGTGCGAGGCATATGTACTGTGCGAGGCGGGAGTGGCCAGCGTACGGTCCACAGGAGTGAACACTAGTACAGATGAAGACCAACCTTTTATTGCGATAACGTTTCGCTCTATGCAGAGCCTTTTATAAAGCGCTTCAAAAAGCGAAACGTAGTCACAACAAGCTTGCACCGTGGTGATGCTTCGCCCACCAGGAATCCTGCGACAATCTCCCGTAATCTGTACACTTCCTGCCTCGGGACTGGTGATGCCATTACGTTTTAACACACAGCTTTCTTTTCGTACGTAAGTGGCGCCCCTTGTATTCTGTCCACGTCTGTGCTGTGAGCGGCATCCAGAGTCTGCAGTACCCGAGGTAACTCACCCTCCACAACATGTTGCTGGATCAACTTGCGTGTTGCAGACGCATACGAAGGCAATCGAGGAGCTTCAGAACAAGCTTCGAGTGTTTCGCTCTGTGTAGAGCTTTACCCAGTCATCGTACTTGATGTAAAGCTCTACAGAGAGCACTGCACACCATTTTGTTGCTGTGTGGTGTGTAGACGACTCCCTCATAAATATTAAAATCCACAGTGGCATCCATGGCGGCGATGTGCCATCGTGTGTCACCTACCTATTACACTCTCCCGACCAACCCGGAGAAACGTGCATCAGAGCAACACTTTACTAAACAATGTTTCGCACACAGGTGAGCTTTTACAAGTCACCTTTGTGAGAAACGTTGTCTAATAAAGACTCTCACTGCTGAGTTTTTTATTAACTCTTCTATCGGCATTTTGCCTCCCACTGACTACATTTTGCCTCCCACTGACTACATTTTGCCTCCCACTGACTACATTTTGCCTCCCACTGACTACATTTTGCCTCCCACTGACTACATTTTGCCTCCCACTGACTACATTTTGCCTCCCACTGACTACATTTTGCCTCCCACTGACTACATTTTGCCACCCACTGACTACATTTTGCCACCCACTGACTACATTTTGCCACCCACTGACTACATTTTGCCTCCCACTGACTACATTTTGCCTCCCACTGACTACATTTTGCCACCCACTGACTACATTTTGCCACCCACTGACTACATTTTGCCACCCACTGACTACATTTTGCCACCCACTGACTACATTTTGCCACCCACTGACTACATTTTGCCACCCACTGACTACATTTTGCCACCCACTGACTACATTTTGCTCCCTACATACTGACTACATTTTGCCTCCCACTGACTACATTTTGCCCCACTGGCTACATTTTGCCTCCCTGCACATTTGCACCCAGCTCATTGCCTCCCACTGACTCATTTTGCCACCCACTGACTCATTGCCACCCACTGACTCATTGCCACCCACTGATCATTGCCACCACTGACGCATTTGCCACCACTGACTGCATTGCCAACCACTGACTACATTTGCTGGCCGCCTGGCTACCTGAGTCTACCTGAGGGTATTCGGCTCAACGCCGCGGCCGGTCACGACAGGCTTCAGGTGGATCAGGGCCTGATCAACCAGGCTGTTACTGCTTATCAATAAAGCACTCGATAAGCTCTCACCCCTTGACTACTATTCTTCTTCTTCTTCTTCTTCTTCTTCTTCTTCTTCTTCTTCTTCTTCTTCTTCTTCTTCTTCTTCTTCTTCTTCTTCTTCTTCTTCTTCTTCTTCTTCTTCTTCTTCTTCTTCTTCTTCTTCTTCTTCTTCTTCTTCTTCTTCTTCTTCTTCTTCTTCTTCTTCTTCTTCTTCTTCTTCTTCTTATTATTATTATTATTATTATTATTATTATTATATTGTGTGGCAGGTGTATTCAGCTTTGGAAGGTCTTGCAGATCTATTGCAGTGCTCTGCCACCCGAGAATGTTGATATGAGTTATGTAAGTGTGTTAGCCTAATGTTTGTTGCAGGTGTTGAGGCTGGTGTGGGCGAGGCTGGTGTGGGCGATGGGCGAGGCTAAACTGAAAGCCTCTGAAGAACAGAGTCCGTAGTCGTAATTAGAGATGCTTTTAGACACTCTCGACTGGTATAGTTGTCATCATCAGTGTTGGGAGCAGCACGTTCCTAGTTTTTAAGATGCCAGACAGTGGTCCTATGCATCACACAAGCATTTATTTTGTTATTAAGACATGTGCGACACCTGGGTATCTTCAGTGGACTGATAAAGCCCCTGTTGAGCTAAATGTCTCTCAAATAGACACCCAGTGTTGCACATGTCTTAATCATCAACAAAAGTAATGCTTGTGTAGTGCATAGAACCACTGTCTCATATCTTATGATATTAATGATAATGCATTCGTCAGGAACGATGTCCTGACAAGGGTCTTTTTATACATATGACTCGTCACTAGTTCCCTCAGGAATGTCGGACTTGGTACAAGTGGGGGACTGTTTACAAGTCCATGGCAGGGGAACCCTATGGCGAGGGTCTCGTTGTGTCTTTAGTACAAGTGGTGTGGCTGAGCTAGACTCACTGAAGACGCTGGTTGTGTCTTCAGTCCCAAGTGTAGGACGCTGCAAGTCATCTCAAACTCACGGAGAGTAGCAGGGATGATGGTGCAGCAGAAGTCAGGGTTGTATGTCAGGGTTGTATGTCAGGGTTGTATGTCTGGAGTTTAAGATCTAGGTTCATGGAGCCTGGAGACAGAGCGCTGGAGTGACTCTGGAGGTCTGTTCTGCTCTATCTGAGGAGTGAGGTAATACAGAGGCATGATAAAGGAGACTTGTATAGCAGTGGAGAGATGAAATAGAATTAGTGGTCATATAAGTGTCGGTGGAGAATGTTAGTGGAGATAAAATTTGCTGGCCATGGAGACAGTGGTCAGGTTTGACGTGCGGGAAATGTGTGCTGTAAGTTTAAAGGTATTCTCTCTCTCTTGGCCTTGAATGTTAATATAGCAGAATATAAAAGGAGTTCAGTCCCTTAGCAACATTACGTGCTCCGCTATGTGGATATTTTGGTCACCATGTCATGACGATATGATGTCGAGCGACTCAGGGATGATCTTAACCTGGTGGAGCCGGTGATTCAATTCACATTAGAGGAAGAGAAGGACTGCCTACATTTTCTGGACTTCCTCAACATTAGAAAAAAAAAATAGCTTCCTTTACAAAGAATACTGAAAATCCCTTAGCAGAAATGATTTAGTTTATTATTATTCCTATAACAGCATGAGAATTAAGAGATGACTTCTTACTAACTTCTTTCTCAGAGATCTTAGAATATGCAGCACTGACTTCCTGAACAATGAAGTCCCCTACACTTACCTACAGAAAATAACTATAACATCCACCAAACTTTTAAATATGGAGGAAGACACAAAAGTACAGTAAGTACTTAATAAGTATCCTAGCTGTATGAATGTATCTTCTTCCAGTTACTATCGATATCACTATATCTTGTACAACTATAATTCTACGGCTCAGAACACCACAAGAAGATTAATACTACCCACAAAGAACGCACGCAATACCTTAACTCCTATCTTGATAAAGACGAAAATGAACTCTACCACCATCACCATAAAAATCCCTCAAGGATTCCACACGACCTAAGCTAAACAATATAGACCAACATTCTCTGAGGTTATACATCGTCCCTTGTAGAGGTTGTGAGAATATATACACAGGGGAGAATGGGAGAGACCTAAAAACTCATATTAACGGATATAAGTTCACCTGCAGCATCAACAGTGAAACAGTGCTTGAGTGATGCATTGGAACAGTATCTCACATCCTATGGAATGGTAACAGGCTGAACTCAATACTGAAAAATAACTACACCAGAAGCAAGTATTGAAAGAAACTCATTATGACAACAGAGCAGAGAGGCTTTCAATCTAGCCTTGCCCATCGCCCACATCATACTCAAGAATAGAAACAAACATCAGGTTAACACACTTGTATACATCAACCTTCATATCAACATTCCAAGAAGTGGAACACTGCAGTAGACTGCCGGACGTTCCACTCTGAATACATGAGCCACTTCTCCATTATTATCTCTCACACTATCCTCCCTACTATTAATACACACACACAGAAACACACACACAGAAACACACACACACACACACACACACACACACACACACACACACACTAGCGAACCTAAGAATAGCATTCCGACGTCTCAGTAAGCAGTCGTTCAGGACCCTGTACACTGTGTACGTCAGGCCCACATCGGAGTATGCAGCACCAGTTTGGAACCCTCACCTGGCCAGGCACGTCAGGAAACTAGAGAAAATGCAAAGGTTTGCAAGGAGACTAGTCCCGGAGCTAAGGGGTATGTTCTACGAGGAGAGGTTAAGGGGAACTGGACCTGAAGACACTGGAGGATAGGAGGGACAGGGAGGCCATGATAACGACATATAAAATACTGAGAGGAATCGACAAGGTGGACAGAGACAGAATGTTCCAGAGATGGGACACAGCAACAAGGGGTCACAATTGGAAGTTGAAGACTCAGATGAGTCACAGGGATGTTAGGAAGTATTTCTTCACCTATAGAGTTGTCAGGAAGTGGAATAGTCTGGAAATGTGGTAATGGAGGCAGGATTCACACGTAGCTTTAAGAAGAGGTATCATAACAGCAGGGAGAGAGTGAACCTAGCGGCGACCAGTGAAGAGGCGGGCCCACGAGCTGTGAATCGACCCCTACAACCACAATTGGGTGAGTACACACACACACACACACATATATATATATATTTATATATATATATATATATATATATATATATATATATATAGAATTGATGAGGAAAAGGGTGAGTGGAGCACTTCGGAGTCTGTGGAGACAAAGAACCTTGTCCATGGAAGTAAAGAGGGGAATGTATGAAAGTATAGTTATACCAACGCTCTTATATGGGTGTGAAGCATGGGTGATGAATGTTGCAACGAGGAGAAGGCTGGAGGCAGTGGAGATGTCATGTCTGAGGTCAATGTGTGGTGTGAATATAATGCAGAGAATTCGGAGTTTGGAAATTAGGAGGAGGTGCGGGATTACCAAAACGATTGTCCAGAGAGCTGAGGAGGGTTGTTGAGGTGGTTTGGACATGTAGAGAGAATGGAACGAGACAGAGTGACTTCGAGAGTGTATGGATCTGTAGTGGAGGGAAGGCGGGGTAGGGTCGGCCTAGGAAAGGTTGGAGGAGGGGTAAAGGAAGTTTTGTGTGCGAGGGCTTGGATTTCCAGCAAGCATGTGTGAGCGTATTTGATAGGAGTGAATGGAGGCATATGGTTTTTAATACTTGACTGCTGTTGGAGTGTGAGCAAAGTAACATTTATGAAGGATTCAGGAAACCGGCAGGCCGGACTTGAGTTCTGGAGATGGGAAGTACAGTGCGGCACTCTGAAGGAGGGGTGTTAATGTTGCAGTTTTATAACTGTAGTGTAAAGCACCCTTCTGGCAAGACAGTGATGGAGTGAATGATGATGAAAGTTTTTCTTTTTCGGGCCACCCTGCCTTGGTGGGAATCGGCCGATGTGTTAATAAAAAAAAAAAAAAATATATATATATTAGCTTTTACTTTTGTTTTTATCTCCACATGGATTACATCATCCCATAAATAAGAGATTATTAACTTCTTTGTCATATCAGAGGTCATGTTGACCGTGACGTTGAACCGACGTCAAGTTACAGTCATACTTAGACGAGTTTCATTTACCTAAAAAGCTGTGGAATGTAAGAAGGTATTAAGAGTGTGAGGCGCGGCTCTCTGTGTTTCCTGGAATTAATTTTAACTGTTACCAACAAACACTAGGAATGAAAGTCATAATACCATGGTTGTAATAATACTGTGGCTGGAGCAATACCGTGGCTGGAACAATACCGTGGCTGGAACAATACCGTGGCTGGAACAATACTGTGGCTGGGACAATACCGTGGCTGGGACAATACCGTGGCTGGGACAATACCGTGGCTGGAGCAAAACCGTTGCTTGGACAATACCGTGGCTGGAACAATACCGTGGCTGGAACAATACGGTGAATGGAACAATAACGTGGCTGAAACAATACCATAGCTAGAACACTACCTTGGCTGGAATAATACCATGGCTGGAACAATTCACAATTATCTCACACTACAGAGAGGGACTTCCAACGAAGTTTCGGTCCCCTCCTGATCTGTTTTCTGATGCTTTCGTCACCTGACATCTTTTAACGCTCTCCTCACCTGCTTCTACAAGTTATGGTGATACCAACAAGGTGCAGACAATGACAGATATGCAGCTTTATGACATGTATTAAAGGGAACGTTTCGCCACGAGGGGCTTGTTCAGTCCTAATGCAGAGATGACTATAGCAACACACACAGTTCATGTTGATGTAGGTGTGCCATGACGGGTCCTGGTCCGGGTCTTCTCCATGTGGTGACCCGGCACACATGTATAGTGAGACGGTCAGGTGGAATACAGTAGAAGTGTGAGTTATGCAGTGTGTGTTGGTGTCGTGTGATGGTAGTGACCAGGTTGCACAACAGTGCTAAGTATACACTCGGCTACCAATTAGCAACGTAGCGTTGTTTACTGGTTAGTAGTTCCAATACCTTGCTCAGTAGTTAACTCATTCATCAGTATTAAAGATTTATACGTAAGCGGCAGCAGGACGACCCAGCCACAAGAGCAACATCTTAGGATATTGACACACAGAATTCTCTAATTATTGCCTGACCTACAGGCATCACCTACTTACACTAGTGGATTTGTCCAGTGGTGACTCCGCCTCCTGCTGTTTCTGCTCACCTGACTGCAGTTTATAAGCCACTTCTCCGAGCATATGCTGTACTTTTTTCGAGACTGATGAGGTGATCACATCAACTCCAGGCTGAGGGACTGATTACCTCAAACTCCTCATCTTTCTCCGTTCTTCTCTGTACTGGACTGATGAAGCCACTGTGTGGCGAAACGCTTCCCCAATAAAGATACCCAAGTATTGCGTATGTGTCTATCAACTTGTCGGTTCTTTGAACCATTTATCTACATATAAGAATGTTTATAATTGCTATGGTTACAACGTATTCATGCAAGACAGAAGCAGCCACAGTGGGGTGATGCTGGAACAAGTTACTCGTGAAAGTGACTTACACAGACGAAAGGGCTTAGAGGTTGCCTTGGTAACTGACTTCAACAACATCCCACAGAAATCGGGCAACTTTATCACCATCAGATATTTGGTAAACCATCTGCTGGTCAGGAGGGATACTGCCGTCACCTGACTCACACCAACGTACACTGCCGTCACCTGACTCACACCAACGTACACTGCCGTCACCTGACTCACACCAACGTACACTGCCGTCACCTGACTCACACCAACGTACACTGCCGTCACCTGACTCACACCAACGTACACTGCCGTCACCTGACTCACACCAACGTACACTGCCGTCACCTGACTCACACCAACGTACACTGCCGTCACCTGACTCACACCAACGTACACTGCCGTCACCTGACTCACACCAACGTACACTGCCGTCACCTGACTCACACCAACGTACACTGCCGTCACCTGACTCACACCAACGTACACTGCCGTCACCTGACTCACACCAACGTACACTGCCGTCACCTGACTCACACCAACGTGTACACTGCCGTCACCTGACTCACACCAACGTACACTGCCGTCACCTGACTCACACCAACATACACTGCCGTCACCTGACTCACACCAACGTACACTGCCGTCACCTGACTCACACCAACATACACTGCCGTCACCTGACTCACACCAACGTACACTGCCGTCACCTGACTCACACCATACACTGCCGTCACCTGACTCACACCAACATACACTGCCGTCACCTGACTCACACCAACGTACACTGCCGTCACCTGACTCACACCAACATACACTGAGTCCTGACCACCAACTACACTGCCGTCTCCTGACTCACACCAACGTACACTGCCGTCACCTGACTCACACCAACGTACATTGCCGTCACCTGACTCACACCAACATACACTGCCGTCTCCTGACTCACCAACGTACACTGCCGTCACCTGACTCACACCAACGTACACTGCCGTCACCTGACTCACACCAACGTACACTGCCGTCACCTGACTCACACCAACGTACACTGCCGTCACCTGACTCACACCAACGTACACTGCCGTCACCTGACTCACACCAACGTACACTGCCGTCACCTGACTCACACCAACGTACACTGCCGTCACCTGACTCACACCAACGTACACTGCCGTCACCTGACTCACACCAACGTACACTGCCGTCTCCTGACTCACACCAACGTACACTGCCGTCACCTGACTCACACCAACGTACACTGCCTATTCGCTTTCCTACCCTCCAGTTAACCTCATTTCATCTCACTATATATGTTTGTTGCTTTTAGCTGTCTCTTTACTAGGACTGAAGAATCCACTAGTGGAGAAACGTTCCGTTTACTGATATGTTTTTTTTCTGAGAAAGGACATAACTGTACATATGTGTCTGTGTCGACACTTGCACCTCACCTCTGTCACCGAACCTGCCATCAGTTTCTCTTTTCTTCCTGAGTGGTGACTTGTTAATGCTTCAGGATGGAGCAAAATGTCTAAAATTTCTTCCGAAAATTATGGGTTGTCTACAGTTTATTTCCACCACTACGCCATGTTCACTCGTGTAATTTCAGCACATTGTGAAAGGATTAACAATGTTCGTATTTTATTCATCAGGATTAATGTGTAAATTTCTCCTTATGGAGGTTGTGTTCATGTGATGGTGACCAGCTCATGTGATGGTGACCAGCTCATGTGATAGTGACCAGCTCATGTGATGGTGACCAGCTCATGTGATGGTGACCAGCTCATGTGATGGTGACCAGCTCATGTGATAGTGACCAGCTCATGTGATAGTGACCAGCTCATGTGATGGTGACCAGTTCGTGATGATAACCAGCTCATGTGATGGTGACCAGCTCATGTGATGGTGACCAGCTTCGTGGAGCCTTTAGTAACTTGTCCGAGGACTCGGGCTGTTGCATGCAAAGAGTATGTAACCTTTATTCGGAGCATGTTAAACACAACCACATAGGCTCCCCTCCAACCAGCGAACCATCGTTAAGGGTTTGGCGATGGGGCCCCATCATCAAATCAACGACTCGGTTCAGCCAATTAAAATGCAAGTTTAACAATGACAAAGGTGACGTGGATACCACTCGCGGTTTGTCATTGGAATTCCTGCATAGAGCTGGTTGTGGAAAGTTGTCTGTCTTTTGGCTGCTGCTTAGCCTAGACAACTGTGGCGTGCACTAAACACTACTCCTTTGTATATAGTGTACATATGTGTAAACAGCCTTTTGTTATTTACTTGGTGAAGGAAAAGACAAAAGTCTTATATATTCATAACTGCTTGAAGGAAATACAAATTCAAAGCATTTTCTACTGTGTTTCTTTGCTCCAAGCTCCCTTTTACACTCAGGTTAACAGGCCATTGAACCTGAGGTTGTAATATGGGGGCCTGTCCGGGATCTGAATTTGGAGACTTAGAGCAGGAGTTGAGCCTAGAGTTGAAGTTCGCACAGGAGCTAGTCTTGTATCTAGATAGCTTGCTATCTGGCATTGCATACGCTTTGCCAACGCTTCACAAATTTTGTGTGTCATCTTTGCATTCGCTTCGCTATGGTCAGCCTGCTATTGTGAGTATTCTGCAATTTGTTTTGTTATTGTGTGTCAGCCTTGCTATTGTGTGTGCATATTGGCTTTGCTATTGCGTGTCAGCTCTGCTATCATATGAGTATACTGCAATTCGTACCGTGCATAGTGCTACAGCGTGTTAAGTTGGGGGTTAATGCCACCTATTCGAGTCGGACGGTTAGTGTCTGAGTTAACTCTACTAAAGTTGCCCAAACTCTCTCTACAGCGTTGTTGGCGTATCGCTCGTTCTATTGGTGTTGAATACCAGCGTACCCTCACTGCTGCTCAGCTGTGTGATATTATAAGGAGTAAACTACAAACTGAAACTATGGCAGATCAGTCTCGTGTTTCTCCCTCTACAGGAGCTATTAACCGTAGGTCACCATTAAGGTTTCTACAAAATGGGAGAGACAAAACTCCTGAGCAAAACCAGCAAGTCACAGGTGTTGGGTTATCGACAGGTGAGTCTGGTTCACTGGCGCTTGAACTAGCCAGACTCACTCTTGAACAAACTAGAGAACAGCGTGCATTTGCTTAGGAGGAGTTTGATAGGGAGAAGGAGAGGAGGCAATTCCATCAGACAGTAGATGACTTCAATTTGCAAAGGGCAGTACAGTTTGTTCTGCGTTTTGTTGAAGCAGAGCCTGAACAGTTTTTCGAAGCATTTGAAAACCACGCTCGAGCTTTAGGGTGGCATGAGGTTCATTGGGCGTCACTGGTGCATACTGCGTTGTTTGGTAAGGCACAAGAATTTACTTCTAGCCTGGGAAATGCTGCCTCTGGATATCTAGTTACTCTATCCATGATTGTGAATAAGTATTGATTTCCAGACTTAGCTTTAGGTAGTGGACCTACACAATCTATTATTAATTCTGAAAAAGGGTCTCCATTAACAGGAATGGGATGGAGAGGTGCAGGTTTAATGGGGTGTCCAGGTTTCCCTACCTGCTGACAGCGAATATGATTCTTTACATCTTGCCTTAACTTTGGCCAAAAGAATTATTTTGTTATTCGGTATTGAGTTTTGGTAATTCCCAAATGGCCTCCTAAAGAAGAATTATGGGCTATATTTAGTATCTGAGACCTAAACTTTCTGGGAACCACTAATTTATCTGTTTGCTGTTTTCCCTCCACCTCCTTACCAGCTTCAGTGCAGACTAAGTAATTATTTTTTTAAGAGATATTTGACCGGGTGACCCGAAGTTGATTTACCCATAGCTGCCTCAAAAGCGGAGTTTAGTGAGGAGTCTTTCCATTGTTCCTCCCGAAAGGACAGTCCCTCAGGCATGGAAACAGAGACATCTGGCAATCCTGCAACCCTGGAATAGGAAGGCTTGATCTGGGGCTGTTCACTAAATTTACGAGGCTCTGGCCAGTTTTCCTCACAAAACAAATTGGTTAGTCTGAGATCAGAGTCGTCCAAGGACGAGTTAGCATTCTCATCAGACATCACTTTGGATTGTGCCCGAGTTATGGCCAACATCGGGAAGAATTAATCATTATGGGTTCTATACATTTAGTAGACTCAATGGTATTACCCAGTAATAGCATTGCATCCTTCATAGGAAATCCCTCTGAGACACCAACAGTCAAATACCCAGTGTAGTATTTACTCTGCACATAGATTTGATGTAAAGGGACAGAAAATACTGCTCCTCTAAAAGCTTCTAACAGAACTGAGGATTGCAAAGAGGTTTGTTCAGAAAGGGAAAGTACTCCCTCTCTTATAAGTGAGCAATATGCTCCAGTATCCCTAAAGGTTCTAACTTCCTTTTTCTCTGAATGTTCCTGAAGGGATATTTTACAAGTGCTATAATAGGGGGCCATCCCCTTCTCTACTTCTTCCTGGGACATATTATTAGGGATATTAGAAATTTTACAAAAGGGTTGGGGTTTACTTGGACAATTGGGCCTGATGTGGCCAGGCTTGCCACAATTGTAACATACCATCTCAGCTTTAACTTTGGCACCTCGTTGATTTTGTGGCTTACGCCACTCTGGATACTGCCGCTTCAAATCACCATGTTGAGTAGTTTGAAGTCTTTCACCCGGTTGACTTGAAGTGAAGTAACACTGCTCACCAGGTGATTTATTTGACTGCTGACGAGATTCACCTTCATCTTGACCTTTAGTTCTCCACTCAGGAACTTTTCTTTGACGATCTCTGCTCATACCTGGCTGTTGAGGAAAGAGATAAAACCGCTCGGACAAGGAGCGGTTAGTTTCAAAAGTATCAGTCAACCTGGCTGCTTCCAATGCCGTAGGCAAGGAATGATCTTGCAGAAAGACTCGAACCTCTGGACTAAGAGATTCCAGCAGGTTGTCCACCAAGATGAGCTGCTTCAAATTTTCAAAATCAACGACACCACTTGCCTTGTACGACTTTGTAAAAGCCCTGGTCTGCTGTCTGACGTAGTCAACAGCAGACTGACCCAACTGCCTTCTGCCGAGTTTGAATTCTTTCCTATACTTGGCAGGAGTACATTGATAAGCCCCAAGAACAGTGGTTTTCACAATGCGATAGTTTCCAAAGTCAGCATTTCCCAGGTTGTAATACGGGCTGATCTGGTCCACCACATAAATAACATAGATCATAATGCAATACAATTGCAAACAGGATATCTTAACAGTGCAGAAGAAGCCACATGGGGATGGAAATCTTTAGCTCGAGATCTTTCGCACTCTCGTGCGTCGTCAGGAGCTATGCAGTGTTGCAAGACAGCGAGGCAGAAGGTATCAGTGGCAGCCCATATGGGCCGCCATTGTCAGCTTCTGCCTTGCCTCCAAAAATTCCCTCTCCTTTCTATTGCTGTTTTGTAACATTGCATAGCTCCTGACGACGCTAGAGAATGTGAAAGATCTAGAGCTTATCATTTCCATCCCCACGTGGCTTGTTCTACAACATAGATCATATAAACACCTGCCCAACACAGGCACCTTTCTCTCAGTGGCCCAGAGTAAACGTGGCAGAGTTCCCTTCCATTCTGGTCTTCTTAACGTGGCAGGTGAAGTGAAGGCATTGTGCATGGTATCTAGAGTATGTCTCAAGGTTGTTATGGCTGGTTGCTCAAGATGGGTCATTTGAAAGGTAAGAATCAAATAAAATTTTGAATTATTTCACAAAGGTTCATGTTGAGACGTTTTCCTTGTTACATGAAATGCTTTCTTGTTACATGAGATAATTTTCTTGTTACGTGATATAATTTTCTTGTTACGTGATATAATTTTCTTGTTACGTGAGATAATTTTCTTGTTACAAGAGATAATTTTCTTGTTACAAGAGATAATTTTCTTGTTACAAGAGATAATTTTCTTGTTACAAGAGATAATTTTCTTGTTACAAGAGATAATTTTCTTGTTACAAGAGATAATTTTCTTGTTACAAGAGATCATTTTCTTGTTAAATGATAAGTGTTGATATTTTACACTTCTTGTTTACACAAATATAATTCAATCAGTTTTTTCTGGGATGCAGAAAGAATTCGAAATGTACTAACTATTGTTTGTAGCATTGCTCATCACACCTACCCAGACGACCCACCCATCACCCACCCATATACCCAGGAGTCCCACCCACCCACATACCCAGGCATGTCACCCACAACCAACCCACCTACCTATCATACGACTCTGCTGGTACCAGCCTTCGTCAGTTTCACCTGTCACACACATCTGCCTATGAACCACCAACTTTGTTTTGTCTCCATGAGCCCACACTCACACACGCGCACACACACACACACACACACACACACATACACACACACACACACACACACATAAACCTTTTGGAGTTTTATGACAAGGTAACAGAGGTAAGACACGAGAGAGAGAGGGGTGGGTTGACTGCATTTTCTTGGACTGGAGTATACCTGGAGAGGGTTCCGGGGGTCAACGCCCCCGCGGCCCGGTCTGTGACCAGGCCTCATGATGGATCAGAGCCTGATCAACCAGGCTGTGTTGGCCGCACGAAAACCGACGTACGAACCAAAGCCCGGCTGGTCAGGTATTGACTTCAGGTGCTTGTCCAGTGCCTTCGACACAGTTCCTTACAAGAGATTAGTGCAGAAGCTAGAGGATCAGGAAGGGCACTGCACTGGATCAGAGAACACCTGACAGGGAGGCAACAACGAGTCATGGTACGTGTTGAGATATCACAATGGCGCCTGAGACGAGCGGGGTCCCACAGGGGTCAGTCCTAGGACCAGTGGTATTTTTGGTATATGTGGATGACATGACGGAAGGGATAGACTCAGAAGTGTCTCTGTTCGCAGATGATGTGAAGTTAATGAGGAGAATTAAATCAGATGAGGATCAGGCAGGACTACAAAGAGACCTGGACAGACTGTTCACGTGGTCCAGCAACTGGCTACTCGAATTTAACCCCGGCAAATGCAAAGTCATGAAGATCGGGGAAGGGCAAAGAAGACCGCAGACTGAGTATATGCTAGGTGGCCAAAGACTGCAAACCTCACTCAAGGAGAAAGATCTTGGGGTGAGTATAATACCGAGCACGTCTCCGGAAGCACACTTCAACTAGATAACTGCTGCAGCATATGGGCGCCTGGCAAACCTGAGAATAGCGTTCCGATACCTCAGTAAGGAATCGTTCAAGACACTGTACACCGTGTACTTCAGGCCCATACTGGAGTATGTAGCACCAATTTGGAACCCACATATTGTCAAGCACGTCAAGAAATTAAAGAAAGTGCAAAGGTTAGCAACAAGGCTAGTTCCAGAGCTAATGAAAATGTCCTACGAAGAAAGGTTAAGGAAAATCGGACTGACAACACTGGAGGACAGGAGGGTTAGGGGAGACATGATAAAGACATACAAAATACTGCGAGGAATAGATAATTTGAACAGAGACAGGATGTTCCAGAGAGGGGACACACAAACAAGGGGTCACAATTGGAAGTTGAAGACTCAGATGAGTCAAAGGGATGTTACGAAGTATTTCTTCAGTCACAGAGTTGTCAGGAAGTGGAATAATCTTGCAATTGAGGTAATGGAGGCAGGAAACATACATCGCTTTAAGACGAGGTATAATATTGTTCATGGAGAAGGGATAGAGAGGACCTAATAGCGATCAGTGAAGAGGCGGGACCAGGAGCTGAGTCTCGACCCCTGCAACCACAAATAGGTGAGTACAAATAGGTGAGTACACACACACACACACACACACACACACATATTGTCAACATGAGATTTAAAGAAGTATTTACACAGGAGACAGGAAGGACTCCAGGAATTCAGAATAGGGAGGTATACCAACAAGTGCTGGATGAAATACACACAACCGAGGAGGAGGTGAAGAAGCTGCTATGTGAACTCGATACCTCAAAAGCGGTGGGACCGGACAACATTTCTCCGTGGGTCCTTAGAGAGGGAGCAGAGATGTTGTGTGTGCCACTAACACAAATCTTCAACACATCCATTGAAACTGGGCAACTACCTGAGGCGTGGAAGATGGCAAATGTAGTCCCAATTTTTAAGAAAGGAGACAGACACGAGGCATTAAACTACAGACCTGTGTCACTGACGTGTATAGTATGCAAAGTCATGGAGAAGATCATCAGGAGGAGAATGGTGGAGCACCTAGAAAGACACAAGCTTATAAACGACAACCAGCATGGTTTCAGGGAAGGAAAATCCTGTGTCACAAACCTACTGCAGTTTTATGACAAGGTAACAGAAGTAAGACACGAGAGAGAGGTGGATAGACTGCATTTTTTGGACTGCAAGAAGGCGTTCGACACAGTTCCTCACAAGAGATTAATGCAAAAGCTAGAGGATCAGGCACACGTAACAGGAAAAGCACTGCAATGGATCAGAGAATATCTGACAGGAGGCAACAACGAGTCATGGTACGTGACGAGATGTCAGAGTGGGCACCTGTGACGAGTGGAGTTCCACAAGGGTCAGTCATAGGACCTGTACTGTTTTGGTATATGTGAATGACATAACGGAAGGGATAGACTCAGAAGTGTCCCTGTTTGCAGATGATGTGAAGTTAATGAGAAGAATCAAATCAGTCGAGGATCAGGCAGGAATACAAAGAGACCTGGACAGGCTGCAAGCCTGGTCCAGTAACTGGCTCCTTGAATTTAACCCTGCCAAATGTAAAGTCATGAATATCGGGGAAGGGCAAAGAAGACCGCAGACAGAGTATAGTCTAGGTGGCCAAAGACTGCAAACCTCACTCAAAAAAAAAGATCTTGGGGTGAGTATAATACCGAGCACATCTCCTGAGGCACACATCAATCAGATAACTGCTGCAGCATACGGGCGGCTGGCAAACCTAAGAATAGCGTTCCAATACCTCACCAAGGAATCATTCAAGACTCTGTATACCATATACGTCAGGCCCATACTGGAGTATGCAGCACCAGTTTGGAACCCACACCTGGTCAAGCACGTCAAGAAATTAGAGAAAGTGCAAAGGTTTGCAACAAGACTAGTCCCAGAGCTAAGGGGATTGTCCTACGAAGAAAGGTTAAGGGAAATCGGCCTGACGACACTAGAGGACAGGAGGGTTAGGGGAGACATGATAACGACATATAAAATACTGCGAGGAATAGATAAGGTGGACAGAGACAAGATGTTCCAGAGAGGGGACACAGAAACAAGGGGTCACAATTGGAAGTTGAAGACTCCTATGAGTCAAAGGGATGTTAGGAAGTATTTCTTCAGTCATAGAGTTGTCAGGAAGTGGAATAGCTTGGAAAGCGACATAGTGGAGGCAGGAACCATACATAGTTTTAAGACTAGGTTTGATAAAGCTCATGGAGCAGGGAGAGAGAGGACCTAGTAGCAATCAGTGAAGAGGCGGGGCCAGGAGCTATGAATCGACCCCTGCAACCACAAATAGGTGAGTACAAATAGGTGAGTACACACACATATACAACAGGCCTAGTGTCTAATTGACATGTGCCTAGGACAAAATGGTAACTAACATCGAGGATGGGGTTATCAATCTTCGCCCGATCCTAGACCAGACCTCCCGGTTGCTGGCCTGATCGATCAGGCTGTTGGTGCCAGCCAACGTATGCACAGCAGCCTGGCTAATCAGCAACTGATTTGAGGAACTTGAGGTCTTCCTTGAAGACAGACAGGTAATTCTCCTGTAGATAAACACACGTAGGACCACTGCAACACATTTCTTGAAAATAAAGGGTTTTCCAAGAGAGACTTTTCAGTCCTGAAGGAAGCCCTGAAGGCGACACGTTCCCTCAATAAATGTGTGGCACTGCGTATAAGTACTTTAATTTACATGCTGCCAGTATCACGATACCTGTTCCCCAATTCCCCTCACACACGAAGGTAGCGTGTTGAAGAATCTTACACACGAAGGTAGCGTGTTGAAGAATCTTACGCACGAAGGTAGCGTGTTGAAGAATCTTACACACGAAGGTAGCGTGTTGAAGAATCTTACACACGAAGGTAGCGTGTTGAAGAATCTTACACACGAAGGTAGCGTGTTGAAGAATCTTACACACGAAGGTAGCGTGTTTAAGAATCTTACACACGATGGTAGCGTGTTGAAGAATCTTACACACGATGGTAGCGTGTTGAAGAATCTTACACACGAAGGTAGCGTGTTGAAGAATCTTACACACGATGGTAGCGTGTTGAAGAATCTTACACACGATGGTAGGGAGTTGAAACATCTTACACACGAAGGTAGCGACTGATATTAGTACCTGGAGTACCACACAAATCAAGACACTCGTTGCAGAGCAAGCAGGTACTGGGACAACGTTTCAAATTACACAGGGCGAAACGTTGTCAGAATAAAATGCTCTACAGCGAGTGATATTTCTTTGCTGTTTTAGAAAATGGGTTGAGGACATTGTGTCGTGCATGAGAGGAACGGAATTGTGTCGTGCATGAGAGGAACGGAATTGTGTCGTGCACGAGAGGAACGGAATTGTGTCGTGCATGAGAGGAACGGATGAACGGGTTGTAGACATGATGTCGAGAGAAATAGTTAGACAGCAAGAAAATAGAAAGAGAAAGGTGATGGTGGGAAGAGGAAGGAGAGAACAACACTGACCTAGTGAAGGGTGTTGCTCTGGGTGCTACTGACAGTGTTGCTGTGTTTGCTACTGACAGTGTTGCTGTGGGTACTACTGACAGTGTTGCTGTGTGTACTACTGACAGTGTTGCTGTGGGTACTACTGACAGTGTTGCTGTGGGTACTACTGACAGTGTTGCTGTGGGTACTACTGACAGTGTTGCTGTGTGTACTACTGACAGTGTTGCTGTGGGTACTACTGACAGTGTTGCTGTGGGTACTACTGACAGTGTTGCTGTGGGTACTACTGACAGTGTTGCTGTGGGTACTACTGACAGTGTTGCTGTGGGTACTACTGACAGTGTTGCTGTGGGTGCTACTGACAGTGTTGCTGTGGGTACTACTGACAGTGTTGCTGTGGGTGCTACTGACAGTGTTGCTGTGGGTACTAATGACAGTGTTGCTGTGGGTACTACTGACAGTGTTGCTGTGGGTACTACTGACAGTGTTGCTGTGGGTGCTACTGACAGTGTTGCTGTGGGTACTACTGACAGTGTTTCTGTGGGTACTACTGACAGTGTTGCTGTGGGTGCTACTGACAGTGTTGCTGTGGGTGCTACTGACAGTGTTGCTGTGGGTACTACTGACAGTGTTGCTGTGGGTACTACTGACAGTGTTGCTGTGGGTACTACTGACAGTGTTGCTGTGGGTGCTACTGACAGTGTTGCTGTGAGTACTACTGACAGTGTTGCTGTGGGTACTACTGACAGTGTTGCTGTGGGTACTACTGACAGTGTTGCTGTGGGTACTACTGACAGTGTTGCTGTGGGTGCTACTGACAGTGTTGCTGTGGGTGCTACTGACAGTGTTGCTGTAGGTACTACTGACAGAGTTGCTGTGGGTACTACTGACAGTGTTGCTGTGGGTACTACTGACAGTGTTGCTGTGGGTACTACTGACAGTGTTCTTGTGCGTACCACTGACAGTGTTAACTGTGGGTGTCAATGACAGTGTTGCTGTGGGTACCACTGACAGTGTTGCTGTGGGTACTACTGACAGTGTTCTTGTGCGTACCACTGACAGTGTTAACTGTGGGTGTCAATGACAGTGCTGCTGTGGGTATTACTGACAGTGTTGCTGTGGGTTCTACTGACAGTGCTTTTGTGGGTGCTACTGACAATGTTCTTGTGGGTACCACTGACAGTGTTGCTGTGGGTACTACTTACAGTGGTGTTGTGGGTACTACTGACGGTGGTGGGGGCTACTGTGGGAACTACTGACGGTGGTGGGGGCTACTGTGAGTACTACTGACGGTGGTGGGGGCTACTGTGGGTACTACTGACGATGGTGGGGCTACTGTGGGTACTACTGACGGTGGTGGGACTACTGACGATGGTGGGGACTACTGTGGGTACTACTGACAGTGGTGGGGCTTCTGTAGGTACTACTGTCGGTGGTGGGGCTACTGTGGGTACTACTGACGGTGGTGGGGGCTACTGTGGGTACTACTGACGGTGGTGGGGGCTTCTGTGGGTACTACTGACGGTAGTGGGGGCTTCTGTGGGTACTACTGTCGGTGGTGGTAGCTACTGTGGGTACTACTGACGGTGGTGGGGGCTACTGTGGGTACTACTGACGGTGGTGGGGGCTACTGTGGGTACTACTGACGGTGGTGGGGGCTACTGTAAGTATTACTGCTAGTATGTAAATAAGACTCAATGCGGGTTTTGGCATTTTATTGAAAAGACGTTTCGCCCACCAGGAACTTTATCAACTCACACAGGACATGACCCGGGTATTTACATGAGCTGGGGAGTGGTCGTGAGGCGAAAGAACAAGGTCATGAGGTCACATGAGAGTGGTCAGCCCAGTAAGTGAGGTCAGGTGATCACAGTGTCAGCTACTGGGAGAATAAATCTCCCTAAAACTTCAAAGATTGTTAATGATCCTGAGTTTTGATTAATGTTATTGATTGTGGTTATTATTGTAGATTGTAAACATAATCTATGATGATAAATCTTCTCTCTGGGAAGTTCATAGGTTGGTTCTCGGTGTTTCTGTGTAGAGTACATGCACTCTTAGTGTTGTTCTTTTAGCATGAGTTTATATGGTCTTGGACTCTGGAGTCCAGGTCTCTGGAGTCCAGGTCTCTGGAGTCCAGGTCTCTGGAGGTTTCACTGACATAAATATACCCCTCCCCCCCTATAATGGTTATCAAAACCATGATTTTTAGAGAAGTGGACCGGTAAGCCAGCGTAAGGCCTCGGTCAGATGACGAAAAGCTCCAGCTATGGGTCATCATATGACTAAGACCCGCGTCAGGAAACACTTGTCCTGTTTCCTGACCAACATTATACCTATATATATACCTGACATAAAACTCCTCACAACCTACACATGGTATGGTACAGACGCTGGCAGTGATGTTCAGTGACTTCCCTTTCTTGACTAAATCCTTTATGACTTCTGATGAAATGTAGGTGACTCTGATAATGGCTTTAGCTAAAGAAACTGGAAAGGTTGTTCTGGCATTGTTGACGGGAAATGCAGTGTATCTGCTGGGTGTAGTGTTAGAACTACGTAGAATCTTCGACTACAGTTGCTGTCTTCCAGATCTCTGGCAACTGTCAAGTATCCATTAACTTGTAGACTTTAGAAGATTTTATTTGGATTATTAACTCCGAGGGCTTGTAGCCTGGGTAATCCAACAAAGCCATTGTCATCAGACTGTCTGATTTATTTCTACTGGGGTCCTTTAATCCTCTTCCCCAGGATACGACCCACAATGGTCTGCTAACAC
This sequence comes from Cherax destructor, assembly GCA_009830355.1. Classification (NCBI taxonomy): domain Eukaryota; kingdom Metazoa; phylum Arthropoda; class Malacostraca; order Decapoda; family Parastacidae; genus Cherax; species Cherax destructor. Next base: position 353,389 of record WNWK01000609.1, on the reverse strand, counting down.
CCAGGTACCTACTTAGTGCTAGGTGAACAGAGGCAATAGGTGTAATGAAACGTGCCCACCGTTTCTACTTGTCGAGGGACCGAACCCTGGACCCTTCAGTTTGTCCTGATGCCTCTACCAATTGACTTAGTGGTTCAGACAGTATTTCTTCTCCCTTCTCCGGCTTATTTTAAATTTTCTTCACCTTTCCTGTTGAGTTAATGTTGTCCAGAACTGTTGATGTTCCCTTTCTCTTTGACGGGTGTCAACCTGCGTTCCCTCAGAACACCTCTTTAAATCGTTTGTGTGTACTTACCTATATGTACTCATCTATGTGTGGTTGCAGGGGTCGAGTCTCAGCTCCTGGCTGGTCGCTATTAGGTTCACTCTCTTCGTGAGCTATATGGTACCTCTTCTTAAAATTATATATGGATCCTGCCTCTATCACATCATTCTCCAGATCGTTCCATTTCCTGATTAAGACTGAGGAAATATTTCTTAACGTCCCTGTAACTCATCTGGGCTTTCAACTTCCAGCAGTCTGTCTCTGTTTACCATATCAGTTCCTCTCATCATTTTGTTTTTAGCCCTTCTGTCCTCCAGTGCCACCAGGTTGAGTTCCCTTAACCTCTCCTCATAGGACATACCCCTTAGCTCCGGGACTAGTCTCGTTGCAAACCTCTGTACTTTCTACAATTACTTGACATGCTTGACCAAGTGTGGGTTCCATACTGGTGCTGCATACTCCAGTATGGGTCAGACGTACACGGTGTATTGTGTCGTGAATTACTCCTTACTTAGATGTCTAAAAGCTAGTCTTAGATTTGTTTGACGAGCATTTGCTGCAGCAGTTATTTGATGTGCTCCTCAGGTGATACGCTCGGCACAATACTCATCCTAAGGTCTTCCTTAAGAGAGGTTTGCAGCCTTTGCCCCCGAGCCTGTACTCCATCTGCGGTCTTCTTTGTCTTTTCCGAAACTTCCTAAGTTTGCACTTACTGGAGTTAAATTCCAATAGCCACTTGTCAGACCAGACCTACAGCCTGTCCAAATCCATTTCTTAGCTTTTCCTGGTCTTCGTTTTGTATTCTCCTCATTATTTTCACATCTGCGAAGAGTGATATCTCTGACTCTATCCCTTCCGTTATGTCACTCTCATATACAAGAAATAGCACTGGTCCTTGTAGTGGAACGTCACTAGTCACAAGTACACATTCCGACACCTCTTTACCTGGCATTTATGCCTTGAACCAATGAAGTGCTTTCCCTGTTAATCCTGCTTGCTCTTCTAGCTTTAGTATCAGTCTCTTGTGTGGTACTGTGTTAGAAGACTTCCTACAGTCCAAGAAGATGCAATCTACCCATCCCTCTCTCTCTCCTGCCTTACTTCTTTACCTTGTCATAGAGGTCCAGTAGGTTTGTGATACAGGATTTACCATCTCTAAAGCCGTGCTGATTATCATATATGGACCCACTTCTTTCTAGGTGCTCCACTACTTTTATACTGATAATCTTCTCAAAACTTTGAACACTATGCGTATACGTTTAATGCTACCTGTCTGTCTCCTTTCCTAAGAAAGGAGACAGACAGGGACCACATTTGCTGTCTTCCACGCCTCTGGCAGTTGCCTTGTGTCGATGAGCTTGTTAAAGATTGTTGCTATAGGCACACAACAAGGACGAACTTATACACTTCTCTTCACACCAAGACACCCGCACTAAAACAAGAGTAGATCAAGAGGTAGATCATGGTAATGAATATGATATTGTAAATGAATGGTTCAGAGAACCGACGAGTTGGTAAATTAGACACATATGCAACACTTGGGTATCTTTATTGAGGAAACGTTTCGAAACACAGTGGCTTCATCAGTCCATACAAAGGAGAATCGTGAAGAACAGGAGGAGTGTGAGGTTGTCAGTCCCTCAACCTTGAGTCGATGTTGTCAGTCCATCAATCTTGAATAGAATACAACATATGAGCGTAGAGGAAGCTTATATACTGTAGACAGGAGAGGTGCAGCAGTTGTAGGAGGTGTCACATTTGTCCAATGTGGAAGTAGGTCGTGCCCAAGGAATAGATAGGCAAGCGAAGAAATCCCTGTATTAAGATACCAAGATGTTGCAGTGTCAGACAGGATGTAAATGAATGGTTCAGGGACTGACCACCTCATTCTCCTCCTGTTCTTCACGATTCTCCTTTGTATGGACTGATGAAGCCACTGTGTGGCGAAACGTTTCCTCAATAAAGATACCCAAGTGTTGCATATGTGAATATGATATTGTGGATATGGACTTCAGTAAGGCTTTCGATAAAGTTACACATCAGAGGCTATTGATGAAACTTAAGGCACACGGAATAGGAGGAGAAATTTTTTCCTGGGTAGAGGCATGGTTGACAAATAAACGGCAGAGAGTTTGCATAAATGGGGAGAAATCAGAATGGGGGCACGTCTCAAGCGGTGTCCCACAGGGGTCAGTTTTGGGCCCCCTGTTGTTTACAATTTACATAAACGACATAGATGAGGGAATAAATAGTAACATAAACAAATTTGCTGATGACACCAAAATAGGCCGTCCAATTCATTCTAATGAGGACATTAGAGCACTCCAGGATGATTTGAATAGACTGATGCAGTGGTCGGAGAAGTGGCAGATGCACTTTAATGTAGACAAATGCAAAGTTCTAAATGTTGGGCAGGACAATAACCATGCCACATATAAACTGAATAATGTAGATCTTAATACTTGTGATTGCGAGAAGGATTTAGGAGTTCTGGTTAGTAGTAATCTGAAACCAAGACAACAGTGCATAAGTGTTCGCAATAAAGCTAACAGAATCCTTGGCTTCATATCAAGAAGTATAAATAATAGAAGTCCTCAGGTTGTTCTTCAACTCTATATATCTTTGGTTAGGCCTCATTTAGATTATGCTGCACAGTTCTGGTCGCCTTATTACAGAATATATTTAAATGCACTGGAAAACGTACAGAGGAGGATGAATAAGTTGATCCCATGTATCAGAAATCTTTCCTATGAGGATAGACTGAGGGCCTTGAATCTGCACTCTCTAGAAAGGCGTAGAATTAGGGAGGATATGATTGAGGTGTATAAATGGAAAACAGGAATAAATAAAGGGGATGTAAATAGCGTGCTGAAAATATCCAGCCAAGACAGGACTCGCAGCAATGGTTTCAAGTTGGAAAAGTTCAGATTCAGGAAGGATATAGGAAAGCATTGGTTTGGTAATAGAGTTGTGGATGAGTGGAACAAACTCCCGAGTACCGTCATAGATGCTAAGACGCTGTGTAGTTTTAAAAATAGGTTAGATAAATACATGAGTGGGTGTGAGTTAGACCTGACTAGCTTGTGCTACTAGGTCTGATGCCATACTAATTCCTTAAGTGTAAGTGACCTGACTACCCGGGTTTACCTGGAGAAGGTTAGCTCCGGGTGGTCAGGTCTAATGTCGGTGAGTGATGGACCTGCCTCGCATGGGTCAGTAGGCCTGCTGCAGTGTTTCTTTTTTCTTATGTTCTTATGTTTCTTCATCCGGGATTGCAGACTCAAGGCACAAGCTATCCTCAAGAAACCGCCCATGGAAATTCCCTCTAAACAGTTCACAGTGCTCCCATGTGGTGATGTTGCCACGAATACTCGCCAGGCACTTGCTAAGAATAACATAAATGTTTCTACCATAAGCACATCATCAATCAAAGACCTCACTACGAAACGCAGCCCCACACCTCTAACTTCCACAGCAGCGTCTACACCATCCCCTGTGGATTCTGTCCCAAGAAATATGTAGGCGAAACAGGCAAAGATCTTGCGGTCCGTCTGAACGCGAATCGAAATGCCAGTAACAGAAACGACTTAACGTACGCCTGTGTCCTCCACGGGGCATTTGATGAACTGGGATGAGGCACAACTCGTTCTCACCGAACAAGACCTTAGACGCCGACGGTGTCTAGAAGTCTCGCTAATCGCCGTCACCGACACAATAGAACGTAACACTGGAAACCACAAAATTTAAAAAAACATTAGCATACATGATACTCAACCAGGCAAAGCACCACCAACCCAGCAACACAGAAGTCACATGATCTCATCGTCTACCCATCCTCATCCCAACATGGCATTCTTCAAACCATACCACGAGTGGGGTTCGAACCCGCGATCAGAGTCTCAAAACTCCAGACCGTCGCGTAAGCCACTGGAGTTTTGAGAGAGACTGATCGCGGGTTCGAACCCCACCCGTGGCATGGTTTGTTTGCAATCGTATCATTACGATTTCGTGAGTCATGGCATTCTTCAGGTCACCATGCGTCACTCACACCTCACTCAGGTCACCATGCGTCACTCACACCTCACTCAGGTCACCATGCGTCACTCACACCTCACTCAGGTCACCATGCGTCACTCACACCTCACTCAGGTCACCATACATCACTCACACCTCACTCACCTTTGTATGTTAGAAGTGATCAAGGTCCCAGGACCGAAACGTCTTCTAATAATTATGTCCTAGTGTTTGTTTATGTGTTTTTCTCAACCAAGACAGAACTTGATATGTTCTTCAAGTATCTGATGACCGGACTGAGGCTTGAGCACTGGACTTCAAGTGGCCAGCAGTAACAGCCTGGTTCATCATGCTTCGAGCCATCAGTAGACTAGCTTAGGTTACATTAAGTTTGGTCAGGTTAAGTTAGGTTAGGATAAGGATAAGGTAGTAAGGTGTAAATTTAAGAAACTGCCTCGATACGTCTGGCAGCGGGGTCTCTCAGGGTATCCTGGAAACGTTGAAATTTGCACGCTTGTCACCGATGTGCGGGAATGGCCTCAAAGAGTTACGTCACGCAGACTTAATCATCCACTTTAGGCCTACAATGCACCTAAGCCTATACGAGGATAAGCCTACCACCAGTGTAGGCAAGTAAGGCCCACTCTCGCTTTCACCCTTCTATTGCTACACAACGGAATGGGTTCTCTGTTGCTACACAACGGAATGTGGTCTCTATTGCTACACAGAATGTGGTCTCTGTTGCTACACAGCAGAATGTGTTCTCTGTTGCTACACAACAGAATGTGTTCTCTGTTGCTACACAACAGAATGTGTTCTCTGTTGCTACACAACAGAATGTGGTCTGTTGCTACACAACAGAATGTTTTCTCTGTTTCTACACAACAGAATGTGTTCTCTGTTGTTACACAACAGAATGTGTTCTCTGTTGCTACACAACAGAATGTGTTCTCTGTTGCTACACAACAGAATGTGGTCTCTGTTGCTATACAACAGAATGTGTTCTCTGTTGCTACACAACAGAATGTGGTCTCTGTTGCTACACAACAGAATGTGGTCTCTGTTGCTACACAACAGAATGTGTTCTCTGTTGCTACACAACAGAATGTGTTCTCTGTTGCTACACAACAGAATGTGTTCTCTGTTGCTACACAACAGAATGTGGTCTCTGTTGCTACACAACAGAATATGGTCTCTGTTGCTACACAACAGAATGTGGTCTCTGTTGCTATACAACAGAATGTGTTCTCTGTTGCTACACAACAGAATGTGGTCTCTGTTGCTACACAACAGAATGTTGTCTCTGTTGCTACACAACAGAATGTGTTTTCTGTTGCTACACAACAGAATGTGGTCTCTTTTGCTACACAACAGAATGTGGTCTTTGTTGCTACACAACAGAATGTGTTTTCTGTTGCTACACAACAGAATGTGGTCTCTTTTGCTACACAACAGAATGTTTTCTCTGTTCCTACACAACAGAATGTGTTCTCTGTTGCTACACAACAGAATGTGTTCTCTGTTGCTACACAACAGAATGTGTTTTCTGTTGCTACACAACAGAATGTGGTCTCTTTTGCTACACAACAGAATGTGGTCTCTGTTGCTACACAACAGAATGTGGTCTCTGTTGCTACACAACAGAATGTGGTCTCTGTTGCTACACAACAGAATGTGGTCTCTGTTGCTACACAACAGAATGTGGTCTCTGTTGCTACACAACAGAATGTGGTCTCTGTTGCTACACAACAGAATGTGGTCTCTGTTGCTACACAACAGAATGTGGTCTCTGTTGCTACACAACAGAATGTGGTCTCTGTTGCTACACAACAGAATGTGTTCTCTGTTGCTATACAACAGAATGTGGTCTCTGTTGCTATACAACAGAATGTGGTCTCTGTTGCTACACAACAGAATGTGGTCTCTGTTGCTACACAACAGAATGTGGTCTCTGTTGCTACACAACAGAATGTGTCTCTGTTGCTACACAACAGAATGTGGTCTCTGTTGCTAACAACAGAATGTGTTCTCTGTTGCTACACAACAGAATGTGTTCTCTTTTGCTACACAACTGAATGTGTTCTCTGTTGCTACACAACAGAATGTGTTCTCTGTTGCTACACAACAGAATGTGTTCTCTGTTGCTACACAACAGAATGTGGTCTCTGTTGCTACACAACAGAATGTGTTCTCTGTTGCTACACAACAGAATGTGGTCTCTGTTGCTACACAACAGAATGTGGTCTCTGTTGCTACACAACAGAATGTGTTCTCTGTTGCTACACAACAGAATGTGGTCTCTGTTGCTACACAACAGAATGTGTTCTCTGTTGCTACACAGCAGAATGTGGTCTCTGTTGCTACACAACAGAATGTGTTCTCTGTTGCTACACAACAGAATGTGTTCTCTGTTGCTACACAACAGAATGTGGTCTCTGTTGCTACACAACAGAATGTGTTCTCTGTTGCTACACAACAGAATGTGGTCTCTGTTGCTACACAACAGAATGTGTTCTCTGTTGCTACACAACAGAATGTGGTCTCTGTTGCTACACAACAGAATGTGGTCTCTGTTGAGATATAACATAACTTTGTGTAAAATTGGAATTTTTTATTAATATTAAAAATGTACAATATGATTCGTTTTGAATAGGAAAAAAAACAGAAGTAAAAGAAGAAGAAGAAGAAGAAGAAGAAGGAAAGGAAGAAGAAGAAGAAGAAGAAGAAGAAGAAGAAGAAGAAGGAAGGAAGAAGAAGAAGAAGAAGAAGAAGAAGAAGAAGGAAAGGAAGAAGAAGAAGGAAAGGAAGAAGAAAAATGGTGTGATTAATTTCCATTAAGGTATTTTTAACATCCTTCCCCAAGATGCCACCTAGCAGTACGCAGGCTCTCTAGGTCCCTATGTATTGCTAGGTGCCTGTGTATTGCCAGGTGTCTGTGTACTGCTAGGTACCTGTGTACTGCTAGGTGTCTGTGTACTGCTAGGTACCTGTGTACTGCTAGGTGCCCATACACGCTGTCTCAGCCGCTGACTCGTGGCACCCCGAACTCACCATGCACTTCAAGAAACCTCTATCATGTGTCTTAAGCATTCTACAATGATGGAGCCTAGACACCGGAGTCATGGTAACAGCCACTGAAAACAATGATATTGATCAGCTTCACAAAACTGGCAGAAAAACAATCATAAAATCTGGCGTCTCATGTTATTAAATTCTTTGACAGAGTTGTAAGAAGAGAGATCGCTAACCAGGTGGATTCCCATCATTTGCACAACCCAGGCCAGCATGGGTTTAGAGCAGGTCGCTTCTGTCTCTCACAACTACTGGACCACAAAGAATATGCAGACGATAGTATTGCGACACGGCAAAAGTCTTTAGCAATGCGTGTAAAGGGAAACGTTGGAAAAGTGGCAGATGGACTTCAAACTTTCTTACAAATAGAACGCCAAGAGTAAAAGTAAACAAAATTAAAACAGAGGCCGCCACAGTGCAAAGCTCTGGTCTCCAGGGCACAGTACTTTGGTCCCCAGGGCACAGTACTCTTGTCCCCAGGGCACAGTACTCTTGTCCCCAGGGCACAGTACTCTGGTCCCCAGGGCTCAGTACTCTTGTCCCCAGGGCACAGTACTCTTGTCCCCAGGGCTCAGTACGCTGGTCCCCAGGGCACAGTACTCTTGTCCCCAGGGCACAGTACTCTTGTCCCCAGGGCACAGTACTCTGGTCCCCAGGGCACAGTACTCTGGTCCCCAGTGCTCAGTACGCTGGTCCCCAGGGCACAGTACTCTTGTCCCCAGGGCACAGTACTCTGGTCCCCAGGGCACAGTACTCTTGTCCCCAGGGCACAGTACTCTTGTCCCCAGGGCACAGTACTCTGGTCCCCAGGGCACAGTACTCGCTACAATGTAACAGACATAAATCTTAGCACAATATTATCCTTTACAGAATGATGGAATTTATATGAGTGGTATCTACTGAGGACGACAAATCTCCAAGCTATATTAACCAAGTCTTCCAGTGGGCGACATAAAATAAAAGTATACTAAAAAAAAGGGCAAGTTTTAGTTACTCTGATGTGAAAAAATGAAGAGGAAAAAATGGAAGAGACAAATCAAACTAAGTGTAATGCCTCATCAGAGCGAACGACTAATGTGAGCGACCTAGGAGCAGTAATGTCAAGGGACCTCACTAGTATGGATCACAGCAGTATCATTATCTCAGCAGCAAGGAAAATGATAGCATGGATAACTCAAGCTTTCAAAACATGAGATGCCATGCCGGTGATAATTCTCTTCATGTGAGTCATTCTCTCAAGGCTGGACTATAGCTCTACACTAAGGGCCTCATTAAAGCAGGCGAAATTGTAGACCTTGAGAATGTACAGAGGACCTTCACGGCTAGTATAAGTTTAATCAGGAACTTAAATCACTGGGAATGTTTGAAGTTCCTTGAGTTATACTCCTTGGAACGTAGACAAGAATGGTATATACCACACCTGATTTTTTTTTTACAGGGACTAGTCACAAATCAACACACAAAAATCACTCCATACTACACCAGGAGGCTTATCTGTCTTGCCATACACTGCAACGTATCAAGTGAAAAACAAGGTGCAACGAGTACTCCAAGAGATGATGCAATAAGAATTAGGGGACCAAGACTGTTCAACACCCTCCCGGCCGTTTTCAAGAACTGACATTCCTCAAGTCAATTCCTGATCAGCCTGGCTGTGGTGTGAATGTTGGACTGCTGCCAACAGCAACAGCCTGGTTGATCCACCGGGAAACCTAGTTTCGGATTGGGTCGCGGGGGCGTTGAAATCACCTAGTTCAGGTAGACTATAGTAAAAGACTTCCTCAGTAACATGGAGGAAGCTCCGCTGTGACCTGCACTCTCAGCACAAGACCACACCTTCACTACCACTCACCACAACCCTCTCCACTAAACCCTCAGGGGTAGGCTTTCACTAAACCCCTAGGGGTAGGCGTTCACTAAGCCCTCGGGGGTAGGCCTCCACCAAACCCTTGGGGTAGGTCTCCACTAAACCGTCAGGGGTAGGCCCCACCAAACCCTTATGGGTAGGTCTCCATTAAACCCACAGGGGTGGGCCTCCACCAAACCCTTGGGGTAGGCCTCCACCAAACCGTCAGGGGTAGGCCCCACCAAACTCTTATGGGTAGGTCTCCATTAAACCCACAGGGGTGGGCCCCCACCAAACCCTTGGGGGTAGAGGCCTGCACCAAACCCTCAGGGGTAGGCCTCCACCAATCCCTTGGGGGTAGAGGCCTCCATCAAACCCTCAGGGGTAGGCCGTGCTGAAAGGGTTGTCAGCGAAATGCCGCTTTAACGGGGTTGCCGTTCAAAGGAGGTGCTTCACTGTTGGTGAGAGGCTCTTGATCCAAGGAACTGAACCTTCCCTCCCCAGCCTTGCATCGAACCTGACTGCCTTCCATGACCTCACAGTGTGTAATGTTTTACCACACTAATAATAATAATAATAATATTAATAATTAATAATAATGCAACACATGGTAATATAATAATAATTGTAATAGTAATAATAGTAATAATAATACCAATAATAATACTAATAACTATCATAATAATAATAATAATAATAATAATAATAATAATAATATAATAGGGTAGTGAGGTACCGCAAGGGGTTCAGTTAGGTGCATTTATGAGTGTTCTAAGGGGAGGAGGTGCACTGCTGGGTAGGCCTACTGTACCACTGACCCGCAGCCCTTAGGCTCTTACATTGTCACGCTCGCCTCCGGAATCCTGCGTCAAACCAAAGGGTTAAAAAAGGAAGGAGGGGATGTGGAGAGGGAGGAGGAAGGGGAAGGGGGTAGAGTAGGGTGGGGAGGGGGTGATGGGTAGGCAGTGTTCAGTAGGCCTACGTTTGAACTTCTCCACACAACAGCGTTCAGGATTTCCTTCACTAAGAACATTGAAGTAGTGGGTGGGAACATGTCGAGATTACTGACGTACAGCAGTTGTTCTGTGCTGTTGTACTGTGCTGTTGTACTGTGCTGTTGTACTGTGCTGTTGTACTGTGCTAATGTTCTGTGCTGTTGTACTGTTCTGTTGTACTGTGCTGTTGTACTGTGCTGTTGTACTGTGCTGTTGTACTGAGCTAATGTTCTGTGCTGTTGTACTGTGCTAATGTTCTGTGCTGTTGTACTGACCTAATGTTCTGTGCTGTTGTACTGAGCTAATGTTCTGTGCTGTTGTACTGAGCTAATGTTCTGTGCTGTTGTACTGAGCTAATGTTCTGTGCTGTTGTACTGAGCTAATGTTCTGTGCTGTTGTACTGAGCTAATGTTCTGTGCTGTTGTACTGAGCTAATGTTCTGTGCTGTTGTACTGAGCTAATGTTCTGTGCTGTTGTACTGAGCTAATGTTCTGTGCTGTTGTACTGAGCTAATGTTCTGTGCTGTTGTACTGAGCTAATGTTCTGTGCTGTTGTACTGAGCTAATGTTCTGTGCTGTTGTACTGAGCTAATGTTCTGTGCTGTTGTACTGAGCTAATGTTCTGTGCTGTTGTACTGTGCTAATGTTCTGTGCTGTTGTACTGAGCTAATGTTCTGTGCTGTTGTACTGTGCTAATGTTCTGTGCTGTTGTACTGACCTAATGTTCTGTGCTGTTGTACTGAGCTAATGTTCTGTGCTGTTGTACTGACCTAATGTTCTGTGCTGTTGTACTGAGCTAATGTTCTGTGCTGTTGTACTGAGCTAATGTTCTGTGCTCTTGTACTGAGCTAATGTTCTGTGCTGTTGTACTGTGTGCTGTTGTACTATGTGCTGTTGTACTGTGTGCTGTTGAAACGTGTGCTGATGTACTGTGCTGTTGTACTGTGTGCTGTTATATTGTGTGCTGTTGTACTGTGTGCTGTTGTACTGTGTGTTGTTATACTGTGCTGTTGTGCTGTGTTCTGTTCTATTGTGTGCTGTTGCATTGTGTGCTGTTGCATTGTGTGCTTTTGCATTGTGTGCTGTTGCATTGTGTGCTGTTGCATTGTGTGCTGTTGCATTGTGTGCTGTTGTATTGTGTGCTGTTGTATTGTGTGCTGTTGCATTGTGTGCTGTTGTATTGTGTGCTGTTGCATTGTGTGCTGTTGTATTGTGTGCTGTTGTATTGTGTGCTGTTGCATTGTGTGCTGTTGTATTGTGTGCTGTTGTATTGTGTGCTGTTGCATTGTGTGCTGTTGCATTGTGTGCTGTTGCATTGTGTGCTGTTGTATTGTGTGCTGTTGTATTGTGTGCTGTTGTATTGTGTGCTGTTGCATTGTGTGCTGTTGCATTGTGTACTGTTGTATTGTGTGCTGTTGCATTGTGTACTGTTGCATTGTGTGCTGTTGCATTGTGTGCTGTTGCATTGTGTGCTGATGTTTGTTGACAGTTGTACTATGTGCTGATGTACTGTTGATAGTTGTACTGTGTGCTATTGTACTGTGTACAGTTCTGTGTACAGTTGTACTGAATATTGTTTTTCATGGACCATGTGTTGTATACTGTGTACCTATAACTATGTACTGTTTGATTTTGTACTGTCCTTGTACTGTGTACTGTTGTACGGTTGTTTCTGCACTGTTGCAGTATTTCTGTAATGTGTACTGTCTTACTCAAATAGTGTCGTACTCAAATACTGTAGTACTCAGATACTGTCGTACTCAAATACTGTCATACTCAAATACTGTCGTATTTGCCTATGATGATTCAGGCAAATTAGAGTACCTAGGGCAGATAATAGCACATTAAGTCAATTAATAGCAACGTGTTCCTGAAGACTCACCAAGGACTCGGCAAACGTCAAGTGTTCATAGCGTGTGTTAGCCACCTTGTGTTAAATATTAATAAAAGAGGGGCCGCTGTACTTCATAGTAACGGTGCCATTACCACCACCAGTTCTACCTACCATCACTGTCATCACCAGTTCTACCACCATCACCACCAGTTCTACCACCACCACTATCACTACCACTACCACCTCTGACTCCATACCACCCCCTCCCTCAGTCTCTGACGGGAGATCGTGGTCGTCAAGACTAGGGTGCTCATCACCTACTCCAGGGCTGAGAGACTAATTACTTCATCTTTTGTATATAGTTCAACAGTCTTCACATTATGTCCTTGTATTGATAAAGCCACTGGTTGGCGAAACGTTTACAAATATAAATACCCAGATGTTGCACATGTATCTAATTCTTTATGTTGTCGGTATTGCATACCAGTCATGTACAAGTACAGGTAACCAGGCCAGGGTACGAGGTACTAACGTACACTGTATATTAAACTTTTTCATTTAATATAGAATATCAAGACTTCTCTATAATGCCCATTCAAGATGCAGTTTAGAGAGCAAGATTGCTATAGAATCATGATTAAGTATTTATTGATACTCAGAGTAATATAGTTTGTTTTAATTTATGTATATATGGGAGAGGGTTTTGGGGGTCAACGCCCCCGCGGCCCGGTCTGTGACCAGGCCTCACACAATATAACACCAATTCTGTTATTTATATGCATACTGGAGTTAAAATTTCAAGCACGTAAGAAAACTACTGAAACCGTTCTGAAACGATGAAATATTCAATAAAAATAAGCATAAGAGTGTTAGGTAGCCTTTGATGCATGCACTTATGCATTTACAATCTGAAGCGACGAGTTACTTAGGGTTAAGTGAGTACAAGACATCTCTTCCTACATTAAATTTTCTCACCATGTGATTCTTCGGTGTGAAGGTAAAGTGAGAACATGATGAACGTCAACGTCAGGAAGCTAGAACACTGATGTTGTTACCACCAGAACACTGACGTTGTTACCACTAGAACACTGTTGTTGTTACCACCAGAACACTGATGTTGTTACCACCAGAACACTGACGTTGTTACCACTAGAACACTGTTGTTGTTACCACCAGAACACTGTTGTTGTTACCACCAGAACACTGATGTTGTTACCACCAGAACACTGACGTTGTTACCACTAGAACACTGTTGTTGTTACCACCAGAACACTGTTGTTGTTACCACCAGAACACTGTTGTTGTTACCACCAGAACACTGATGTTGTTACCACCAGAACACTGACGTTGTTACCACTAGAACACTGTTGTTGTTACCACCAGAACACTGTTGTTGTTACCACCAGAACACTGATGTTGTTACCACCAGAACACTGATGTTGTTACCACCAGAACACTGTTGTTGTTACCACCAGAACACTGTTGTTGTTACCACCAGAACACTGATGTTGTTACCACCAGAACACTGATGTTGTTACCACTAGAACACTGTTGTTGTTACCACCAGAACACTGATGTTGTTACCACCAGAACACTGATGTTGTTACCACCAGAACACTGTTGTTGTTACCACCAGAACACTGATGTTGTTACCACTAGAACACTGTTGTTGTTACCACCAGAACACTGTTGTTGTTACCACCAGAACACTGATGTTGTTACCACCAGAACACTGACGTTGTTACCACTAGAACACTGTTGTTGGTACCACTAGAACACTGTTGTTGTTACCACCAGAACACTGTTGTTGTTACCACCAGAACACTGATGTTGTTACCACTAGAACACTGATGTTGTTAACACTAGAACACTGTTGTTGTTACCACCAGAACACTGTTGTTGTTACCACCAGAACACTGATGTTGTTACCACCAGAACACTGATGTTGTTACCACCAGAACACTGATGTAGTTACCACCAGAACACTGATGTAGTTACCACCAGAACACTGTTGTTGTTACCACCAGAACACTGATGTTGTTACCACCAGAACACTGATGTTGTTACCACCAGAACACTGATGTTGTTACCACCAGAACACTGATGTTGTTACCACCAGAACACTGATGTTGTTACCACCAGAACACTGATGTTGTTACCACCAGAACACTGATGTTGTTACCACCAGAACACTGATGTTGTTACCACCAGAACACTGTTGTTGTTACCACCAGAACACTGATGTTGTTACCACCAGAACACTGTTGTTGTTACCACCAGAACACTGATGTTGTTACCACCAGAACACTGTTGTTGTTACCACCAGAACACTGATGTTGTTACCACCAGAACACTGATGTAGTTACCACCAGAACACTGATGTAGTTACCACCAGAACACTGTTGTTGTTACCACCAGAACACTGATGTTGTTACCACCAGAACACTGATGTTGTTACCACCAGAACACTGATGTTGTTACCACAAGAACACTGATGTTGTTACCACAAGAACATTGCTGTGGTTGCCACCAGAACACTGATGTTGTTACCACCAGAACACTGATGTTGTTACCACCAGAACACTGACGTTGTTACCACCAGAACACTGACGTTGTTACCACCAGAACACTAATTTTGTTACCACCAGAACATTGCTGTGGTTACCACCAGAACACTGAACTTGTTACCACAAGAGCATTGCTGTGGTTACCACCAGAAGATTGCTGGCAATTTTGCGAGCCTCTTTGAAGGCAGGCGAAATTGCAGATCTGGAGAATGTACAGAGAACCTTCACTGCACGTATTAGTTTAGTCAAGCACCTAAATTACTGGGAATGTTTGAAGTCTCTCGACGTATACTCCTTGGCATGCTGACGAGAAAGATACATCATAATTTACACCTGGAAAATCCTAGAGGGATTGGTCCCAAATCATAGAAATCACTCCCTACTTTCAATAGCAAAAGGCTCGGCAGACGGTGCAACAAACCCGTCAATGAAAAGCAGGGGCGTCATGAATACACTGAGAGAAGTACAGTAAATATCAGGGGCACAAGACTATTCAAGAGCCTCACATCATAGATAAGGGAGGTTACCAATAGACCCCTGGCTCTCTTCCAGAGGGAACTGATAGGTTCTTAAAGTCAGCTCCTGACCAGCCGGGCTGTGGTTCGTACGCTGGACTGCATGCGGCCAGCAGCAACAGCCTAGTTGATCAGGCCTTGATCCACCGGGAGGCATGGTAATGGACCGGGTCGCGGGGGCGTTGACCCCCCGGAACACTCTCCAGGTAGACTCTAGATAGGTACAACACCCACTCCCACATCATGGCGTGGGATGGAGTTAGGTGTCTGGTATCATCCACAGTGACACTAACATAAACAAAACTGTGGGTTATTCACTTTAGCGTCTCCCATGTCACGCATCAGGAACCCAGGAACCCAGGAACCCAGGAACCCAGCAGAGAGCCTGTAGGCCTCTTACAGCACATTTCTCAGCCTATGTACACATGCCTACCTGGAGAAGGTTTCGGGGGATCAATGCCCTCGTCTGTGACCAAGCCTCGCGGTGGATCAGGACCTGATCAACCAGGCTGTTACTACTGGCCGCATGAAAGCCGACGTATGAACCACAGCCCGACTGACAAATATGACCTATGTGCTCAGTAATTTTTTCCTCATTTCTGTGTACTTGGTAAAGCCTACTCGTGGGTGAGACATTGCACAATAAAGCCTACTCGTGGGTGAGACATTGCACAATAAAGCCTACTCGTGGGTGAGACATTGCACAATAAAGCCTACTCGTGGGTGAGACATTGCACAATAAAGCCTACTCGTGGGTGAGACATTGCACAATAAAGCCTACTCGTGGGTGAGACATTGCACAATAAAGCCTACTCGTGGGTGAGACATTGCACAATAAAGCCTACTCGTGGGTGAGACATTGCACAATAAAGCCTACTCGTGGGTGAGACATTGCACAATAAAGCCTACTCGTGGGTGAGACATTGCACAATAAAGCCTACTCGTGGGTGAGACATTGCACAATAAAGCCTACTCGTGGGTGAGACATTGCACAATAAAGCCTACTCGTGGGTGAGACATTGCACAATAAAGCCTACTCGTGGGTGAGACATTGCACAATAAAGCCTACTCGTGGGTGAGACATTGCACAATAAAGCCTACTCGTTGGTGAGACATTGCACAATAAAGCCTACTCGTGGGTGAGACATTGCACAATAAAGCCTACTCGTGTGTTTACCACCTGCGTAAACACTTACTAAACCCACGTTTGATACAAACCATAATTTTCATAGGAGAGAGAGAGAGAGAGAGAGAGAGAGAGAGAGAGAGAGAAGAGGGGGGGGCAGGAAGGGTGAAGGCCTAGCTGGTATAGTAGGCTGGTCTGTGTCAGGTGGCCAGACCATTTTTTGCTCGCTTGTTTGGCTGTGCTGTGTGGGCGGCCTAGCAGAGAGGCCTACCCCTTTCCTCATGTTCTCTTCCGTCTCTCTCTCTCCCTCCTTCCCCTCCCTCTCTCCCACCCCTTAACCTCCCCCTCCTTCCTACCCTCATATAACGTCCATTATTATGCCCCGCTAGGCTGCCTGGCTACCACCACCACCTACACAAGTTCGTTGGTTTCCCCTGATAGATTCAGCACCTGACCGACGGGCTCATGAACTCCCTCCTTCGTTCTTCTCTCATTCAGCTCCTGAAGGAAGGGGTCATGAGGTCCCTCCTTCGTTCTCTGCTTCAGTTCCTGAAGGACGGGCTCATGAACTCCCTCCTTCGTTTTCCATTGCTTCAGCTCCTGAAGGACGGGGTCATGAAATCCTTCCTTCGTTATCTCACATTTTTTCTGTAATCCTGTAATCGTGGTGTAATAGCACACAAAATACATGTAAAAGGGGTCATTGGAAAAGTCGGTAGATGCATTTTTTCTAACAGATCGAACCCAAAGATTGATAGTGAACGATGTACAACTAAAAGGAGACAGTGAAAAGTTCTGGCGCTCAAGACACAGTACTCACTCCAATTCTTTCTCATTCTCGTATCTGACAGGGACATAATTAATGGATTTGTATCATCCTTTACAGACGATAGTAGAATTTGCATGAGAGTGGATGCGGACGCAGCAAATTCTCAAGCTGATAGAGGTCTTCCGGTGACCCACAGAAAACATGATGATGTTCAATGATTAACTTTAGTTACACCGCTATGGAAAAAAAAAAATCTGGATCGTATTATAAAACTACGACCCAGATTTAATGAAGCAGAGGAAGAATGTAAGGGACTTAGGAGTGATAATGTCAGAAGATGTTAACATCACAACTGCAAGAAAAATGGTAGTCTGGATGACTAAACCCTCAGAACAAGAGATGGCAAGGCAGTGATGATACTGGTTAAGTCACTTATTCTCACCGGTCTGCAATACTGATGTACACTAACAACTCTCTTAATATACACACGACTTTCACTGCCTGTATAAATTCAGTCAGGTTCCTAAATTGCTATAAACACCTTGAGTCCCTTGAAATGCTAATCTTGGAACGTAGGAGAGAAAGATACATCATAATTTACATCTGAAAAATTCTGGAGGGATTGGTTCTAATTCTGCATAGAGACTGAGCAGGGATACAGTAAGCCCACTGAGGGATAATAAACGTAATAGGTCCAAGACTTTTCAACACTGTCCCTTTTATACATATCTTAAGGATTCTTGAAGGAGGTTTTCCGGGATCAACGTCCCCGGACCAGCCTTATCAATCAGGCTGTTACTGTTGGTCACATGCGAACCACAGCTCGGCTCATCAGGAATTGACTTGAAGAACTTATCAGGTGCCCCTTTAAAAACAGCCAGGAGTTTGTTGGTAACCCCGTTTGTGTTTGATGGGAGGCTGCTGACTAGTCGTGAGACCCTTAAACTTATTGTGTGGTCACAGTATATTCAATAAACCCCCAGTTTTCTTTGGGAGGTATTTTGCATCATCTGCTGAGTCTTTAGCTTTCATAGGAGTGATATCTGTGTGTAGAGTTAGGACCAGTTCCTCTAGCATTTTCCATGTGTAAATTATGATGTATCGTTCTCGCCTGCATTCCAAGCAGTACAGGTCAAAGAACTTTAAATGTTTCCAGTAATTTCGGTGAAGGTTCTCTGCACATTCTCAGGTCTGTTATTTAGTCTGCCTCAAAAGATGCTGCTATTGTACAGCAATATTCCATCTTAGAACAAGTGACTTAAGGAGGACCATCACTGGCTTGGCATCTTTTGTTTTTGAAGATTATTTTCCATCCTATGATTTTCCTAGAAGATATGATAAGATTCTTGTGATCTTTGAAGGTGAGATCCTCTGACTTTATCATTCATAAGTATTTCAAGTTAGTTTTTCCCTAATTTGATCTGTAAAAATTACTTTTATCCCCCGTTGTATTTTTTATTACAAATTTTTTCCCATCATAGAGTAACTGAAATTTGACCTCATAAAACTGGAAGACTTGGTTTATATCAGACTGGAGATTTATGGTGAGGTTTCCGTATGCCACTCTCCGGTGAGGTTTCCGGATGCCACTCTCCGGTGAGGTTTCCGGATGCCACTCTCCGGTGAGGTTTCCGGATGCCACTCTCCGGCGAGGTTTCCGGATGCCACTCTCCGGTGAGGTTTCCGGATGCCACTCTCCGGTGAGGTTTCCAGATGCCACTCTCCGGTGAGGTTTCCGGATGCCACTCTCCGGTGAGGTTTCCGGATGCCACTCTCCGGTGAGGTTTTCGGATGGCACTCTCCGGTGAGGTTTCCGGATGCCACTCTCCGGTGAGGTTTCCGGATGGCACTCTCCGGTAAGGTTTCCGGATGGCACTCTCCGGTGAGGTTTCCGGATGGCACTCTCCGGTGAGGTTTCCGGATGCCACTCTCCGGTGAGGTTTCCGGATGCCACTCTCCGGTGAGGTTTCCGGATGCCACTCTCCGGTGAGGTTTCCGGATGCCACTCTCCGGTGAGGTTTCCGGATGCCACTCTCCGGTGAGGTTTCCGGATGCCACTCTCCGGCGAGGTTTCCGGATGCCACTCTCCGGTGAGGTTTCCGGATGCCACTCTCCGGTGAGGTTTTCGGATGGCACTCTCCGGTGAGGTTTCCGGATGCCACTCTCCGGTGAGGTTTCCGGATGGCACTCTCCGGTGAGGTTTCCGGATGGCACTCTCCGGTGAGGTTTCCGGATGGCACTCTCCGGTGAGGTTTCCGGATGGCACTCTCCGGTGAGGTTTCCGGATGGCACTCTCCGGTGAGGTTTCCGGATGCCACTCTCCGGTGAGGTTTCCGGATGCCACTCTCCGGTGAGGTTTCCGGATGCCACTCTCCGGTGAGGTTTCCGGATGCCACTCTCCGGTGAGGTTTCCGGATGCCACTCTCCGGCGAGGTTTCCGGATGCCACTCTCCGGTGAGGTTTCCGGATGCCACTCTCCGGTGAGGTTTTCGGATGACACTCTCCGGTGAGGTTTCCGGATGCCACTCTCCGGTGAGGTTTCCGGATGCCACTCTCCGGTGAGGTTTCCGGATGCCAGTCTCCTGCAAATAATTATACAGTGCTGTGACTAGTACGTAAGTAAGTTTATTCAGGTATACACAAATACAGTTACATAGATTAAACCCAGGATAACCCAGGATAACCCAGAATAACCCAGGATAACCCAAAAAAAGTCAGTGACTTATTTCCATTGGGGTCCTTTATATTCCTGTATATGTTAAATATTATTACGAAAAAAAGGATGGGGGTGAGTACTGTGCCTTTGGGAACAGAATTTTTCACTGTAGCCGCCTCTGACTTAACTCTGTTTGTTATTGCACTTTGCATTCTGTTTGCAAGAAAGTTTGAAATCTATCTGCCCGTTTTTGCAGTTGTTCCTTTTACACGCATTATAGCATTCTATTACACCATGATCAACACTTGTCGAATGCTTTTGCAAAGTCTGTCAATATTAAATCCCCATTTTCATGTCTTCCAGTGCATCCAAGACCATGTTCTTACTGAAGGTCTGGTAGTTGCGAGAGACAAGAGTGATCTGCTCTAAACCCGTACTGCCTTGGGTTGTGACAACCCTAATTGTCTTCAAGAGACAACTTCATAAGTCCCTCAAGTTAGTTCCTGATCAGCTGGGCTGTGGCGCATATGTTTGGCCTGAGTGTGAGTAGCAGTAACAGCCTGGTCGATCAGGTCGCCCACCAAAGATAGTCTGGGACCGGGTGGCGGGGACGGTGACCCATCCACCCCGAAATACACTACAAGCAATCTGGTGGTGAGCTAGAGGTTATGTAAGGGGGACCTTCAAGGATGAAGGCATCGAGGGGGAGGATGAGGTTGAGGTGGGAAGGGAATGAGGGAGATTGGCAGAAGTGGGTGGAGTGAGGAAACGGTGTGGTGAGAGGGTGGGTGTGGGTGAAGTGAGAGGGGGGTGTGGGTGGAGTGAGGAAAGGGATGGATAAGGGTAAGAAAAAGAGAGGAAGAGGAAGGGTTTGTTGTACTGAGCTACTCACCATTTTTTTTGTGCGTGTCCCACACCCACTCTCACCCCTCCCCTGTGGTACCCACTCTCACCCCTCCCCTGTGTTACCCACCCTCACCCCTCCCCTGTGGTACCCACCCTCACCCCTCCCCAGTGGTACCCACCCCTACCTAGTGGTACCCACCCTCACCCCTCCCCTGTGGTACCCACCCTCACCCCTCCCCTGTGGTACCCACCCTCACTCCTTCCCTGTGGTACCCACCCTCACTCCTTCCCTGTGATACCCACCCTCACCCCTCCCCTGTGGTACCCACCCTCACTCCTTCCCTGTGGTACCCACCCTCACCCCTTTCCTGTGGTACCCACCCTCACCCCTCCCCTGTGGTACCCACCCTCACCCCTTTCCTGTGGTACCCACCCTCATCCTGCATTATTACCAGTCCCCTGTGGGGAGGGGTGAGGATGCACCACATTGTTTCTGGCACCGCAAATCAAGAATACGAGTACTTGCGAAGGTTAGTAGTACGTGGCAGTGCAAGGTGCCAGCTGAAGGTGCAGTCACTGCAACGATCAAAGAACACTGGATTGTTTACCAGATATTCCCACCACCAGAACTTAGGATGCCGGGTCACCATTTGGAGAAGACCGGGGCCGGATGTACCGGCGAACCTACAACAACAACCAGAACTTAGGAACATTTACAAAATATACAGTAGGTATGAACCAGTCAACCATAATACTGTATAGAGAGACTTTGGAGGGAGATCCCAGTGGAAATAAATCCCTTTTTTTACTTTTTTTTTTTGGGGGGCTTTTATCCTAGGTAATTTACACTGTTTTACTATGCAAAACAAACACAGGGGGAGTTTAATAACAGCTGTAGGCCTTTCATGTTGTAAACAACACATTATCAGCAGCTTGCAGTGTTGCAGAAATAAAGTAGGAAATCCAGGAACGTCCGTTCGTGAGACGTACTTATGTATACTTGTACCTGAATAAACTTACCCTCATGAGTCTCCAGTTGGCTAACATGGTATTAGACTCTGACCTCTGTATGGGTGTTCTGTAGCAGTGACAATTCGCATACACTCTCCACACTTTACTTATCTTACGGTTAACTGGGTTATAATCCCTGTACATGGTGTGAAAAATATGCATAAGTTATCGACGTGGGAATAAAGAGTAAATAAAAAATGATTGTCTGCTGCTTGCTTCATTACTCCACTTTGTTCCAGTGAGTGCGGTTTAAGGTGGCGTCTTGCACGACCAGGTGCTCCAGGTACTGCAAGCCTGTATTGCAAGTACTGGTGTTTATGATATATCAAACCACCAAGAGGTGAGTGTGGTGTGGGGATTCATGTCCAGGCACCTGGCTTGTCAGGAGGCAGGTGTGGAGGACTCATGCCCAGGCACCTGGCTTGTCAGGAAGCAGGTGAACAGGCCTCAAACCCAGGTACTTGGCTTCTCTGGAGGCAGGTGTGGAGGACTCATGCCCAGGCACCTGGCTTGTCAGGAGGCAAGTGTGGGGGGACTCAGGACTAGACACCCACATTTTCCAGAGGTGAGTGTGGGAAACTTAAAACCACACATGCACCTTGTCAGGAGGCAGGTGCAGGGGGCCCACACCCATCTTGTCCACAGGTGGGTATGCAGCACTAACCCATCCACCCACTTTATCCACAGGTGGGTGTGTGAGATTCATTCACACCCATTCACCCACCTTATTCACAGATGGGTGTGCATCACACACACATTCACCTACCTAATCTACAGGTGGGTATACAGGACACACCCGCATACTGACTTTATCAGGAGAGAGTGTACATGTTTCTTAAATTTAGAATTTAAAAAATATGACGCAAACAAACAAAAAAAAAGAAGCCACGAGGGGGCGCTGCCCCCCATAAAAATTTTAAAACGTCGTATATGTTTCTGAAATTATTATTAAGAAACATTAATATGATGTGCTTCTCCACACATTGATATCATAAAATAATAACCCCTGGGTCACACCCAGGGTAAACATGTGTAGGAACACCTTAGACCTGCTGCTGGTCACACCCAGGGTAAAATGTGCAGGTCAAACCTCAGACCTGCTGCTGGTCACACCCAGGGTAAACATGTGCAGGAACACCTCAGACCTGCTGCTGGTCACACCCAGGGTAAACATGTGCAGGAACACCTCAGACCTGCTGCTGGTCACACCCAGGGTAAACATGTGCAGGAACACCTCAGACCTGCTGCTGGTCACACCCAGGGTAAACATGTGCAGGAACACCTTAGACCTGCTGCTGGTCACACCCAGGGTAAAATGTGCAGGTCAAACCTCAGACCTGCTGCTGGTCACACCAGGGTAAACATGTGCAGGAACACCTCAGACCTGCTGCTGGTCACACCAGGGTAAACATGTGCAGGAACACCTCAGACCTGCTGCTGGTCACACCCAGGGTAAACATGTGCAGGAACACCTCAGACCTGCTGCTGGTCACACCCAGGGTAAACATGTGCAGGAACACCTTAGACCTGCTGCAGGTCACACCCAGGGTAAAAATGTGCAGGTCAAACCTCAGACCTGCTGCAGGTCACACCCAGGGTAAACATGTGCAGGAACACCTTAGACCTGCTGTTGGTCACACCCAGGGTAAACATGTGCAGGAACACCTTAGACCTGCTGCTGGTCACACCCAGGGTAAACATGTGCAGGAACACCTTAGACCTGCTGCTGGTCACACCCAGGGTAAACACGTGCAGGAACACCTCAGACCTGCTGCTGGTCACACCTTAGACCTGCTGCTGGTCACACCTCAGACCTGCAACAGGTCACACCTCAGACCTGCTGCAGGTCACACCTCAGACCTGCTGCAGGTCACACCTCAGACCTGCTGCAGGTCTTCAGGTGTAAGATGGAAGGTTTCCACACAAGGTTGTGTATATAATGAAGTTAATTAAGAAAATGTCGCGTTCACGTCACTCCAACAGTGCACCATCACCCTCCCTACACCATGTGTAGTGCACCACCACCCTCCCTACACCATGTGTAGTGCACCACCACCCTCCCTACACCATGTGTAGTGCACCATCACCCTCCCTACACCATGTGTAGTGCACCACCACCCTCCCTACACCATGTGTAGTGCACCACCACCCTCCCTACACCATGTGTAGTGCACCACCACCCTCCCTACACCATGTGTAGTGCGCCACCACCCTCCATACACCATGTGTAGTGCACCATCACCCTCCTCCCTACACCATGTGTAGTGCACCACCACCCTCCCTACACCATGTGTAGTGCACCATCACCCTCCCTAAACCATGTGTAGTGCACCACCACCCTCCCTACACCATGTGTAGTGCACCATCACCCTCCCTACACCATGTGTAGTGCACCACCACTCTCTACACCATGTGTAGTGCACCATCACCCTCCCTACACCATGTGGTGCACCATCACCCTCCCTACACCGTGTAGTGCACCATCACCCTCCCTACACCATGTGTAGTGCACACCACCCTCCCTACACCATGTGTAGTGCACCATCACCCTCCCTACACCATGTGTAGTGCACCACCACCTCCCTACACCATGTGTAGTGCACCACCACCCTCCTACACCATGTGTAGTGCACCACCACCCTCCCTACACCATGTGTAGTGCACCACCACCCTTCCTACACCATGTGAGTGCACCATCACCCTCCTAAACCATGTGTAGTGCACCACCACCCTCCCTACACCATGTGTAGTGCACCATCACCCTCCCTACACCATGTGTAGTGCACCACCACCCTCCCTACACCATGTGTAGTGCACCACCACCCTCCCTACACCATGTGTAGTGCACCATCACCCTCCTCCCTACACCATGTGTAGTGCACCACCACCCTCCCTACACCATGTGTAGTGCACTATCACCCTCCTCCCTACACCATGTGTAGTGCACCATCACCCTCCCTACACCATGTGTAGTGCACCACCACCCTCCCTACACCATGTGTAGTGCACCATCACCCTCCCTACACCATGTGTAGTGCACCACCACCCTCCTACACCATGTGTAGTGCACCATCACCCTCCCTACACCATGTGTAGTGCACCATCACCCTCCCTACACCATGTGTAGTGCACCATCACCCTCCCTACACCATGTGTAGTGCACCATCACCCTCCTCCCTACACCATGTGTAGTGCACCATCACCCTCCCTACACCATGTGTAGTGCACCACCACCCTCCCTACACCATGTGTAGTGCACCATCACCCTCCCTACACCATGTGTAGTGCACCACCACCCTCCCTACACTATGTGTAGTGCACCATCACCCTCCCTACACCATGTGTAGTGCACCATCACCCTCCCTACACCATGTGTAGTGCACCACCACCCTCCCTACACCATGTGTAGTGCACCATCACCCTCCCAACACCATGTGTAGTGCACCATCACCCTCCCTACACCATGTGTAGTGCACCATCACCCTCCCTACACCATGTTTAGTGCACCATCACCCTCCCTACACCATGTGTAGTGCACCACCACCCTCACTACACCATGTGTAGTGCACCATCACCCTCTCTACACCATGTGTAGTGCACCATCACCCTCCCTACACCATGTGTAGTGCACCATCACCCTCCCTACACCATGTGTAGTGCACCATCACCCTCCCTACACCATGTGTAGTGCACCATCACCCTCCCTACACCATGTGTAGTGCACCATCACCCTCTTTTCTACACCATGTGGAGTGCACTATTACCCTCTTCCCTACACCATGTGTAGTGCACCATCACTCTCCCTACACCATGTGTAGTGCACCATCACCCTCTTTTCTACACCATGTGGAGTGCACTATTACCCTCTTCCCCACACCATGTGGAGTGCACCATCACCCTCTTCCCTACACCATGTGTAGTGCACCATCACCCTCTTCCCTACACCATGTGTAGTGCACCATCACCTCTTCCTACACCATGTGGAGTGCACCATCACCCTCTTCCCTACACCATTTGGAGTGCACCATCACCCTCCTCCCTACACCATGTGGAATGCACCATCACCCTCTTCCCTACACCATGTGGAGTGCACCATCACCCTCTTCCCTACACCATGTGTAGTGCACCATCACCCTCTTCCCTACACCATGTGTAGTGCACCATCACCCTCTTCCCTACACCATGTGGAGTGCACCATCACCCTCTTCCCTACACCATTTGGAGTGCACCATCACCCTCCTCCCTACACCATGTGGAGTGCACCATCACCCTCTTCCCTACACCATGTGGAGTGCACCATCACCTTTCCTACACCGTGTTCACTACACCCTCCTCTTCCCTACACCGTGTTCACTACACCCTCCTCTTCCCTACACTGTGTTCACTACACCCTCCTCTTCCCTACACTGTGTTCACTACACCCTCCTCTACACCGTGTTCACTACACCCTCCTCTTCCCTACAACGTGTTCACTACACCCTCCTCTTCCCTACACTGTGTTCACTACACCCTCCTCTTCCCTACACCGTGTTCACTACACCCTCCTCTTCCCTACACTGTGTTCACTACACCCTCCTCTTCCCTACACCGTGTTCACTACACCCTCCTCTTCCCTACACTGTGTTCACTACACCCTCCTCTTCCCTACACCGTGTTCACTACACCCTCCTCTTTACACCACGTGGTTAATGTCAACTAAGAGTGACTTTTCAAGAGACAACCTCGCAGGTGGTTAACACCTGGTGTATTTTCCGGCTGGTGAACAATGGTAGATGTGTCAGAGGCAGTTTACCCGCATGCGGGTATAGCAGGCAGTGTGTCCACACGCTGGTATAACAGTTTGTCCACACGCGGGTATAACAGGCAGTTTGTCCACACGCGGGTATAACAGGCAGTTTATCCTCACGCGGGTATTACAGGTAGTTTCACCCCATGCAGGTATAACAGGCAGTTTTTCCGCATGCTGGTAAAACAGTTTACCCGCACGCGGGTGTAACTGGCAGTTTTCCCGCACGCGGAAACACTTCCTACTATTGATGCCACTGAAGACAACAGCTGCCTGCCCAGTCTACTGTGGGTATGATAGACACAATTGCCAGGACGTAGACTTACTTATGGAAGGGGGAGGCGCGGAGAAGAATGTCACTGACCAACAGGAGGACACTCGAGTAGGTCTACTGGAGTGTCCTACTCACACTCTCCCAGTATATTATCATTCGTAATCACTGGTATTAATGTACTCTTCCGTCACCCTCAAGTACTAGTCTCCGTGATTCTGGTTACAGCCAGGTTGTTCCACTCGTTGATGACTACACTGAGAAATTAGTGTCTTTCTATTGGCTATAAATCTTAATGCAATCAGTGTCCATCGTTGAGAGTTGCGTATCTTCAGCTGTGGTCTCCTTTATTGTAGATTTCTCCAGAGTGTATAAGTTGGTTGAAGGTGGCACTGGCGACGGGAGTAAAGACGAAGAGTCATGTAGCAGAATAAGTCTTTATTGTGATAAAGTTTAACGTTAAGGTCTTTTTCAAGTCACGACTTGACAAAGACCTTCTTAGACCATAACGTTGTCTCAGTCAGAGTTTTATTTTTCTCCTGCTTGTGTCTTCATCCTCAGCAAGTTCAGTGTTCTCTATCTTTTTGAGTGTTTCGTTTCGTTTCTGAATTGCAACAGTTGATATATGACTGCAGTTTTTCAGTGTCTTGCGATGGTGAAACTTCCATGCCGATTTAGGTAGTGTTTGTGGTTTGCGTATCGGCAAAGCAACGTTGACTAGAAACTCATGGAGGAATCGGCACTGACTCACAGAAAGGAAAGTTTTTGTAAGATTATTTTTGTATTTTGTTGAGAATTTCGTTAATTTATATGTTAATTTATATATTGAGACATACGTGAAAGATAGAGTTGCAAATGAGCCACACGGGGATTTAGCCTGAGGAGGGAATTAGGACGTGGATCTGGACGAGGAAGTTTGAAAGCAAATTATATTTCTTTTATAGAGTGGGTATAAGGTACGATAAGTCAAAGGAGATCAGGTGTTTTATGAGACCGATCATGAGCATTTGAGAGGGGCCAGGAACCAAGACTCAACCCCCACTACCAGAAATTAGAAAGCATAAATAATATACTACACTAACTGTAACAAATAAAGACACTGTAATGAGGTATGGAAAGCTTTATAAATGACAACTTTCAGCTTGGTTTACTAGTTTTCAAGATACTGACTTGAACAAAGCTTGTTTATGAAGCTTTCCATACCACATTACAGCGTCTCATTTGTGTCAGTTTCTCAGTCGTTACACATCATTGCAGCTCGTGAGAAAAACACTATGTTCGCAAGAAGCCTCTATAGAACGTTGTGTCCAGGACTGGACTTCATCAGTAGGACGCGCGCAGATACACCACCATATAGGGCACACGAGTCCCTGAGGTCAGGCTCAAGGAAGATCCCAAGTGAGGTAAGAAGCAACGTCATGAAGAGTGACAGGTCAAACAATAAGCATAATTCAGGAGGCGATATGCGAAGGGAAGGGCTGAGGAAGAATGGGGTCAGGCACATAGGAAAATTTGATTACGTAAAGCGTGTAGGGTGAGTGATGGGACCTGCCAGAGTGTGCATACCACTGGTCAGATATATATATATAATCATAGGTGTGATGATCCTGCTACAGGTGGCTCTCTTCTTCTCGTGATTCAACTGTAGTGCTGCTCTATAATCCATGTTTGCTTTGTTAGGTCATCATAAAATTATGACGATAAGGGAAGAGAAGAACAGAGTGGGAGGGTGTGGGTAACTAGGAGGGTGTAGGTAACTAGGAGGGTGTGGGTAACTAGGAGGGTGTGGGTAACTCGGAGGGTGTGGGTAACTAGGAGGGTGTGGGTAACTAGGAGGGTGTGGGTAACTAGGAGGGTGTGGGTAACTAGGAGGATGTGGGTAACTAGGAGGGTGTGGGTAACTAGGAGGGTGTGGGTAACTAGGAGGGGGAGAACAGACGAGTGGCCGACCACTCTTGGTTGGAAATTGGTATATATATTTAGTCATCGATTTCATGTGGTGGGTGGTTCCCTCTGGGTGAAACAGTTTTTTTTCTCGTGGTGGGCAGGTTTTCCAGCTGCTGAGGAACCGGTGCTCTGTGTAAGTATATGAAATGGTCAAAGTCATCCTTGAAGTCTTCGTCATTTTCCAAGATCTCGAGGAGTTTGTTGTATAACCCGTAATGTAGGAGTGTAGGTTGTGATGAACGACACAGTACCGGGTGAAATACGGTAATAATGGTGTCCATGCAAACACTGTCTTTCTAACTAACTCTGGGATTACTAGAAGGCGAGACTAACAGGGACGAGGGGGGGGTTACATTGTGATTTACCATTCTTGTAAAAGTTTAGCCACAGGGTGACCGCTGTTTCTTGGGATCCTCTCTTTCGATCTTGAATGGTGGGAGAACTGAGCCTCCATTAGGGATCCCCTTGGCATGTAGTGAAATATTTATATTCCAGTAATTCTTGTTGGATTTGCATGATCAAAACCTCTACAGATAAGCAGTGTAATCGAGAACGGAATGAATTCCGTTCTCAGCAAATTCGAAAGGAGGGTTGTTCCAGTGGGTGTCATTTGTGAAGTCCATTCCTCCCAGCAGATGGATGAAGAAATTATCATATGGTTTATTGTTAAACCTCTTGAAAATGTACTTGTAATGTGTTTTGCAAGTGTTGTAGAGTGTTGTAGAGTGACATAATACTGAATCACTGGTTTAAGTTTGCGGGTCCTTTTATGAAACCTGAAAAATATAAAATCAGAGGAGCCATGATAACACCCAATGTCCATTTTGATGTATTTACTGATACGCCTACCAACAAAACACAATTACAGGCAGGCAATAGGGCCAGACCCGGGTATATACAGCACGAATTCTAAATTTGAACCACAAAAAATAGCACCTGCATGTGAATAATGTGAATATATATATATATATATATATATATATATATATTAAACTGGTATGAAATATTATGAGCTTTAAGGTTGACATTTGCAGAGTGCTGTACAAAGGACGCCTTGCTTCCTGCAACTGCATGCGCTACCGCATTTTTCCCTGCGTCTGTATTTCAAGCATTCGTGACACACCGTTGCAACTGCAGTTATTGTGATCCAGTCTGGGAAGATGTTAGTCACTCTCTTCTAGTCATGACGAAATGAATTGTGTTCTTGATATGTCGAGTCAAGGACAGACGCCTGTACACTCGCCTGGTACACTGCTCTCCGACAGTACTAATGTAGTACATTCTGGGATGTGGGGAATGTTACATGTTTTGGTTTGTGCAAAACGTTTTCTTCCTCATTTCATTGAGTGATGTTTCCCCTCCTCTGCAGACCTGGATGAAGAACAACTCCAAGGCTTTCAACCTCCAGTTGTTCAAGTTGTTCACGGGAGGATTCCTTAGCTCAGCCACTGTAGCTGTGACATTTCTTGGATACATTTTCCAGTCTATGAATCCCTTTGCATACGAGTGTTTCTTGAGAGTCGATGTGGCATCCCATCTAGTGAGGGAAGGAGCCGCCCTTTGCTGAGGTCCGAGGTCATCTGACTTGTGCTTCCCCGATCTCACACTTCATGATGCTGCGTTCCTCATTGCCCAAACTAAACCATTAAAAGTGATAGACCACAATGGAGATGTTGATGAGTAAGACACATGTGCAACAGTTGGGTGTCTTTATTGTTGAAACGTTTCGCCTACACAGTATGCTTCTTCAGTCAAATACAAAGTTAGCAGGTGTAGTATAATTACGTTACCAATAAAGGATCATATTATACTGCTTAAGTGTTTATATTTCCATTGTGTCGGTATTTTATACCATTTATTTCCAGTCCGCCAATCTTGGAGAAATAGTATTTGAGGTGGTGAGTCCCTCAGCCAGACCCTGGAGATGAACTCTTCTCCAGGCTCAGGGACTGACCACCTCAAATATTATTTCTCCAAGATTGATGGACTGATTACATCATCTTCATTTCACTACTACACCTGCTACCTTTGTAGTTGACTGAAGAAGCCTACAGTGTAGGCGAAACGTCTCAACAATAAAGATACCCACTTGTACATGTGTCTTAAACATCAGATTGACAATTACGTGGGAGTCAGATGCTTAAACTAGCGTATTAAACCTTTGCAATTCCTTGTGTCAGTTTCCTGGCGCTCAATACCCAACTGTCTGCCACTAAGAGTTATGGACAGATCTCCTGGGAAGCGGAATTGATGATTCGTTCCCAAGTAATTGGAAAAGCTTGATGAATATAGAGCATTTACCACACTTGGGTACCTTTGTTGTGTTGCGCTTGTATAACGGATTCCTGTGTCGGGTGCACTTGGAAAGAACACTGGGAGTAGATGTGGAATCGACGTGTTCAGTCCGTCACTCTCAGTGGGAAGTGGTCAGTCCCTCAGGCCCACCACCACCATAACCACTATGAACACCACCACCACCATAACCACTATGAACATCACCACCACCACCAGCACCACCACCACCACCGCCGCCGCCATCACCACCACCACCAACACCACTACCATCATCACCACCACCGCCGCCGTAGGTGCAGCTTATCGACCTGGGAGGGGCAGGAAAGTTATGGGGGAAGATGTCTCTACCAGATGATGTTTGTTTAGGGGAAGATGAAGAGGAAGGAGAGGTTGCTAGGAAGAGGAAGGAGAGGTTGCTAGGAAGAGGAAGGAGAGGTTGCTAGGAAGAGGAAAGAAAGGTTGCTAGGAAGAGGAAGGAGAGGTTGCTAGGAAGAGGAAAGGATGAATGCTAGGAAGAGGAAGGAAACATTGCTAGGTGTACGCAACATACATCAAGGAGCAAGTTCCATGTACCATCAACAGACACTCGAACATAAAAGAGGAACACTGCAGCAGGCCTGTTGACCCATACTAGGCAGGTCCTTCAAAATCCATCCCACTAATAGAATATTTGTCCAACCCAATTTCAAATCCAACCCCTCTCACTCATGTATTTATCCAACCTAAACTTGAAGCTCCCCAAGGTTTTAGCTTCAATCACTCTACTAGGCAGACTGTTCCACTCATCAACCCTATTTCCAAACCAACACTTTCCTATGTCCTTTCTAAATCTAAACTTATCTAATTTGAATCCATTATTACGGGTTCTATCTTTGAGGGATATCCTCAAGACTTTATTTATATCCTCTATATTCATACCCATCTTCCACTTATACACTTCCATCATGTCTTGGCTTAGAAAGACACGTAAGCAAACACTAGGAAATATTTATTAGAAAACGTTTCGGTCCTGGGTTCTTGATCACTTCTAACATAGAGGTTGAAAGACATTATACATAGGCGGAGAGTGAGGTGGGAGTGACGCATGGTGACCTGAGTGAGGTGGGAGTGACGCATGGTGACCTGAGTGAGGTGGGAGTGACGCATGGTGACCTGAAGAATGCCATGTTGGGATGAGGACGGGTGGACGATGAGATCATGTGACTCTTGTGTTGCTGGGTCGGTGGTGCTGTGCCTGCTTGAGTATCATGTATGCTAAAGTTTAAGAAATTTTGTGATTTCCAGTGTTACGTTCTATTGTGTCGGTGACGGTGATTAGCGAGACTTCTAGACACCGTCGGCGTCTAAGGTCTAGTTTGGTGAGAACGAGTTGTGCCTCATTCCAGTTCATCAAATGCCCCGTGGAGTCTCTTTGGAGGACACAGGCGTACCTCTAATCGTCTCTGTTACTGGCAGTTCGATGCTCGTTCAAGCGGACCTCAAGATCTCTGGGATGAGGCACGACTCGTTCTCACCGAACCAGACCTTAGACGCCGACGGTGTCTAGAAGCCTCGCTAATAGCCGTCACCGACACAATAGAACGTGGTGGTGGTGGTGGCAGTGGACGTGATGGTGGTGGTGGTGGCGGTGATGGTGGTGGTGGTGGTAGTGGAGGTGGTGGTGGTGGTAGTGGAGGTGGTGGTGGGGGTGGTAGTGGTAGTGGAGGTGGTGGTGGTGGTGGTAGTGGACGTGGTGGTAGTGGACGTGGTGGTGGTGGTAGTGGAGGTGGTGGTGGTGGTAGTGGAAGTGGTAGTAGTGGAGGTGGTGGTGGTGGTGTAAGGCGGAAGCAGTGTGTAGAGGTCAGTGGCCTTGTTGCTTGGTAACCAGCCCAGACGTCGAGTGCAAGACTTGTGTTTAGCACGTGTGTCTAGCACCTGTGTGTAGCTAGCTATTGTCTAGCACCTGTGTCTAGCTAGCACTTGTGTTTAGCACCTGTGTCTAGCTAACACTTGTGTCTAACACGTGTCTAACTAGCACTTACGTCTAGCACCTGCGCCTAGATAGCTATTGTGTTTAGCACCTGTGTCTAGCTAACACTTGTGTCCAATACCTGTGTCTAACTAGCACTTGTGTCTAGCACCTGTGTCTAATTAACACTTGTTTCTAGCTAGCACTTTTGTTTAGCACTTGTGTCTAGCACTTCCACGAGCGCAAGTCTCTAGACACACTAGTGATCAATGTTCCAGACACTAGTGATCAATGTTCCAGACACTAGTGATCAATGTTCCAGACACTAGTGATCAATGTTCCAGACACTAGTGATCAATGATCTAGACACACTAGTCATCAATGTTCTAGACACACTAGTGATCAATGTTCTAGACACTAATGATCAATGTTTCAGACACACTAGTGATCAATGTTCTAGACACTAGTGATCAATGTTCCAGACACACTAGTGATCAATGTTCTAGACACTAGTGATCAATGTTCTAGACACACTAGTGATCAATGTTCTGGACACCAGTGATCAAGTATCTAGACACTAGTGATCAACGTTCTAGGCACTAGTGATCAATGTTCCAGACACTAGTGATCAATGTTCTAGACACTAGTGATCAATGTTCTAGGCACTACCTGGAGTCTACCTGGATGGCATTCCGGGGATCGACGTCCCCGCGGCCCGGTCTATTACCAGGCATCCCGGTGGATCAAGGCCTGATCAACGAGGCTGTTACTGCTGGCTGCACGTAGTCCAACGTACGAACCACAGCCCGGCTGATCAGGCACTGACTTTAGGTATCTGTCCAGCTCCCTCTTGAAGACAATCAGAGGTCTACTGGTAATGCCCCTTATGGTTGGTGGGAGGCTGTTGAACAGTCTTGGGCCCCGGACACTTATTGTGTTTTCTCTTAGTGTACCAGTGGCGCCCCTACTTTTCACTGGGGGTACGTTGCACCATCTGCCAAGTCTTTTGCTTTCCTTCCAGAATCTTCCAGGTGTAGATTATGATATATCTCCCTCGCCTGCGCTCCAGTGAATATAAGTTTAGTGCTTCCAGGCGTTCCCAGTAGTTAAGGTGTTTGATGGAACTTATACGTGCAGTAAAGGTTCTCTGTACATTCTCTAGATCTGCAATTTCACCTGCCTTGAATGGGGATGTTAATTTACAGCAGTATTCTAGCCTAGAGAGAGCAAGTGATTTAAAAAGGATCATCATTGGTTTAGCATCTCTTGTCTTGAATGTTCTCATTATTCATCCTATCAGTTTCCTCGCAGATGTGATAGTGGCATTGTTGTGGTCCTTGAAGGTGAGGTCTTCGGACATTACCACACCCATGTCCTTCACATTACTTTTCCGCTTTATTGTGTGATTAGAGTTTGTAATATACTCAGTCCTAGCTATTTTTTCCTCCAGTTTTCCATAACGGAGTAGTTGGAATTTGTCTTCATTGAACATCATATTGTTCTCTGTTGCCCATTGGAAAACTTGGTTTATATCTTCTTGGAGATTTGCCGTGTCCTCAGTGGATGACACTCTCATGCAGATCCTAGTATCATCTGCAAAAGATGATACAGTGCTATGGTTTACATCTCTGTCTGTCTGATATGAGGATGAGGAACAGGATAGGTGCGAGTACTGTGCCTTGTGGGACAGCTCTTCACTATGGCAGCATCCGATTTAACTCTGTTTACCACTACTCTTTGTGTTCGATTGGTTAGGAAGTTGAAAATCCATCTGCCTACTTTGCCAGTTATCCCTTTAGCACGCATTTTGTGTGCTATTACACCATGATCGCAATTGTCAAAGGCTTTTGCAAAATCTGTGTATACTACATCTGCATTCTGTTTGTTTTCCAGAGCATCTAAGACCATAATGGTCTAGCAGTTGCGAGAGGCAGGAGCGACCTGCTCTGAAACCATGTTGCCCTGGGTTGTGCAATTTTTGGGAGTCCAGGTGGTTTGCTATCCTGCTTCTTAAAACTCTTTCAAAGATTTTTATGATATGGGACGTTAAAGCTATTGGTCTATAGTACTTAGCTACTGCTTTGCAGCCACCTTTGTGGAGTGGAATCTCGCCTGTGTCTAAGCTCCTTCTCCATAGCATACTTAGGGCCTGTGAGAGGGGTTTCTTGCAGTTCTTAATGAACACAGAGTTCCACGATTCTGGGTCTGGGGCTGAGTGCATGGGCATGTCGTCGATGGCTTTCACTAGTGATCAATGTTCTAGACACACTAGTGATCAATGTTCTAGACACACTAGTGATCAATGTTCTAGACACTAGTGATCAATGTTCTAGACACTAGTGATCAATGTTCTAGACACCAGTGATCAATGTTCTAGACACTAGTGATCAACGTTCTAGACACTAGTGATCAATGTTCTAGACACCAGTGATCAATGTTCTAGACAAACTAATGAATATTCTAGACACACTGGTGAACTAAGTTCAAGACACTAGTGACAAACTCTAGTCACAGTGGTGATCAGTGTTCTAGAACAGTGCTCTGGGTCAGTTCTCTAGAACAGTGTTCTAGATCAGTGCTCTATACCAGTGCTCTAGATCAGTGCTCTAGAACAATGCTCTAGATCAGTGCTCTAGATCAGTGTTCTAGATCAGGGCTCTAGATCAGTGTTCTAGATCAGTGCTCTAGATCAGTGTTCTAGATCAGTGCTCTAGATCAGTGCTCTAGAACAGTGCTCTAGATCAGTGCTCTAGCTCAGTGCTCTAAATCAGTGCTCAAGAACACTGCTCTAAAACACTGCTCTAGATCAGTGTTCTAGATCAGTTTTCTAGAACAGTGCTCTAGATCAGTTTTCTAGAACAGTGCTCTAGATCAGTGTTCTAGATCAGTGCTCTTTATTTGTGTTATTGATCAGTGTTCTAGATCAGTGCTCTACAACAGTTTTCTAGAATTGTGCTCTAGATCAGTGCTCTTGATCAGTGTTCTCGATCAGTGCTCTTGATCAGTGTTCTAGAACAGTGCTCTAGATCAGTGTTCTAGAACAGTGCTCTAGATCAGTGTTCTAGAACAGTGCTCTAGATCAGTGTTCTAGATCAGTGCTCTTGATCTGTGTTATTGATCAGTGTTGTAGATCAGTGCTCTACATCAGTTTTCTAGAACAGTGCTCTAGAAGTGTTCTAGATCAGTGCTCTTGATCAGTGTTCTAGATCAGTTTTCTAGAACAGTGCTCTAGATCAGTGCTCTAGATCAGTGCTCTAGCTCAGTGCTCTAAATCAGTGCTCTAAATCAGTGCTCCAGAACACTGCTCTAGATCAGTGCTCTAGGTCAGTGCTCTAGATCAGTGCTCTAGGTTAGTGTTCTAGGTCAGTGTTCTAGATCAGTTTTCTAGAACAGTGCTAGTTATCCTTAAATTTTGTCCACTGCTAATTTAGAAACTGAATAAATCATCTGCTAAATTAGAGAATATTCTCCTTTCCAACTTCATCCAAAATTCCAAACTCAGCTGAAGGAGAGAGATAAAATGGCTTAATTTTTCTTTAGGATTTATTTGTAGTTGTATAAATCAATACGCTGCTTACACCTCAAAACTCACTTTATATAAAAGATGGAAGGACATTCAAGACTGGTTGGTATAAATAAGCAAGTTTCTGATCAAGACTCATGTTCAGCACTATGGTCTCACATCGGTAGAGAGAAAGCAAGTTTCTGATCAAGACTCATGTTCAGCACTATGGTCTCACATCGGTAGAGAGAGTTCAGTGTTCAGTTTCGTCCTAGTCAGATCTTTTATGGAAGTTCTGGTTGCTATGACGACTCTAGTGTTAACCTGGGCGAGTACTTTAGAGACGTTCAATGCAACAATAAAATGTCACATTAGTTGTGTTCTTTTACCTCAAATATTGTCGGTAATTCTACCAATATTATTACAGAGAAGAATGGTGGAGATCAGGAGGAGTTTGAGGTGATCAGTCCCTCAGCCTGGAGTCGGTGTGTTCAGTCCATCAGTCTTTATGAACTGATTACGTCTACTTCAGGCTGAGGGACTGATCACCTCAAACTCCTCCTGATCTTCACTATTTTTCTTTGTACTCGACTGATGAAGCCACTGTGTGGCGACACGTTTTCACAATAAAGATACCCAGGTGTTACACATGTGTATAATTTATCATCTAATGACGGTGTCACTTACCAATCGTCTGGCCGGGGTTCTGGATATGATACAGCTGACTGACTTGTGTTGTGATGGTGATGCCTGTCTGACTTGTGTGTTGTGATGGTGATGGCTGTCTGACTTGTGTTGTGATGGTGATGGCTGTCTGACTTGTGTGTTGTGATGGTGATGGCTGTCTGACTTGTGTTGTGATGGTAATCGCTTCTTCCAAGCACTTGGGTCGGCGCAAATCATTTCAGGAACAATTAGTTTGGCTTCGCTGAATTTCCTGATGTGTGTCTATGCAGTACTAAGTTCTACGCCATCGTTATTGGTCCCGTTCAATAGTTCTTGTTGTTTCGTCTACGTTCTCTTTGTTGTCGTCTTCCACAAGCTATGTCGTGGTATTGTCTGTATGTTTGTTCTTACTTTTTCCACTAAGTCTTGTATGGAGGTCGAAGCGTTGGTGACTGGTATCATATGAAGCCCAATAGTCACTCACTGGTTACACGATGTATTTGGAGGGCGAACCTGTGGCCTTTAACTGGTTGATAATGGTATAAAATACAGACAACTTGAAGATTAAGACACGTGCAACAGTTGGATATCTTTATTGATGAAACGTTTCGCCCACAACCAGAAAAGTTAATGGGTTGTCTCAGATTCTTCTACTGTAAATTTGATGGTTGTTTCTAGAATATTAATAGTGTTGAGGGCTCGTACGTTGAGAAGAGAACACAGAGTAACCGAAAGAAGGAAATGTGAAGGTTTTAATAACAGGAGAACGCCAGCCAACACGTCCACCAGCTGCATTTATCAAGTCGGGGAAAACGACAATTTTATTCTGGTCTGGCATTGTTCCTGGGGGTTTCTTCCTCGTCGCCCCGCCAGAAGTATGCAATATGGACCAGGAAGCCGTGTTGAAATATGCAGTACTGGCAAGACAAGTGTTCAAAATGAGGTCTATATAAACCACGGAACGGGTGGGGTTTGAACCCATGGCGAGTGAGTCCTAAAACTCCAGGCCAGTGCGTAAGGCACTGGGCCACCTGGCTACAATAAGAGTCATCCAACTACGTATATTTCTATACACCATAGGGAGGTTAGTATGGGCCACCACTGTGACCACAAATGCAAGTTTTTACAGATGAATCTGCCGCCAGCGTGGCTGACCCAGTGGTTTACGCACTGGTCTGGTGTTTTACAACTCCCCATAGGTTTAAACTCCACCCGTTCCGTGGTTTGTTTGAAATCGTATTATTACGATTTCGAGAGTCTTGATGTCTATGTCAAGGTTCATATCTCTCAGTTGACTTCAGTCACTGTTCTAGGGATTACAGTACTCACGACTGATAGTGTTTTTAGGAAACATACAGCCTTAGTGACTCTAGTGTAGCCGATGGGCTTTAAACCTAAGCACCAAGCAGCTACGTGACCAGGGTCGCACCCTAGGCACAATAAAGATATTAAACTAAACTAGTCACTCAGGAAGCTCAGAGTAAACGACATTAACCTATCAAAGAGAGCAAAAGAATGTGTTGTTACAAGAATGTCGTAATACCTGCAGACGCTGGTGGCCACAACATGGCTCTCTCCTGGCCACCCGCAACACTCATGGCCTCTTACAACACTCATGGCTCTCTCCTGGCCACCCGCAACACTCATGGCCTCTCACAACACTCATGGCTCTCTCCTGGCCACCCGCAACACTCATGGCCTCTCACAACACTCATGGCTCTCTCCTGGCCACCCGCAACACTCATGGCCTCTCACAACACTCATGGCTCTCTCCTGGCCACCCGCAACACTCATGGCCTCCCACAGCACTCATGGCCACCCGCAACACTCATGGCCTCTCACAACACTCATGGCTCTCTCCTGGCCACCCGCAACACTCATGGCCTCTCACAATACTCATGGCTCTCTCCTGGCCACCCGCAACACTCATGGCCTCTCACAACACTCATGGCTCTCTCCTGGCCACCGCAACAGTCATGGCCTCTCACAACACTCCTGGCCACCCGCAACACTCATGGCCTCTCACAACACTCATGGCTTTCTCCTGGCCACCCGCAACACTCATGGCCTCTCACAATACTCATGGCTCTCTCCTGGCCACCCGCAACACTCATGGCCTCTCACAACACTCATGGCTCTCTCCTGGCCACCCGCAACAGTCATGGCCTCTCACAACACTCATGGCTCTCCTGGCCACCCGCAACAGTCATGGCCTCTCACAACACTCATGGCTCTCCTGGCCACCCGGAACACTCATGGCCTCTCACAATACTCATGGCTCTCTCCTGGCCACCCGCAACACTCATGGCCTCCCACAGCCTCATGGCCACCCGCAACACTCATGGCCTCACAACACTCATGGCTTTCTCCTGGCCACCCGCAACACTCATGGCCTCTCACAAACTCATGGCTTCTCCTGGCCACCCGCAACACTCATGGCCTCTCACAACTCATGGCTCTCCTGCCACCGCAACATCATGGCCTTCACAACACTCATGGCTCTCCTGGCCACCCGCAACAGTCATGGCCTCTCACAACACTCATGGCTCTCCTGGCCACCCGCAACACTCATGGCCTCTCACAATACTCATGGCTCTCTCCTGGCCACCCGCAACACTCATGGCCTCCCACAGCACTCATGGACACCCACAACACTCATGGCCTCCCACAGCACTCATGGCCACCCACAACACTCATGGCCACCCGCGGCACTCATGGCCTCCCACAATACTCATGGCCACCCACAACACTCATGGCCTCTATAACTCCTTTTACTGCATTATGTGAATAAATGTCCTGGCTCCTATGGGTAAACAGCCTGTCTAGGGTCATGTAAACTATTAAACCACATAAACCAACCTAGGGCCAAGCTTGTTCCTTCACGTTTAAGCTTTACTTAAATGGTCATTACTTATTTATTATAGTGAAGGACACAAAAACTAAGCGTACAAAAATATAGCTATATTAATAGCAAACATGCATATACCACATACAACCTACCCACTACATACAAAAATCACCAAACACCAGTACACCTTTACCAAGTACTCACATTAGCTCACTGTTACTAATTGTTAAAAAACATAAACATTTATAAACAGGAAGGCTCCATGAACCTCCATCATCCCCCCTCCCTTCTGCCGACCTCTTCGCCTGCAGGAAAAACACTACACCAGTATCTTCGACACAGTTCCTCACAATAGATTAGTGCAGAAGCTAGAGGATCAGGCACGTATAACAGGAAAGGCACTGCAATGGATCAGAGAATAACTGACAGGGAGGCAACAACGAGTCATGGTACGTGAAGAAGTATCACAGTGGGCGCATGTGACGAGCGGGGTCCCACAGGGGTCAGTCCTAGGACCAGTGGTATTTTTGGTATATGTGAATGACATGATGGAAGGGATAGACTCAGAAGTGTGTCTGTTAGCAGATGATGTAAAGTTAATGAGGAGAATTAAATCAGATGAGGATCAGGCAGGACTACAAAGAGACCTGGACAGACTGGACACGTGGTCCAGCAACTGGCTTCTCGAATTAAACCCCGCCAAATGAAAAGTCATGAACATCGGGGAAGGGCAAAGAAGACCTCAGACAGAGTATAGGCTGGGTGGCCAAAGACTGCAAACCTCACTCAAGGAGAAAGATCTTGGGGTGAATATAATACCGAGCACGTCTCCGGAAGCACACATCAACCAGATAACTGCTGCAGCATATGGGCGCGTGGCAAACCTGAGAATAGCGTTCCGGTACCTTAGTAAGGAATCGTTCAAGACACTGTACACCGTGTACGTCAGGCCCATACTAGAGTATGCAGCACCAGTTTGGAACCCACACCTGGTCAAGCATGAGGGTTTGCAACAAGGCTAGTTCCAGAGCTAAGGCGAATGTCCTACGAAGAAAGGTTAAGGAAAATCAGCCCGACACTGGAGGACAGGAGGGTTAGGAGAAACATGATAACGACATACAAAATACTGCGAGGAATAGATAAGGTGGACAGAGACAGCATGTTCCAGAGATGGGACATAGAAACAAGGGGTCACAATTGGAAGTTGAAGACTCAGATGAGTCAAAGGGATGTTAGCAAGTATTTCTTCAGTCATAGAGTTGTCAGGAAGTGGAATAGTCTGGCAAGTGATGTAGTGGAGACAGAAATTATACATAGTTTTGAGACGAGGTATGATAAAGCTCAAGGAGCGAACATTGAAGAGGCGGGGCCAGGAACTGAGTCTTGACCTCAACCACAACTATACAATCCGCCTCATGGCCACCTCCACTCTAAAACCTCACTACCGTGATGGACGCAAAGGGGGAAAGGTGGAGAAGTGAGGAAAGTATGAGAGGGAATGAAAGGAAAGTGAAGATGAAAGTAGAGGAAGATGAAAAGGGGAAAAAGTAAAGTGAGAAGGTGAAGAGTAGAAAGTGAAGAAAGTAAAGGAAGGTAAAAAAAGTAAAAGGAAAAGGATTAAAAGTAAAGAAAATTAAGAAAAGAAGTAAAGGGAAAAGTGAAAAGTAAGAAGGAAAAGTTAAAGGAAAGGGAAAGAAAAGTAAGAAAAAGTAAAAGAAAAATAGAAAAGTGAGAAAGTAATAAGTAGAAAAGTAATGAAAAAGTAGAAAAGTAAAGAAAAGTAAAAAAGTAAAGGAAAAATAAAAAGAAATAAAGAAAAGTAAGAAGAAATAAAGAGAAAAGTAAAGAAAAGTAAAGAAAAGATGAAAAAGTAAATGAAAAGTAAGGAAAGTAAGAAAATAAAGGAAAGTAAAAGAAAAAGAAAAGTAAAGAAAGAGTAAAGAGAAAGTAAAGAAAAGTAAGAAAGTAAAGAAAGTAAGTAAAAAAAGTAAAGAAAAAAGTAAAAAGTAAAGAAAAATTAAAGTAAAGAAAATAGAAAAAGAATAAAGAGAAAGAAAAAGTAAAGAAAAGTGGAGAAGAAAAGTAAAAAGTAAAGAAAAGAAGAAAGAAAAGAAAAAGAAAAATAAAGAAAAAAATAGAAAAATAAGAAAGAAAGAAAAGTAAAGAAAATGAAAAGTAAGAAAGTAAAGAAAAGTAAAGAAAAAAGAAAAAAGTAAAAAAGAGTAAAGAAAAGTAAAGAAGAAGTAAAAGAAAATAAAGAAAAATAAAGAAAAAGTAAATGAAGAAAAGTAAAAAATAAAGAAAAAATAAAAGTAAAGAAAAATAAATAAAGAAAAAAAAAATAAAGAAAAGTAAAGAAAATAAAGAAAAAGTAAAGAAGAAAGAAAAATAAAGTAAAAAAGTAAGAAAAAGTAAAAGAAAGAAATAGAAAAAGTAAAGAAGAATAAAGAAAAGTAAAAAGAAAAAGTAAGAAAAATAAAAGAAAAAAATAAAAGAAAGTAAAAGAAAAAGTAAAGAAAATGAAAGAAAGAAGAAATAAAGTAAAAAGAAAAAGAAAAGAAAGAAGAATAAGAAAAAGTAGAAAGAAAGAAAAGTAAAAGAAGAAATAAAGAAAAAAAAAGTAAAGAAAAAGAAAGTAAAAGAAAAAAGTAAGAAAAAGTAGAGTAAAGAAAGAAGTAAAAAAAAGTAAAGAAAAGTAAAAGTAAAGAAAAATGAAAAAGTAAAGAAAAAGTAAAGAAAAAGTAAAAAAAGTAAAGAAAAGTAAAAAGAAAAAATGAAAGTAAAAAAAATAAGAAGAAAAATAAAAAAGAAATGAAAGAAGAAAGTAAAAGAAGTAAGAAAAATGAAAGAAGAAAGTAAAGAAAAAGTGAAAAATAAAGAAAAAGTAAAGAAAGTAAGAAAAATAAAAAGTAAAAAAAGAAAAGGAAAAGTAAAAAGAAAAAGTAAAAAAAGTAAAAAGAAAAGTAAAGAAAAAGTAAGAAGTAAAAGTAAAGAAAAAGTAAAAGAAAAATAAAAGAAAAGTAAAGGAAAAAGTAAAGAAAAAAATAAAGAGAAAGTAAAAGAAAAGTAAAAAGTAAAGAAAAAATGAAGAAATGAAAAATAAAGAAGAAAGAAAAAGTAAGAAGTAGGAAAGAAAATTAAAGAATAGAAAAGGTTAAAATAAAGAAGCAAATGGAAAGGAATAAATAAGAGTTCAAGAAGTAAGTAAAAAAAAAAAGAGCAATAAAGAGTAATGTAAAGAAAAATTAGATAAATGTAAAAGAAAAATTAGATTAAAGTAAGAAAAATTAGATTAAATGTAAAGAAAAATTAATAAATTAAAGAAATTGGTAAATAGTAAAGAAAAATTAGATTAAATGTAAAGAAGAATTAATTAAATGAAAAGAAAAATTAATTAAATGAAAAGAAAAATTAGATTAAATATAAGAAAAAAATTAATTAAATGTAAAAGAAAAAAAATTAAATGTAAAGAAAGAAAAAATTAAATATAAGAAAAAATTAAATGTAAAAAAATTAAAAAAATAAATATAAAAAAAAATTAAATGTAAAAAAAGAAAATGTAAAAAAAATAAAGAAGAAGAAATTAAATGTAAAGAAAGAATTAGTAAATGTAAAGAAAAAAATTATTAAATATAAAGAAAAATTAAATGTAAAAAATTATTAATAAAGAAAAAAATATAAAAATGTAAAAGAAAATTAAATAAAAATTAAATGAAAAATTATGAAAAGAAAGAAATTAAATGTAAAGAAAAAAATAAATGTAAAGAAAAGAAATAAATGTAAAGAAAAATTAAATAAAGTAATAAATTAATGAAAAGTAAAGAAAAGCATGTAAATATAAGAAATTAAAGTAAAGAAAGTTAAGTAAAGAAATGAGTATAAAAGTAAGAAAGATTAAAGTAGAAGAAAGAATTAATAAAGAAGATTAAAGTAAAGAAAATTAATCAAGTTAATACGTAAAGTATAAAAAAAACGATGAAATGTAAGAAAAAGTGAAAGAAGAAAGGAAGAGAAAAGTAAAGGAAGATGTTCATCCTTTTCATTAGCATAGTACACTGTTCATTGCCACTTCTCTCAGGTATAGATAATTCAGGAAGGCAAAATACTCGTGTTGGGTTCATGTTCACGCTGCTCATGTTCTTGTTCACGTTCACCATATTCTTGTTCACCGTGACCACGACAACGACGTTGATTGTTCACGTTGTTCTTTATCACGCTGTTCATGCTTAC
This sequence comes from Cherax destructor, assembly GCA_009830355.1. Taxonomy (NCBI): domain Eukaryota; kingdom Metazoa; phylum Arthropoda; class Malacostraca; order Decapoda; family Parastacidae; genus Cherax; species Cherax destructor. Next base: position 309,381 of record WNWK01000609.1, on the reverse strand, counting down.
GTTCATGTTCACGTTGTTCTTTATCACGCTGTTCATGCTTACGTTCATGTTCACGTTCTTTATCACGCTGTTCATACTTACGTTCATGTTCACGTTGTTCATATTGTTCATGTTCACTAAGTACTCGATCACGTTGTCAGCACTGTCATTACTATCCGTAATTCATGTCCTATATTTATATAACAGTAACAATCATATGATCGTCGACGTAGAGTGTGAGTACTCTGTGACCTCTTAGACTCATACCATCACTCGTGAGTACTGTGAGAGGCAGGTTCAACCAGGTCTCCACGCGCACTCTACCCTGCCTCCCCACATATATAATAATAATAATTTCTTTCGGCATGATACAATGTACAGAGATGGGTGTGGGTGCAGCTATCCCACCGCTGACACCACTGTGTTGTGGGTGATTCGGAAAGTGAATTGGAGTTTGGATACGGTACGTATGTGCTCTGGTAGTCGAAATTCTCTGCACATCAGTGGGCCTTTTGCATCTACAGCAAAATGTCGCCCATTTCTATACAAACATTGTATCATGCCGAAAGAAATTATTATTATTATTATTATTATTATTATTATTATTATTATTATTATTATTATTATTATTATTAGGGATAAAAAGTATAAAACACCGATACGATGGAAAAATAAACACAAATTTATAATGCGATACTTTATTGAGTACGTTTCGCCCACACAGTGACTTGATAAAGCCCACTGTGTGGGCGAAACGTAGTCAAGACAGGATTGTATTATGTTGCATTTGTGTTAATTTTCCATTATTATTACTATATGTGCCGAGCCTAGGTGCAGTGTGCATGGAGGCCTGATTGTACCTGCCTCTTACAGCACACACGAGTGCAAGTATGAGTCTAAGAGGTCACAGAGTACACACACTCTTACACTCATACGGTTGTTACACTTATATAAATATAGTACATGAATCATTGATAGTAATGACTGTGTTGACAACGTCGTTCATGCTGACGTTCTTCACGTTCACGATGTTCTTGATCACGCTGTTCATATTCATGTTGTTCTTGTCCATGTTCATATTCACGATGTCCAAACCATGTGCAAAAGACGAGGTAATCAGTCCCTCAGCCCTGGAGTAGGTGATGAGCACCTACTCGAAGGCTGGGGGACTAATTACCTCGTCTTTCGTACATGGTTCTACAGTCTTCACATTATGTCCTTGAATTGCACTGATAAAGCCACTGGATGGAGAAACGTCTAAAAAATATACCCAGATGTTGTACATGTGTCTAATTCTTCATCTTGTCGACAGTGTCGATGGTCAAAAGCTCCAGCTGTGGGTCATCATATGTCTAAGACCCGCGTCAAAAAACACATTTCCCTTTTCCTGACAAATCTTACCTAACCTAACCTTGCGAACGCCTTATCAGATCGGCTCCAGATTTCTCATCCCTGGTTATTAAGCGCAGGTTCGTGGAATAAATGACAGGCATCGTTGCCTTCTGCTCAATTTTATATATAATTTTCCTGAAATAGACTACCATGAGGTAACTTCAGAAAGTTTTAGTGGATCGGCTTCAGGATTTCAGTACTCGTGTGCTCAGAGTACACGAGTACTGAATTAACGAAGTGTGTAAGTGACATTTTCCACTTTTTATTTTGAAATGGGAAAACTATGACCTATATAGGCCAAAAACCATCTATTTTTTTCCTAGGAACAAATTTAGAATGATTTTGGACTTTGCAAGTCCCAATTTTCTCGTTTTTCATGAAAGAAACTTGAAAAACTGACCTACTGATTTTCAGGGGATAAATTCTGAAGTGGTTCATTTGACTGACTTCACACCTCAACGCTAATAACTTGAAAATGCAAATTCCGAGCGGCTTCAAACTTATGTGCTGGTGAATTTTGAGATAGTGGTCCCTCTGAGTTGACAAAAGAATACATCATCAACTTGGCTTCCCAGTGGATGGTCTGAGTTGAAGGCTGTGCATGTTCTATTTTGCCATTTTTATTAAAAAAAATTGGGATGTTAATATCTACGTGATAATTTGCAAATGTCTCTTCACATTCGTTTCAGATCTTCAGTATTAATATGACACTGAATTACAAGCTTATGCAGCCTCTGCAGTGTTCCTTACAGTGGGCTGGGGTTATGCAGTACAAGGTTACCATTATGAATCTTGAGTCCTCTTCCTCTAGGTGCCTATTAACTGCTAGGTGAACTGGGACAACAGGTGCTACGAAACTCGCCAATTTTGTCTGCTCCCCGCCCAGGACTGAACCCAGGTCCTTAGGTTTGTAGCCGAACGCACTGCTACCGAGGTGCCTCTCGAAGGACACGTTGGTACTGGCAGGTTGGTGCTGCTCGTGTTTGTGGGTCTTCTGCAGTATACAGCAGGAATTTGAGCCTAGCTTATATACGAGAGACTACCTGCTCATTACGGCAGAAAATGATAGTGTGCTCGCTACTTTTCCTCTCTTTATACACCGTGTGCGTTAGTCACGACAGTATATATACTGTGTGCGTTAGTCACTACAATATACATGCTGTGTGCGCTATTCATAGTAGTATATATGCTGTGTTCGTTACTCATGTCAGCATATATGCCGTGTACACTAGGCAAGTCCGTATACAAAGTGTTACGTTAGTCATGTTAGTGTATGTACCGGATGCGTTATATTAGTAACGTCAGTATAAATGCAAAGTCCAAGTGCGCTATAATAGTGCTAAAAGTATATCTGTGGTGCGTTATACACACACACACACACACACACATACACATGTATAAACACATACACATGCATAAACACATACACATAAACGCACACACACACACGCCAGGAGCTATGAATCGACCCCTGCAACCACAATTAGGTGAGTACACACACAAAACAAGCAGAGTGTCTCTCGACAAGTGTCCTTGACAACAAGTAACTAAGACACATTCTAGCACACACTCGCATTTTTATCATGCAAATAAGAAGAAAACTGGTATATCAGGGGAAGACTCAACAAAGAGGAGAGGAAGAGCATGGAAATAGGTGTCCGACATTACTCGAGTATGATAATAAATGGCTTGAAGACCCAACTGGGGAAGCAGGGTGAAGGAAGTGCAGTTCCCTGCGGGGAAAAAAACTGGCCTTTTGCAACCACATCCCTGTTCTGCAACAGGGACGTCGTTGCAGAACAGGTAAATAGGGCTAATATGACAGAAAAGAGAGCCCTAAACCTTGAAAGGGGAAATTAAAGATAAGGAGACAATGGAGAAAATAAGAGGGAAGAAAATAGCGCCAGAAAAAATGAAGGAAGGAGAAGAAATATAGGGATCAAGAAGGGAGAGAGAAGGGAAACAGAGGGATCAAGAAGGGAGAGAGAAGGAAAGCAGAAGGATCAAGAAGGGAGAAAGAAGGGAAGCAGAGGGATCAAGAAGGGAGAAAGAAGGGAAACAGAGGGATCAAGAAGGGAGAAAGAAGGGAAGCAGAGGGATCAAGAAGGGAGAAAGAAGGGTAACAGAGGAATCAAGAAGGGAGAAAGAAGGGAAACAGAGGGATCAAGAAGAGAGAAAGAAGGGAAGCAGAGGGATCAAGAAGGGAGAAAGAAGGGAAACAGAGGGATCAAGAAGGGAGAAAGAAGGGAAACAGAGGGATCAAGAAGGGAGAAAGAAGGGAAACAGAGGGATCAAGAAGGGAGAAAGAAGGGAAACAGAGGGATCAAGAAGGGAAGGCACTAGCTTAGAGTCGCTGAGTAAGGCAATGGAAATAAGGAATAGGAGGTCACAGATGATCTACGAACTCCAGGAAGCTGAAGGAGGCCTAGGAAGCTGAAGGAGGCCTAGGAAGCTAAAGGAGGCCTAGGAAGCTAAAGGAGGCCTAGGAAGTAAGAGATGGAAAGACCAGGATTGTAAGATTATACTGATCATTGAATGAGACACTTGTGCAACATTTGGGAATCTTTATTGTGGAAACGTTTCGTCAGTGGCTTCTGTAGTCCAATACAGAGAAGAACGGTGGAAGATGAGTAGTAGTAGTTTGAGGTAATCAGTCCCTCAGCCTCAAGTCGATATATTCAGTCCATCAATCTTGAGATAGATTGACTGATTACCTCAAACTATTCATCTTCCACAGTCCTTCTCTGTACTGGACAGAAGAAGCCACTGGCTGGCGAATCGTTTCTTCAATAAAAAATCCCAAATGTTTCACAAGTGTCTTATTCTTCAAGATGTCGGTGTTCTAAACTATTTACATCATGATCGTAGAATGTCTGGAAGGAGAAGACGATACATGGCAGATGACAAATTTTCCGAGGATCTTGAGGGTTTACCTTTGTAAACAACGCCCAATCAAACTAATCTTCTGGCCATATATAGCTCGGAGCAGGATCCTGTGACGGAAAGTGCACCTGAAGACCACACAATGCTATAATCATGTATACCTGGATCGGGAGAGGACAATTATGGAGAGGAAACAGCTGAGGGAACACAAGAGAACCCGTTAGGCGTGAAGAGGAGCGGCAGATGAGGAGCTAGGAAGAGGAGCAGCAGATGAAAGGCCAGGAAGAGGAGCAGGAGATGAGGGGCCAGGAGGAGGAGCAGCAGATGAGGGACCAGAAGGAGGGAGCACCCAACGTCAGGAACTCCCCGAGACACAATCCCAACTCCTTTCCCAGCTGGCCCAACTCTGGGACAGCCCTGGGCCGCCCCGCTTCCCCAGCACCAACGCTAACACCAATCTCGCATCCTTCCCACTAATCCCCACACCCTCTCACTTGCCCTTCCCTATAATCTTATCCCTAACCCTTCTCCCAGTAGTGTTGCATACACCAATCCCAGCACTTCCTTCCCACTCTTGTCAGATGAACATGCAGAAAGAATAGACAACACAATCTAGTGTATGGTAAGGGAAGGTATACAAATACTACACAAATAGAGATGTAGTATAAAACATGAGTGACGAGCTGAATAAACAAATTACTGAGGTAACCCCCAGACATTATAGCAATCACAGAGAGAAAGCCAACCAAAATATCCAGTGATATCCTGCTGGAAATGTAGCAAGTGAAAAGCAAATATGGGAAACAGAAGAGGATGAGGAGTGGAACTATTAATAAAAAATCATTGGGTTTTGAAGAATTGAGAGGGAAAAATAGGCAAACAGTTTCCTAGTGGGTTCACTTAAGACTGGAGGACCCAGCAGTGTTATGCAACCTGTCGCTTAACACAAGGAGACCAAAGCAGGAATATAAAGACAACAGGGTGATGGTTGGCATCATAACCAAAGCAGCCAACAATACACACAGGGCTAAAGCATAACTATTTATCATGGGTGATTTCAACCACAAAGAAACGGAGAGAACCGGGACCCCCATGGGGGACCAGAAACCTGGAGCGCAAAGTTGATGGAGTTGATTATGGAATTTCTTTTTCAGCCAGCATGTTAAAGACACAACAAGAGAGAGAGAGAGAGAAAGGAGAGAAGATGAGCCAGCAAGCCTTGACCTAGTGTTTACCACATGCACATCTGACACAGGTGAAACAGAATTCGAGAGTCCACAGGGCGCTAGGGATCATTAGATCCCAAACTTCGAGTAGCTTGTTGGACTAAAGGTAGAGGGAAGAACGGCAGGTGGAATAAGTAGAAAATCTGACTTCGAGGGAATGAGAAAATTCCTGAATGTCGTGCAGTAGGATAGAGAACTATAAGGAAAATCTGGAGATGAAAGGGAGTAACTAGCTGGAAAATGCTGGGAGGCAGAGGAGAACTTCATTCCCAAAAGATGTGGAAACAGCAAAGACTCGGACACCTCTGAACGACTTACACACAATAGGAAAAGTGGTAAAGAAACTTCTGATGGGGTTAAATACATCAAAGGCAATGGGACTGACAAAGTGTCACCATGGATTCTGCTAGAGGGAACAGAAGCACTGTCTAAACCACTAGCTAAGATCTACAAGTCAGTGGATATGGGACAGTTGCCAGAGATTTGGAAGACGGTGAATGTAGTCTTCATATTTAAGAAAGGAGAGAGACAGGAAATACTGAACTGCATATTACTTTTTTCTGCCATGCATACCATGCAACGTAATGGAGAAAATTATTAGAAGGAGAGTGTACAAGGCTTAGAGAGAAGTAATTTCATAAACAATAACCAGCAAGGGTTCAGAAAGTAAAAATCTTGTCTTATTAACCTATTGAAATTTATGGCAATGTAACAGATGGATACAGGAGAGGGATGAATTTTCTTAGACATCAAAGGCATTTGATACTCTGAACCCCAAGAAGCTCGGGCGATAATTTAAGATGCAAGCAGGAATAACATGGAATGTACTCTGGTGAATCAAAGAGTACTCTAGGGGAAGGAGGTAAAGAGTGATTGTTAGGGAAGAGACGTCGGAATGGGGAAGAGTAACTAACAGGGTTCCGCAAGGATGGGTATTGAGACCAGTACTATTTCAGGGGTATGTAAATGACATTCTAAAAGGGGTTGAATCAGATGTATCCCTCTTTGCTGATGTAAATCTAATGCGGAGAATTAAAACAGACGAGGAGAGCGGAAGGCTCCTAATGAATCTGAACAAGCTGGAAGATTGGTCAGATAAATGGTTGCTGATTTCAACAAAAGAAAATTCAAAGTTATGAAGATTGGGGAAGAAGCAAGAAGAATGTACATAGGATATTGACTTGGGAGACAAAAGCTGCAAACTTCGCTCAAAAAGAGAGATTTGGGTGTGCATATTGAGAGTATATGGTCAGAGGCTCACATCAACCCAACAACTTCAACAAAGAGTCAGGCTTATCTTTGACTATGCAGAACCAACATGGCATCTACACCTGATAAAAAAATGTTAAAAAATCGGAGAAAGTTCAGAAGTATGCATCGAGGTTGTCCCAGAGCTAAGGGGAATGTTCAAAGGGTAGAGGCTAATTGAATCTAACGACACTGAAGGACAGACAAACCATGGAAGACATGAAAACAACATACAAAATACTTAGAGGAGGTGACAGGATATACAAGGACAGGCTATTTGAGAGTCGAGAAACTGGTACACAGATGAGCCACCGGGATGAAAAAACACGTTTTTACTCTCAGGGTGATCGAGAAGAAATGGTGGAGACAGTCTCTATATATGCGTAGCTTTAAGAGGAGGTAACATAGGACCCACCAGGCTAGGAGTGAATGAATCTGGCAAGCTGGAACCCCGTATAGGTGAGCACACACACACACACACACACACACGGGGAATGAACCAGCAGAACTGGACCTTGTAGTCACTTTGAGTGATTCTGACATACGGTATATTAATTATAAAAGCCCTCTTCGTGCTAGCGACCACACAGTTCAGAGTTTCGGATGTGTTACGGAAGTAATCATGGAGACGGCATGGGAAGCAGGTGACTACACAGACATGAGACAATTCTTGAATGAGGTGCCGTGGAAAAGGGAACTAGAAAGGAATGCAGCAACTGAGATGACGAAATATGTAGCTGAAAAGTCTGGGGAGGCAGAGGAGAAACTCATTCCCAGGAGCAAAAGAAGCAACGGAAATAACAGTGAACCCTTGGTTAATCTAGATGTGCAGAGAGGCGAAAGCCTGGAAAAATACATAAGGCAAAGGATGCAGGAAACAAGGAAGTGAGTAGACGAGCTAGGAACGAACATGTGTGGGTGAAAAGAGAGGTTCAAAGACAGTTCGAGGATGTATAGTATCGAAAGCCCAATCTGACCCAAAGTTCTTATACAACCGCATCAGGAAGAAAAGAATAAACAGTAAAAGACAAGGTAATCACGCTGAAGAAAGCAAGAGGAGAGCTCACAAAGAATGTCCAGGAGTCTATGAGGATCTCAGCAAGAAAGTTAAGGTATTCTAGAGTGCAATAACATGTGCTGGACACAATACATATGACAGGAGAAGTAGTGAGCGAGCTACTGTGTGAGCTAAATACCTCGAAGGTAATGAGACCAGATAATCTCTCTCTGCGGGTGCTGAGAGAGGGAGTACAATCATTGTGTGAGCCACTGGCCACAATCTTCAAGTCAATCGACACAAGGAAACTACCATAAGTGTGGAAGATAATAAATGGGGTCCCAAAAAATAAAAAGGAGGACAGACAAGTAGCGTTAAACTACTGGCTAGTGTCACTGACGTGAATAGTACGTAAAATTAAATCAATAATAACCAGCACAGCTTTAAAGATGGTAAATCGTATTTTACCAACCAATTAGAGTTCCACGACAGAGTAACAGAGGTGAGGTCTGAGAGAGAGGGGTGGATAGACTACATGTTTTTAGACTGTAAAAAGGGTTTTGACACAGTACCACGCAAGAGACCGGGACGAAAGCTAGAGGAGCAGGCAGGAACAACTGGGAAGGAACTACAAGGGATCAAGGAATACCTGACAACTGGGCGCATGTGACGAGTGGGGTGCCACAATGATCAGCACTAGGACTAGATACTATTTCTTGTATATGTGAACAAGACGAAAGGGATAAAGTAAGAAGTATCCCTGTTTACAGAGGATGTGAAGATAATGATATGAGGACCAGGAAAGTTTTCATATAGACATGGACAGACTTCTGGTATAGTCTGACAAATGGCTGTTGGAATTCAATCCCAAAGTAGACCACAGACAGAGCGCAGGCTCGGGAGGTCACAAATGCTGTAAACCCCACACAAGAAGGACCTCGGGGTGAACACTGAACCTAGCATATCACCTGAGGTGCACGTCATCCGTCTTGGAGTATGCTGCGCCAGTATGTAATCCACATTTAATCAAGCTTGCCAAGAAACTGGAGAAAGTGCAGAGGTTTGCAACAAGACTAGTCACACAAGGTATGTGCTATGAGGAGAGATCGGGGGAGTTAAAGTTGATGACAAAGAGAAGAAATAAGAGACTTTAGGGGACTTAATAAAAACATACAAAATAATGAGAGGAATTTATAGGGTGGAGAGGGACAGATATTTCGAGAGGCGGGTAACAGGAACACAAGGGCACAGCCGGAAGTTGAATACATAGATTAGTTGCAGGAATGTTAAGAAGTATTTCTTTAGCCTTGTAAGAGTGATCGGAAAGTGAAATGACCTTGACTGAAGAGTAGTAGTAGCAGGATCCATACGTAGCTTAAAAAGAGGTACGATAAAGCTCTCAAAACTAGGAGAAAGTGAACCTAATAGCGGCAGCAAAGAGGCGGGGCCAGGAGCTGATACTCGACCCCTACAACCACATATAAGTGAATACACACACACACACACACACACACACACACACACTAACTACCACAGACGGCAACCTTCTTGCGTCAGTGTTGCCAGGAGTTACAGGAACCCTTGTTAGGTCGAGCTGAAGAGGTGTCTGACCAACTACTACTATGCGGGGGACTTACCGCCCACTATGAGGGGGGACTTACCGCCCACTATGAGGGGGGACTTACCGCCCATTCCAGATGAGATAACGTTTAGCAGGTGAAATGTAGATGAATGGTTCAGAGAACCGACAAGTTGATAAATTAGACACATGTTCAACACTTGGGTATCTTTATTGTGGAAACGTTTCGCCACACAGTGGCTTCATCAGTCCATACAAAGAAGAATGGTGAAGATCAGAAGGAGGTAATCAGTCCATCAATCAAGATTGATGGACTGATTAAATCGACTCCAGGCAGAGGGACGGATTACCTCAAACTCCTTCAGATCCTCACCATTCTTCTTTATATTGGACTGATGAAGCCACTGTGTGGCGAAACGTTTCCACAATAAAGATACCCAAGTGTGTTTACTTCATCAACAAGTGAAACGTGATATAACCCGGAACAGTGATATAACCCGGAACAGTGATATAACCCGGAACAGTGATATAACCCAGAACAGTGATATAACTCGGAACAGTGATATAACCCAGAACAGTGATATAACTCGGAACAGTGATATAACCCGGAACAGTGATATAACCCGGAACAGTGATATAACCCGGAACAGTGATATAACCCGGAACAGTGATATAACCCAGAACAGTGATATAACCCGGAACAGTGATATAACCCAGAACAGTGATATAACCCGGAACAGTGATATAACCCAGAACAGTGATATAACCCGGAACAGTGATATAACCCAGAACAGTGATATAACCCGGAACAGTGATATAACCCGGAACAGTGATATAACTCAGAACAGTGATATAACGAAGGTATAACCCGGAACAGTGATATACCCGGAACAGTGATATAACCCGGAACAGTGATATAACCCTGAACAGTGATATAACCCGGAACAGTGATATAACCCGGAACAGTGATATAACCCGGAACAGTGATATAACCCGGAACAGTGATATAACCCGGAACAGTGATATAACCCGGAACAGTGATATAACCCGGAACAGTGATATAACCCGAACAGTGATATAACCGGAACAGTGATATAACCCGGAACAGTGATATAACCCGGAACAGTGATATAACCCGGAACAGTGATATAACCCAGAACAGTGATATAACCCGGAACAGTGATATAACCCAGAACAGTGATATAACCCGGAACAGTGATATAACCCAGAACAGTGATATAACCCGGAACAGTGATATAACCCGGAACAGTGATATAACCCGGAACAGTGATATAACCCGGAACAGTGATATAACCCGGAACAGTGATATAACCCGGAACAGTGATATAACCCGGAACAGTGATATGCTGGCACGTCACTTAAGTTCAGCATCTTATAACTCAACCCCGGGATGCAACTTTTAGTCAAATTCAAATTCATTTTTTTATTTCTTTGCATTGTTTACAATGTGTGACTGACATGTCCTAAGGAGTCTATTTCATGCATAGTTTACAACGTGTAATTGCAATATTGATTTGCTAAGTGCAAAGAAAGCCACTATCATGCCGAGGCATTTCGGGCAGACTAAACACACTAAACATCGAAGGTTGAGGTCTGGAGCGGCTGCTGGCCACTCACACTTCAGTTACGATGTTTATTTACTGTTTAGTACAGTAAATAAACAACCATGAAAATTCCCCACAAGTCCAAACAGAAGCAAAATCACAGTAGCTGGTAGACTCCACTAGTCCCCTTCAGGAGGTTGCACCTGCAGCCATTACTGCAACGATTGCAAATGAGAGGGCAATTCTATCGCTGCAGCGAGCAACAGATGATTGCAGTCAGCAACAGATGATTGCAGACAGCAACAGATGATTGCAGTCAGCAACAGATGATTGCAGTCAGCAACAGATGATTACAGTCAGCAACAGATGATTGCAGTCAGCAACACATGACTGCAGTCAAAACAGATGAACAGTCAAAACAGATGATTGCAGTCAGCAACGATGATTGCACATCACAGTGATTGCACAGCAACTAATCGCTGCAGTCACATACAGATGATTACAGTCATTAACAGATGATTCTCAGCAACAGATGACCATCAACCAGATGACTGAAGTCAACACAGTGCTGCAATCACACACCACACCACAGTGCTCTCACCCACCCCTAAAGTGCTCTAATAAACCCCTAGTGCTGAATACACAAAATAGATTAAAAGTAGTTCTTCTTACAACAACCTGGGTGTTGTGTTCATATTTTGCTGCGTGCTCTAGCACACCACACCAGTGCTGCTACACACAACACCAGTGCTGCTACACACACACACCAGTGCTGCTACACACCACACCAGTGCTGCTACACACACCACACCAGTGCTGCTACACACCACACCAGTGCTGCTACACACACCACACCAGTGCTGCTACACACCACACCAGTGCTGCTACACACACCACACCAGTGCTGCTACACACACCACACCAGTGCTGCTACACACACCACACCAGTGCTGCTACACACACCACACCAGTGCTGCTACACACACCACACCAGTGCTGCTACACACACCACACCAGTGCTGCTACACACACCACACCAGTGCTGCTACACACACACACATGTGCTGCTACACACACCACACCAGTGCTGCTACACACACCACACCAGTGCTGCTACACACACCACACCAGTGCTGCTACACACACACACCAGTGCTGCTACACACACCACACCAGTGCTGCTACAAACACCACACTAGTGCTGCTACACACCACACCAGTGCTGCTACACACACCACACCAGTGCTGCTACACACACCACACCATGCTGCTACACACACCAACAGTGCTGTAAACACCGGACACAGTGCTATACCACAGTAACCGTGAACAGTTAACACCGAACCAGTGCTATACACACCGACACAGTGCTAGCTACGACACTCACACCAGTCTGCACAACCACACCGATGCCTATCACACACACCATTCTTTTTCTTGCATTACAATGTGTACTACACACCACACCAGTGCTGTTACACACACACAAATTGATTGCTAAAAACGTGCAAAGCAACACACACACCAGTGCTGCACACCAGTGCGCTAACACACACACACCATGCTGCAAGGTTGATCACAAGGCTGCTGTGCTCACTCACACTCAGTGTACAACAGTTGACTGCTATCACACACCACACAGTAGCCATAACATCCACACCAGTCAGACAACAACACACCAGTGCTGCTACGACCACACTCAGTGCTCTACCCACCAGCACCAGCGCTATTACCACACCATCCAAATGAAGTACACAACATGCTGCACAGCAACAGTGCTGCACACACACACAGTGATTCAACACAACAAGTGCGTAGCACAATTCACACACCAGTGCTGCAGCACACACAATCAGTTGCTATCACAACACCATGCTGCTAGCACATTACGCACACAGTGTGCTACACACACAATCAGCCAGTGTTGCATCACACAGATGTGCTAGTCACACACGATGATTACACAGCACAAGTCAGTACAGCACACAGTGCTCCAGCACCAGTGCTGAACAACACACAGTGACTGCAATCACAGTGCTGTGCTCACACCCACACAGTGCTTCTACACACACACACCAGTGCTGCTACACACACAACCAGTGCTGTAACAATAGTGATTCTACAAACTAGTGCTGCTACACAAAACACCGTGTGTTCACACTAGTGCTGCTACACACCACACCAGTGCTGCTACACACACCACACCAGTGCTGCTATACACACCACACCAGTGCTGCTACACACACCACCAGTGCTGCTACACACACCACCAGTGCTGCTATACACACCAGTGCTGCTACACACACCACACCAGTACTGCTACACACACCACACCAGTGCTGCTACACACACCACACCAGTGCTGCTACACACACCACACCAGTGCTGCTACAAACACCACACCAGTGCTGCTACACACACCACACTCAGTGCTGCTACAACACCACACCAGTGCTGCTACACACACCACATCAGTGCTGCTATACACACCCACACCAGTGCTGCTACACACACCACACCAGTGCAGCTACACACACCACACCAGTGCTGCTATACACACCCACACCAGTGCTGCTACACACACCACACCAGTGCTGCTACACACACCCACACCAGTGCTGCTACACACACCACACCAGTGCTGCTACACACACCACACCAGTGCTGCTACACACACCACACCAGTGCTGCTATACACCACATTAGTGCTGCTACACACACCACACCAGTGCTGCTACACACACAACACCAGTGCTGATATACACATCACACCAGTGCTGCTACACACACCCTCACTAGTGCTGCTATACACACCCACACTAATGTTGCTATACACACCCACACTAGTGCTGCTACACACACCACACCAGTGCTGCTAGACACACCCACACTAGTGCTGCTACACACACCACACCAGTGCTGCTAGACACACCACACCAGTGCTGCTACACACAACACCAGGTCTGCTACACAACACCAGGTCTGCTACACACAACACCAGGTCTGCTACACACCAGGTTTGCTACACACAACACCAAGTCTTCTACACACAACACCAGGTCTTCAACACACAACACCAAGTCTACACACAACACCAGGTCTGCTACACACAACACCAGGTCTTCTACACCCAACACCTGGTCTGCTACACACAATACCAGGCCTACACAATACTAGTCTGCTACACACAACACCTGGTCTGCTACACACAACACCTGGTCTGCTACACACAACACCAGGTCTGCTACACACAATACCATGCCTTCACATACAATACCAGGTTTTCTACACACAACACCAGGTCTGCTACATACAATACCAGGTCTGCTAAACACAACACCTGGTCTGCTACACACAACACCTGGTCTGCTACACACAACACCTGGTCTGCTACACACAACACCTGGTCTGCTACACATAACACCAGGTCTTCTACACACAACACCAGGTCTGCTACACACAATACCAGGCCTTCACACACAATACCAGGTTTTCTACACGCAACACCCCAGGTCTGCTACACACAATACCAGGTCTGCTACACACAACACCTGGTCTGCTACACACAACACCTGGTCTGCTACAAGGCTAGTTCCACAACTCAGGGGTCTGTCCTATGAAGAAAGGTTGAGGGAAATAGGACTAACAACACTGGAGGAAAGAAGGGTCGGAGGAGACATGATAACGACATACAAAATACTGCGGGGAATCGATAAGGTAGACAGGGACAGGATGTTCCAGAGAGGGAACACAGAAACAAGGGGACACAACTGGAAGCTGAAGACTCAGATGAGTCAAAGGGATGTTAGGAAGCATTTCTTCAGCCACAGAGTAGTCAGGAAGTGGAATAGTCTAGAGAAAGATATAGTGGAGGCAGGAACCATACATAGTTTTAAGACGAGGTATGATAAAGCTCATGGAGCAGGGAGAGCAGAGACCCAGTAGCGGACAGCGAAGAGGCGGGGCCAGGAGCTGAGTCTCGACCCCTGCAACCACAATTAGGTGAGTACAATTAGGTGAGTACACAACACCTGGTCTGCTACACACAACACCAGGTCTACACACAACACCAGGTCTGCTACACACAATACCATGCCTTCACACACAATACCAGGTTTTCTACACACAACACCAGGTCTGCTACACACAATACCAGGTCTGCTACACACAATACCAGGTCTGCTACACACAATACCAGGTCTGCTACACACAACACCTAGTCTTCTACACACAACACCTGGTCTTCTACACACAACACCTAGTCTGCTACACACAACACCTGGTCTGCTACACACAACACCTGGTCTTCCCCATGACCACAGATTTCTCAGAAGCACAGACGCTGCAGTCTGGTCGCCTCCGTCTGTGTTTACCTGTATCGCTGGCTGCCTCGTGTTGTTTCCTGACAGCTCGGAGCCAAGACGTCTTTCTTCCTTCTAGGTATTAAAAACTAGGTATCTAGGTATTAAAAACTAGGTATCTAGGTATTAAAACTAGGTATCTAGGTATTAAAAACTAGGTATCTAGGTATTAAAAACTAGGTATCTAGGTATTAAAAACTAGGTATCTAGGTATTAAAAACTAGGTATCTAAGTATTAAAAACTAGGTTCTAGGTATTAAGTGCTAGGTATCTAGATTTTTAAAACTAGGTATCTATGTATTAAAAACTAGGTATCTAGGTGCTAAAAACTAGGTTCTAGGTATTAAAACTAGGTATCTATGTATTAAAAACTAGGATCTAGGTATTAAAAACTAGGTTCTATGTATTAAAAACTAGGTTCTAGGTATAAAAAACTAGGTATCTAGATATTTAAAACTAGACCGTGTAGTGTTCTCTCGTACATAGTGAGGTTCAGACGCTAGCTCGGTGTCCCACTCATTAAGGAAAGACAAGAGAGGCAGCAGAGGGCAGCGAGAGACTAGCTCCCTTAAGGTTTACCATACTGATAGTAGGAGTGCAAGAAATAAGATAGAGGAGCTAAGATTAATTGCAAGTGCAGGTAATATAGATATTATTGCTATAACAGAGACCTGGTTCAATCTGAAAGATGGAGAAATGCCTTCTGAATGCCACATACAGGGCTATAAATTATTCCACACTGACAGGGTCAACAGGAAGGGTGGTGGAGAAGCGATGCATGTCAGAGATAATTTAACTTGTTGTGTTAGACAAGATATAAAATTAGAAGCGTCAGTCACTGAATCCGTGTGGATACAGCTTCTCGAGGGCCGTGAAAAACTAATCGTGTGTGTGATTTACAGGCCCCCAATCCTTGAGAGCGAGTGTAATAAACTTCTATGGGACGAAATTCGTAATTCATCTACATACGAAAATGTTGTGCTAATGAGAGATTTTAACTTTAGACAAATTGACTGGAACAGCTTGACAGGAAATTTAGAGTCAAGCGACTTTCTTGATACGATTCAGGATTGTTTTTAAAACAGTTTGTGACTGAACCAACTATAGGTAATAACCTGCTTGACTTGGTACTTACCAGCAGGGAATCCCTAATTAATAATCTTGAGGTTAATGATGAGCTTGGGGAAAGTGATCACAAATCACTTAGCTTTAATATATCATGGAATTACCCTATCAAGTCTCTGTCCCTGACTTCTGCTTGGCTGATTTCATAGGACTGAGAAATTACCTGGGTGGGCTGAACTGGAATGATCTGACTATGGGTCAGATGGTGATGTTTGCCGATATGACGTTTTCCAGAGCATAGTTCTAGCTGCTCAGACAACTTATGTTATGAATAGGGAAATCACATCAAATAAAACTGATCCTAAATGGGTTAATAGATGGGCAGTTAACAAATCAATATATTCAGTTAAAGATAGAAATAAAAAAGGGAATAAAAGCAAAGAGAGATTATAAGGTTAAATTTGCAAGGGAATCGAAGACTAATCCAAAAGGATTCTTTCAGGTATACAGAAGTAAGATTAAGGACAAGATAGGCCCACACAAAAGTTACTCAGGTCAGCTCACCGACAGTGCTAAGGAAATGTGTAGATTTTTTAACACTTCCTCTCAGTTTTAACACAGGAAGATACTAGAGATATTCCAGAATAAATAAATTATGTAAAACAGGATGATGATAAACTATGCATGATTAGGGTCACAAGTGACCTGGTCCTTAGACATATAGATAAATTAAAACCTAACAAATCCCCAGGCCCTGATGAACTGTATGCAAAGGTTCTAAAGGAATGTAAAGAAGAGCTTAGCAAACCATTACAAACTGGCATAGTGCCAGATAAGTGGAAAATGGCAAATGTGATATCTATTTTCAAAGCAGGTGACAGGTTCTTAGCTTTGAACTATAGACCAATAAGCCTAACCTCCATAGTGGGAAAATTTATGGAATCAATAATTGCCGAGGCAATTCGTAACCATCTTGAAAGGCATAAATTGATTAATGAATCTCAGCACAGTTTTACAAAAGGGCGTTCCTGTCTTACGAATTTGTTAACTTTTTTCACTTAGGTTTTTGAGGAGGTAGATCATGGTAATGAATATGATATTGTGTATATGGACTTCAGTAAGGCATTTGATAGAGTCCCACATCAGAGACTATTGAGGAAAATTAAGGCACACGGAATAGGAGAATTTTTTTTCCTGGGTAGAAGCATGGTTGACAGATAGGCAGCAGAGTTTGCATAAATGGGGAGAAATCAGAGTGGGGAAGCGTCACATAAGAACATAAGAAGAACATAAGAAAGAAGGAACACTGCAGCAGGCCTACTGGCCCATGCGAGGCAGGTCCAAATCTCCCACCGGCTTAAGCCAATGCCCCGACCCATCCAGGTCAGGTTACATTCACTTAAGGAAGGAGCTCGGCATCTGACCTAGTAGCACAAACTAGTCAGGTCTAACTCACACCCACCCGCACCCACTCATATATTTATCTAGCCTATTTTTAAAACTACACAACGTTTTAGCCTCTATAACTGTACTCGGGAGTTTGTTCCACTCATCGACAACTCTATTACCAAACCAATGCTTTCCTATATCCTTCCTGAATCTGAATTTATCCAACTTAAAGCCATTGCTGCGAGTCCTGTCAATACTAGATATTTTTAGCACGCTATTTACATCACCTTTATTTATTCCTGTTTTCCATTTATACACCTCAATCATATCCCCCCTAATTCTACGCCTTTCTAGAGAGTGCAGATTCAGGGCCCTCAGTCTATCCTCATAGGGAAGATTTCTGATACATGGAATCAACTTAGTCATCCTCCTTTGTACGTTTTCCAGAGCATTTATATCCATTCTGTAATAAGGTGACCAAAACTGTGCAGCATAATCTAGATGAGGCCTCACCAAGGATATATAGAGTTGAAGAACAACCTGAGGACTCCTATTATTTATGCTTCTTGATATGAAGCCAAGGATTCTGTTCGCTTTATTGCGAACACTTATGCACTGCTGTCTTGGTTTTAGATTACTGCTAACCAGAACTCCTAAATCCTTTTCGCAATCAGTAGTATTAAGATCTACATTATTTAGTTTATATGTGGCATGGTTATTGTCCTGTCCAATATTTAGAACTTTGCATTTATCTATATTAAACTGCATCTGCCACTTCTCCGACCACTGCATCAGTCTATTCAAATCTTCCTGGAGTGCTCTAATGTCCTCATTTGAATGAATTGGACGGCCTATTTTGGTGTCATCGGCAAACTTGCTTATGTCGCTATTTATTCCCTCATCTATGTCGTTTATGTAGATTGTGAACAACAAGGGCCCAATACTGACCCCTGTGGAACACCGCTTGTGACACTTCCCCACTCTGATTTCTCCCCATTTATGCAAACTCTCTGCTGCCTATTTGTCAACCATGCCTCTATCCAGGAAAAAATTTCTCCTCCTATTCCGTGTGCCTTAATTTTCCTCAATAGTCTCTGATGTGGGACTCTATCAAAAGCCTTACTGAAGTCCATATACACAATATCATATTCATTACCATGATCTACCTCCTCAAACACCTTAGTGAAAAAGTTATTAAATTTGTAAGGCAGGAACGCCCTTTGTAAAACCGTGCTGAGATTCGTTGATTAATTTATGCTTTTCAAGATGGCTGCGAATTGCCTCGGCAATTATTGATTCCATAAATTTTCCCACTATGGAGGTTAGGCTTATTGGTCTATAGTTCGAAGCTAAGGACCTGTCACCTGCTTTAAAAATAGGTATTACATTTGCCATTTTCCACTTATTTGGCACCATGCCAGTTTGCAGTGATATGTTGAAAAGATTAGCCAACGGGTTGCTAAGCTCCTCTTTACATTCCTTTAGAACCCTTGCATACAGTTCATCAGGGCCTGGGGATTTGTTAGGTTTCAATTTATCTATTTGTCTAAGGACCATGTCACTTGTGACCCTAATCGTGCATAGTTTACTATCATCCTGTTCTACATAATTAATTATTTCTGGAATATCGCTAGTATCTTCCTGTGTAAAAACTGAGAGGAAGTAAGTGTTAAACATTCTACACATTTCCTTATCACTGTCGGTGAGCTGACCTGAGTGACTTTTGAGTGGGCCTATCTTGTCCCTAATCTTACTTCTGTATACCTGAAAAAATCCTTTTGGGTTAGACTTCGATTCTCTCGCAACTTTAACCTCATAGTCTCTTTTTGCTTTTCTTATTCCTTTTTTTATTTCTCTCTTTAACTGAATATATTGATTACCTAATTGCCCCTCTCCTCTTTTGATTCGCCTATATATGCCTCTCTTTTGACCAATGAGATGTTTTAATCTATTGTTCATCCATTTAGGATCATTTTTGTTTGATCTGATTTCCCTATTAGGAACATAAGCGGTGTTCCACAGGGGTCGGTATTGGGCCCCCTGTTGTTCACAATCTACATAAACGACATAGATGAGAGAATAAATAGCGACATAAGCAAGTCTGCCGATAACACCAAAATAGGCCGTCCAGTTCATTCTAATGAGGTCATTAGAGCACTCCAGGAAGATTTGAATAGACTGATGCAGTGGTCGGAGAAGTGGCAGATGCAGTTTAATATAGACAAATGCAAAGTTCTAAACATTGGACTGGAAAAAAAACCATGCCACATTTAAACTAAATAATGTAGATCTTAATATTACTAATTGCGAAAAGGATTTAGGAGTTCTGATTATCAGTAATCTAAAACCAAGACAACAGTGCATAAGTGTTCGCAATAAAGCTAACAGAATCCTTGGCTTCATATCAAGAAGTATAAATAATAAAAGTCCTCAGGTTGTTCTTCAACTCTATATATCCTTGGTTAGGCCTCATTTAGATTATGCTGCACAGTTTTGGTCACCGTATTACAGAATGGATATAAATGCTCTGGAAAACGTACAGAGGAGGATGACAAAGTTGATCCCATGTATCAGAAATCTTCCCTATGAGGATAGACTGAGGGCCCTGAATCTGCACTCTCTAGAGAGGCGTATAATTAGGGGATATGATTGAGGTGTATAAATGAAAAACAGGAATAAGTAAAGGGGATGTAAATAGTGTGCTAAAAATATCTAGCCAAGACAGGACTCGCAGCAATGGTTTTAAGTTGGAAAAAATCAGATTCAGGAAGGATATAGGAAAGCACTGGTTTGGTAATAGAGTTGTGGATGAGTGGAACAAACTTCCGAGTACAGTCATAGGAGCTTAAACGTTGTGTAGTTTTAAAAATAGGTTAGATAAATACATGAGTGGGTGTGAGTTGGACCTGACTAGCTTGTGCTAGTGGGTGTTATGCCGTGCTCCTTCCTTAAGTGGATGAGACCTGAACCGACTAGGTTGGGTCATTGGCTTAAGCCGGTAGGAGACTTGGACCTGCCTCGCATGGGCCAGTAAGCCTGCTGACATCCGCTGACCTTGTTCACCTAGCAGTAAGTAGGTACCTGGGTGTCAGGCGACTGTTGTGGGTCCCATCCTCTTGAAAATAATGAAAACAGTCCTCGACAAGCATTCTTTAGATCATGTTAATAAGGAGGTATCCACAAACAGGTAACCACAAATAGGTAATCACAAACAGGTAATCACAAACAGGTAATCACAAACAGGTAACCACAAACAGGTAACCACAAAAATGTAACCACAAACAGTTAACCACAAACAAGTAAACACAAACAGATAAACACAAACAGGTAATAAGTTTTTTAATCACAAACAGGTAATTCCCTGAGGTAACAAACAAACAAAGGAAGGCAGGGTGGCCTCTGCAAGAGTGACGAAGATAACAGGCGCCAGGGGAGACCGTGAGGGAAAAGGGGATAAGGGAAGGGAGAGGGGAGGGGGAAGGAAAGGGGGGAAAGGGGAAGGGTGCCTCACCGGAAATACCCGTAGAATGTGTCACGCTGCATTGTCTTGCTCCTTGGCCGCTTCTCAGCCTCCCCCTCCCCTCCCCTTCCCTTCCCCCAGCCAATCCACCCCTCTCCTCCACCACCTCTACACCAGTCACCCTCCCCCTGCCATCTGGCACCACCACCCAGCGTGAGGCACAACACTGGCACCAGTGTTCAAGGCTTCAGAGACTAATTTGCCGGTGTGTATCAAATCTCTATTTAAATAAGTAAGTTTATTTAGGCACAGTACACCTGAGTACAGTTATCATACCTAGTAACACACGCCCAAATTACCTAGGATAACCCCCCAAAAAGTCGTAGCTGCATATTATGGGTGTTCACTCTATGTAACTATCATATACAACAGTGTTGCTGTATACAATGGGCGATCACTCTGTGCAACTATCATGTAAAACAATGCAACATTGCACCGGTGGTGTAGCAGGTGTTGTTGTATGTTCACCACCAGTCCACCACAATTACCTGCTGCATTAACTACCACTTCACGTCCGCTGCGCCACATGTATGCGCTTCCGGCCTCCCACAGTACAAAACATTTTAAGAGCGTTGGCGACCCATGCAGGAGCGGCGTGGGTCCACGTCACCGTGACGAGGAGGACGAGGAGACACATCCACGGCGTAGGAGAGCCCAGCCATATGGCCTTGTACATTCGCTTTCCTCTCCCTTGTCGAAGCTCATTGGTTTGGTGTAGGAGATACCGGGGCAGATGCCGCCACGGTGTAGGCCATACCTGGGGAAATGAAAGTACTGGTGGTGGGGATACCGAGAATATCGACCACGCCAGTGAGAAACTCTTTCTCTCTCTCTCTCTTTCTGTCTGTCTGTCTGTCTCTGTCCGTTTATATTTCTGTCTGTCTCTCTCTCTCTCTCTCTAGTCCTTTTTTCCCCTCTGTTACAACTATTTTGGCATTGAAAAGATCGAGACATTAAATATAAATTTAAGTTTTCATTTATATTTAATGCTGTAGCTTCTATGATCTGTATCACTGTAGACAACAAGAGCACCTCACCCTCTCCATGGAAGATGTGTTCATTTAATATCACATACCTGCAAGACCCTCCCAAGAAGCTCATTGCTAGTAATACTTTCCTTAAATCACTTGTAAAAACAACTGCTCTAGAAGAAATTTCTCTTCTAACTGTTAGTAATAATTCATCACAAGTTATATACACTGATGGATCTAAACAGGAGTCTACTGGCAGGGCTGCATCTGCTCTTGTTGCCACCTCCCTAGTTAATAATGATAACAACTCTGATGGGTTATTCACAAAAATTAACAACTGGGCGTCTACACTGTAAACTGAACTGTTAACCATCTTAATGGCACTAAAGTTAACTTATGATACTGAGCTTGACTTTGATTATTACTGATTCTATGTCATCACTGAAGGCTCTCGGCTCACGTAATGACTCTTTAACGACATGATCATCGGAGAAGCCGAGTATTGATCATTCAAAAATGAGTAAGAAATTGAGTTACAATCCTTATGGATTACGTAAGAGCTTTGCAGAAAGAAGAAGTTGAATGTACCATCGTCTATGACTAGCATTAGAAATAATATGAGAGGTAAATAATGAACCTAGTCAAGGTTTCATCTGGCTAGTAGTGTCCTAGTCAAGGTTTCATCTGGCTAGTAGTGTCCTAGTCAAGGTTTCATCTGGCTAGTAGTGTCCTAGTCAAGGTTTCATCTGAGCAGTAGTGTCCTAGTCAAGCTTTCATCTGAGCAGTAGTGTCCTAGTCAAGCTTTCATCTGAGCAGTAGTGTCCTAGTCAAGGTTTCATCTGACTGGTCGTGTCATAGTCAAGGTTTCATCTAACTAGTTATGCCCTAGGCAAGGTTTCATTTAGCTAGTAGTGTCATAGTTAAGGTTTCATCTGAGCAGTTGTGCTCTAGTCAAGGTTTCATCTGAGCAGTTGTGTCCTAGTCAAGGTTTCATCTGAGTAGTGCCTAGTCAAGGTTTCATCTGACTAGTAGTGTCCTAGTCAAGGTTTCACCCAACTAGTAGTGTCCTAGTCAAGGTTTCACCCAACTAGTAGTGTCCTAGTCAAGGTTTCACCCAACTAGTAGTGTCCTAGTCAAGGTTTCACCCAACTAGTAGTGTCCTAGTCAAGGTTTCACCCAACTAGTAGTGTCCTAGTCAAGGTTTCACCCAACTAGTAGTGTCCTAGTCAAGGTTTCACCCAACTAGTAGTGTCCTAGTCAAGGTTTCACCCAACTAGTAGTGTCCTAGTCAAGGTTTCCCCAGGTCTCAGGTTTCCAACTGTAGTGTTGAGTAAGAGAAACTGTCTGTGCCTAGTCAAGTTTTCCTGTGTCAAAGAGCTGTCGGTGTAGTTGGGTAACAGAAAAACCACGTTCACTGTCTTTATCAGATAATCGTACCTTGTTATGATTATCTTTTATTTACGCTTATTTACTCGCTTCTAATTTTTAATATAGATTTTAATTACGGTCAATTAGGCGATATGAATGTACAAGCCTCGTGTCCCCTTTTATTGTTGTTTACATGGTGCTCCTCCCCTCCTCATCCACCCCAGGTCCTGGCCCCCTCCCTCCCTCCAGCCCCTCCTCACCCCTGCTGCCGTCTACCGCCCTGCGCCTTATACACGCCCCTCATACACGCCCCTCATGCACGCCCCTCCGTCCTTCATACACGTTCCCCTTCGCCCCACACACGTCCCTTGCCCCCTCATACACGTTCCCCTGTCCCTCACATACGCTAAAAACATGTAGAGAAAGAGCCTAGAGGCAGGAGCCACAAGCCTAGAGCTAGGAACCTGGAGGCTTCAGCCAGGAGCCTAGAGCCAAGAATTTGGAGCCTGGAGACAAGAGCCAGGAGCTTTCGGCCAGGAGCCATGAACCTTGATCCAGGAGCCAAGAAGCTTCAGCCAGGAACCTTGAGTCAAGAGCTTGGAGCCTGGAGCCAAGAGCTTGAAGTCAGAAGCCTGGAACCAGGAGCCTAGAGCCAAGAACTTTGAGCCTAGAGCCAAGAACTTGGAACCTAGAGTCAAGAACTTGGTGCCGGGAACCTGAAGCCAAGAGCTTGGAGCCTAGAACCAAGAGCATGGAGCCTAGAACCAAGAGCTTGGAGCCTAGAACCAAGAGCTTGGAGCCTAGAACCAAGAGCTTGGAGCCTAGAACCAAGAGCTTGGAGCCTAGAACCAAGAGCTTGTAGCCTAGAACCAAGAGCTTGGAGCCTAGAACCAAGAGCTTGGAGCCTAGAACCAAGAGCTTGGAGCCTAGAACCAAGAGCTTGGAGCCGGGAGTAAGGTATCTGGAGCCATGAGCCAGAAGCCCGGAGCAGCGTAACAGTGAGTACCAGAGCGGATACCAACACCATGCCTGTTTCATCCACATTATGAAATCCAGCGAGTCCAAACTGGTCATGGGAGGAGTCTTCAACCACACGGCGTTGTTTGGAAAGTACTGTGATTGCCACCACCAACACTGTCTCCTAGAACTCCAATAGTTTTATTATTTCAATGGTTTGGGTTAAATTAATTCTTCGTCACCATGTTAGGGTATGGACCCAAAGGTTCATGCCTGGCAGAGGCTCGTCTACTCCTCCTCTCTTCCCACTCCTCATTTTTGTCCATTTTTTGTAAACTGTTCCTGTGGTTATCTCTAGCTAACTATTGAAGCCATTCGAGGGAAAATAGTTTCCTCACTAAACTATCCTAACACTGCGCATGGGCCTAAAACTGAGCCTTGTGGAACGCCACTCGTGACTGTTCCCATTCTGATTTCACCTTTATGCAAAATCTCTGCTTCCTATTAGTCACGCCTCGATCCACGAGAGAGTTTATCCTTCAGTACCATGTGCTGTCACTTTCTTTAACTGTCTTCTGTGTGGGGCTGTCAAAAGCTTTACTTAAAACCAATTAATCAGCATCATGGTTCTCTGCCTCAAATGGTTTACAGAAGTCAATCTGAAAGACAGGAATGGCCCCTTGTTAATCCATGTTGAGACTCGCTAATCAAATTATGCTTATCAAGGTGTCTTATTATATCGTCTATAATTTATTCTAAAAATCTGCCTAGTGTTGAGGAATTACATTAGCCATTTTCCACCTATCTGGCACGACACCTGACTGGCACGACACCTGACTGGCACTACACCTGACTGGCGCGACACCTGACTGGCACGACACCTGACTGGCACTACACCTGACTGGCACGACACCTGACTGGCACGACACCTGACTGGCACTACACCTGACTGGCGAGATATATTAAACAGACTAGCTAGCGACTCAGTAACTTCCATCATGAAGAATAAACACTCACAATACTGGAACAATACACAAATAACCTGATCATAGCAGAAACTTATAACGACGTTTCAGTCCGACTTGGACCATTAACTAGTTAATAGTCAAAGTCGGACAGAAACGTCGTCATAACTTTCTGTCTCCTGTGTGCGGGTTATATGTGTCACTCCAGCAGGCACTGTGTAAGACTGGAAACAGGTCGTCGGGGCCTGGGGACTTACTTTGCTTTAATCAGATTACTTGTCAGTAAGCTGTCCTGATCTAGTTTTAAGTGAGCCTATTTTTCTCTCCTGACTTGCGTTCTGTAGATATGAAAAAAAATATATATCCATTCGGATTTGTCTTAGATTCAATTGTCACTTAAATTTCATGGTACTGTTCAGCTCTTCTTATTAATTTTGTTTACCTCTCTGTTAATAAGAACATGTTGATCACTAAGGCGGTGATTTCTTTTGCAGTGTCTGTAAATTCCTCTTCTCTCTCCCAAGATATGTTTTAGTCTCGTATTCATCCGTTTGGGATAGCTTTTGTTTGATTAAATTTCCCTGATATATGTCGTGCCGAATAGGTAAAACTTGCGATTTTGGCTTAATTAGCAACGCTCTTCTTGCCGAATAAGACAAGCGAAATTTTGTGTATGCAATAACTTCGCAAAAATCATTCTGAACCTAACGAAAAAATATATTTAGTTGGATTAGGCTAAATTAAATTGCGCTTGTTATAATAAGGTTAGGTAAGTTTTCTGAGGTTCTTTTCGTACATAATCATTATTTTTTACATTAATATAAATGAAAAAAATATATCTTTAAACGTACAAGAATTTTTTTTAGAAAGGACTTAATTTTAAGTGAGTTCTTCCTAATTGACCAATTATATATATATATATATATATATATATATATATATATATATATATATATATATATATATATATATATATATATATATATATATATCTTCTTTTGACACATTGTACATTTAGAAAATAATTATTGGAGGTTCCCTTCATTGCTGTTAGTAAGATCGTAAATAAAATCACTAGAAAGATAACCCCCTCACTGCTAGCCAGATAACCTCCCTCACTGCTAGCCAGATAACCTCCCTCTGCTAGCCAGATAACCTCCCTCACTGCTAGCCAGATAACCCCCTCACTGCTAGCCAGATAACCTCCCTCACTACTAGCCAGATAACCTCCCTCACTGCTAGCCAGATAACCTCCCTCACTGCTAGCCAGATAACCTCCCTCACTGCTAGCCAGATAACCTCCCTCACTGCTAGCCAGATAACCTCCCTCACTGCTAGCCAGATAACCTCCCTCACTGCTAGCCAGATAACCTCCCTCACTGCTAGCCAGATAACCTCCCTCACTGCTAGCCAGATAACCTCCTCACTGCTAGCCAGATAACCCCCTCACTACTAGCCAGATAACCTCCTCACTGCTAGCCAGATAACCCTCACTGTAAGCCAGATAACCCCCTCACTGCAAGCCAGATAACCCCTCACTGCAAGCCAGATAACCTCCCTCACTGCTAGCCAGATAACCCCCCTCACTGCAAGCCAGATAACCCCACATAAGAACATAAGAACATAAGAAAGGAGGAACACTGCAGCAGGCCTGTTGGCCCATACTAGGCAGGTCCTTCACAATCCGTCCCACTAACAGAATATTTGCTCACCCAATTTTCAATGCTACCCAAGAAATAAGCTTTGACAATTCTACCCACTCATGCGCGAGTCCCACTCAAATCCAACCCCTCTCACTCATGAATTTATCCAACCTAAATTTGAAACTACCCAAGGTCCTAGCTTCAATAACCCTACTAGGCAGACTGTTCCACTCATCAACTACCCTATTTCCAAACCAATACTTTCCTATATCCTTTCTAAATCTAAACTTATCTAACTTGAATCCATTATTGCGGGTTCTCTCTTGGAGAGATATCCTCAAGACCTTATTTATATCCCCTTTGTTAATACCCATTTTCCACTTGTATACCTCGATCATGTCTCCCTCATTCTACGTCTTACAAGTGAATGTAATTTTAGGGTCTTCAATCTTTCTTCGTAAGGAAGATTTCTAATGCTATGTATTAATTTAGTCATTCTACGCTGAATGTTTTCTAACGAATTTATGTCCATTCTGTAATATGGAGACCAGAACTGAGCTGCGTAATCTAGGTGAGGCCTTACTAATGATGTATAAAGCTGTAATATAACCTCTGGACTTCTGTTGCTAACACTTCTTGATATAAATCCCAGTAATCTATTTGCCTTATTACGTACGCTTAGGCATTGCTGTCTTGGTTTAAGGTTGCTGCTTACCATCACCCCCAAGTCCTTCTCGCAATCTGTATGGCTAAGTTCTACGTTATTTAACTTATAAGTGCTTGGGTTATGGACACTCCCGAGCTTCAGAACCTTGCATTTATCTACATTGAACTGCATCTGCCACTTTTCTGACCACGAATTAAGTTTGTCTAAATCTTCCTGAAGTTCTATGACATCTATGTTTGAATCAATTATCCTACCTATCTTCGTGTCGTCGGCGAATTTGCTCATATCACTAGTAATTCTCTCATCAAGGTCATTGATATATATTATAAATAACAATGGGCCTAAGACTGATCCCTGTGGAACACCACTTGTTACAAGTCCCCATTCGGATTTAACCCCATTTATGCACACTCTCTGCTTCCTATTGGTGAGCCATGACTCGATCCATGACAGCACTTTTCCCCCAATGCCATGAGCTGCCACTTTCTTTAACAGTCTCTGGTGCGGTACTCTATCCAGATAACTTCCCTCACTGCTAGCCAGATAACCCCTTCACTGCTAGCCAGATAACCTCCCTCACTGCTAGCCAGATAACCCCCTCACTGCAAGCCAGATAACCCCCACTCTGCTAGCCAGATAACCCCCACTCACTGCTAGCCAGATAACCTCCCTCACTGCTAGCCAGATAACCCCCTCACTGCTAGCCAGATAACCCCCTCACTGCAAGCCAGATAACCCTCTCACTGCAAGCCAGATAACCCCACTCTGCTAGCCAGATAACCCCCACTCACTGCTAGCCAGATAACCCCTCACTGGTAGCCAGATAACCTCCCTCACTGCTAGCCAGATAACACCCACTCACTGCTAGCCAGAAAACCTCCCTCACTGCTAGCCAGATAACCCCACTCTGCAAGCCAGATAACCCCCCTCACTGCTAGCCAGATAACCTCCCTCACTGCTAGCCAGATAACCCCCCACTGCAAGCCAGATAACCCCCTCACTGCAAGCCAGATAACCCCCTCACTGCAAGCCAGATAACCCCACTCTGCTAGCCAGATAACCCCCACTCACTGCTAGCCAGATAACCCCACTCACTGCTGGCCAGATAACCCCACTCACTGCTAGCCAGATAACCCCACTCCCTGCTAGCCAGATAACCCCCTCACTGCTAGCCAGATAACCCAACTCACTTCTAGCCAGATAACCCCACTCACTGCTAGCCAGATAACCCCACTCCCTGCTAGCCAGATAACCCCCTCACTGCTGACCAGATAACCCCACTCACTGCTAGCTAGATAACCCCACTCACTGCTAGCCAGATAACCCCACTCCTAGGTAGATAGCCCCACTCACTGCTAGACAGATAACCCCACTCACTGCTAGCTTGTTAACCCCACTCACTGCTAGCCAGATAACCCCACTCACTGCTAGCCAGATAACCCCCGTCACTGCTGGCCAGATAACCCCACTCACTGCTAGCCAGATAACCCCACTCACTTCTAGCCAGATAACCCCACTCACTGCTAGCCAGATAACCCCACTCACTGCTGGCCAGATAACCCCACTCACTGCTAGCCAGATAACCCCACTCACTGCTAGCCAGATAACCCCACTCCCTGCTAGCCAGATAACCCCCTCACTGCTGGCCAGATAACCCCACTCACTGCTAGCCAGATAACCCCACTCACTGCTAGCCAGATAACCCCACTCACTGCTAGCCAGATAATCCCACTCACTGCTAGCCAGATAACCCCACTCACTGCTAGCCAGATAATCTCATTCACTGCTAGCCAGATAATCCCACTCACTGCTAGCCAGATAATCCCACTCACTGCTAGCTAGATAACCCCACTAACTGCTAGCCAGATAACCCCACTCACTGCTAGCCAGATAATCCCACTCACTGCTAGCCAGATAACCCCACTCGCTGCTAGCCAGATAATCCCACTCACTGCTAGCCAGATAATCCCACTCACTGCTAGATAGATAACACCACTCACTGCTAGCCAGATAACCCCACTCACTGCTAGCTAGATAATCCCACTCACTGCTAGCCAGATAATCCCACTCACTGCTAGCCAGATAATCCCACTCACTGCTAGCCAGATAACCCCACTCACTGCTAGCTAGATAATCCCACTCACTGCTAGCAAGATAATCCCACTCACTGCTAGCCAGATAATCCCACTCACTGCTAGCCAGGTGTACCTTAACTTCATTATAATCTGGAGAACGAAAATCTGGGACCTTTGCTCTACCTTTATCATAATCATATGTAAAGTTAATGTCACAGGGAATAGATATGTGATCACTTGTGCCAAGATCTTCCCTGATATCAAGATTATTTACTAGGGTTTCCCTACTTGGCTAAATCATGTTGAGCAAGTCCTGAACTTCCTGTATGAAGTCTAAATTATCAGGCAAAGGTTTCTAGTCTCTTACCTTATCGTGAAGCCTTAAAATTTCATCTTATAGATGTCTCTTTTGGTCATTTTCTAAGTGTTGGGGATGGCGTATTGCATCTAAAGTCAACTTTTCATGTCCTGGAAATTATAGATAGATTCTATCTGCTCCTCTGGCTCTTACACTTATTTCTGAGCGGCTTTTCTTGGACTTGAGGCGCCAACCCACCTCCCTTCTCGTTATTTCTATAAATACGGAACAATTTAAGCCCTTGAATATGGCATTCAGCAGCTACATTTCTGCTGTTTCAGTTAAGCTGTGTCTCGGTTATTGTGCAAACATTAATGTTTCCCGCACATGCAGACAATTTCAACTGTTTCCTCTTATTTCTAGTGATACGTGTATTTGTATAATGCATGACAAGATACCTTGCCTTCTGCATCTTATCCCTCTTCATCTTTGCCCTCTCTTTACTTTACGTTTTTATTCTTATCTACGGCACAAACTTATTTACTGGTTTCAAAATGTTTCTTTTTTTTTTTCAGTACCACAACCTTTTTTTTTTTCTCAGAGTCACATCTACAACATCTGTTTCTTTTTGAAAACTCTCATTGTTTGTACGAGTCCCTTCCACATAGTTTACCCAGACCACTGTCATTAATTACTGCTGTTTAATCCCTCTGACAAACTGCTAACCACCATGTCCACTGACTCTGATTCTGAAAGATGGATTTCGTCCCATGTAAACACATCACTTTTATCAATAAAAGTGTCTCAGGTGTCAATAACCTTCACTTTGGAAACAACTGCGTATCTTTATTATGTCGATGTTTCGCCATCCAGTGGCTTTATCATTACAATGCAGGGACAAAAACAGAAGACCGAATAGGTAGATGAGGTCAGTCCCTCTGCCCAGCAGCAGGTGTTCATCAAGACTACTTTACTGAACACCTGTTGCTGAACATCTGTTGATGAAGCCAGTGGCTGGCGAAACGTCTACATAATAAAGATATCTAGTTGTTGCACATGTGTCTAATTCTTAGTAATTCCTATACCCTTTTTTGAGCCTTTGTAACAAGTCCTTGCTTCTAGCATTCCTGACATCATTGCCTCCAGCACTCAGTCAAAAGATGGGATCAGTCTCGCTTCCAGACAGGATACAACTTATCATTGTCCTCAAAATCCTTCATCCCAGCACCAGGAAGACAGCCTCGCACTTCCTTCTTCCCGTCCCTCTCACAGAAACAAACACGATCCAAACATTACATTTCTGGTTCGCCAACAACAATAAATCTCTGGACGGTATCAATTTCTTTGATTAGGATTTCTTGTCTGTTTATTATCAGTTTCGATGAGCTGACTTCATGATGCTCAAATTTATGACTCGTGTACATTTTTGGTCTAACCGACTGCAAAGTAATGTTGCCATTCTTCCTTGTCATGTAACACGTCTTATGATGACTGTGATGCAGAGAGGAAGAATGTGAGGGAAAGAGAGGGAGAATGTGATGAGAGGGGGGAATGTGATGGAGAGAGGAAGAGAGGGAGAATGTGAAGGAGAGAGAGGGACAATGTGAAGGGGAGAGGGAGAATGTGAGGGAGAGAGGGAGAATGTGAGGGAAAGAGAGGGGAATGAGATGGATAGAGGGAGAATATGAAGGAGAGAGAGAGAGGGGTTACAGGGTATCTAAGGAGGCTGAAATCTGCTAGTTGACCTCATGTTTCTTCACTGTACCAACAAGTACTGTATTTGCTGTGGTTGCTGTGACGATGACTCTGAGAGTTTGTTTTCTACTGCCAGAGCCCGGCCTTGGGTCATCTGCCCTACAACCTGTTGCTGACGGACCAGTTATACCAGTGTCAGTACCGCCTGAAAACCTTCACAATACCCCGTGAAGCTCTGAACGAGAGAGCAGCGAGAGTAACGAGGCAGAGTTTCGGTGTGATAAAGATAACACAGAAGCCAAACTTTTTGATCTGGTGAGAGACTTAGACCTTGCTGAAGATTCCGCTCAGATTTTAGGTTTCAGACTTGAAACAAAATATTTATTAGCTCCTGGGATATCACTACCTAAACTATCTGTACCACTGCATCTACCTTTATTCTACTACCTTGTATGTATACTGGCTTCCTTCCCTTCGCTCTTCTGTGTGACTAGTTTTCTGTGTATCTGAGGGAAAGTTATGAAAATCTGCAGCTGGTTTTAAATATCTGTACACAGTTAAATGGTTTGTGGGAATTTAAAGGTATTGTGCACTCGTATGTTGCTAGTACAACAGCTGGGATACGCAATTTCCATGTTTTCTGCCTCAACGTCCACACTGGTTCCAGTAACAATGGTCAGGTAGGAGTCGTCTTACACCAGGGACTAGGAATGTAGTACTTGACAGTGTGGTTATTTCCCCCAAAGGAATGGACTCTTGCCTCCTCTACACGTAAAATTTGGCTTAATAAAGCAATATGTTGAAGTTTTGCAAGATGAAGAACAGTTTTAAGGGGCACGTTAGTTCACCTGTCTTCTAATAATATGTTATTTTTCCCCTATGTCCATAATTATTGCATTTGCTTTATCTGATTTCTTAAGGTGAAGTCGAGGATCTTTCCTGAGTTTTGCTCACACCTCTACAACACAATTGTCCTCAAAGATTTGTTAAGTTATACCATGAATTAAGGAAAGATCCTGGACTTCACCTTACGAAAGAGACAAAGCAAATGCGATAGTAATTATGGACAAGGTAGATTGTAGGAAAAACTGAATAAGGGACAGGAAACACATGACTATTAAGTGGCAGAAACACACCGCCATTATAGTTACAGCTGTGAAACACACTGACACTAGACAGGACAACACACCTGACACATAGTGTACAGCTGGCACTAGAAACACCACCTGACACTAGAAACACCACCTGACACATAGTGTACAGCTGGCACCAGAAACACCACCTGACACATAGTGTACACCTGGCACCAGAAACACCACCTGACACAGTGTACACCTGGCACCAGAAACACCACCTGACACATAGTGTACACCTGGCACCAGACACGACACAGTATACATACCTGACACATAGTGTACACCTGGCACCAGAAACACCACCTGACACATAGTGTACACCTGGCACCAGAAACACCACCTGACACAGTGTACACCTGACACAGTGTACACCTGGCACCAGAAACACCACCTGACACATAGTGTACACCTGGCACCAGAAACACTACCTGACACAGTGTACACCTGACACCAGAAACACCACCTGACACATAGTGTACACCTGGCACCAGAAACACCACCTGACAGTGTACACCACCTGACACATAGTGTACACCTGGCACCAGAAACACCACCTGACACAGTGTACACCTGACACCAGAAACACCACCTGACACAGTGTACACCTGGCACCAGAAACACCACCTGACACATAGTGTACACCTGGCACCAGAAACACTACCTGACACAGTGTACACCTGACACCAGAAACACCACCTGACACATAGTGTACACCTGGCACCAGAAACACCACCTGACACATAGTGTACACCTGACACCAGAAACACCACCTGACACAGTGTACACCTGACACCAGAACCAACACCTGACACCAGAAACACCATCTGACATACACTGTACACCTGGCACCAGAAGCACCACCTGACAGTCTACACCTACACCAAAAACACCACCTGGCACCCTCGGAACACCCCCCAGGTAGGCTCCAGGAAGCTGCTCGCCAGATTCACTCCCTCCTTGTCTCATTGACCCTATCGTACCTGCTCATAAAACTATGTATAAAGCCTACCTCTACCACTTCTTCATTTGTGACTAACTTACATCCATACCCCTGAATACCTGTTTCCAGCCTCTCAGTCTATCTATCTTTGTCGACTTTCAGTTTCTCTCAGTATTCTGTATGTTTTTTTTCCATATCTTCCCTAGTTCTTCTCTAAAGTCTTCAGGTTCACTTCCTTGAACCTCTCCTCGCAGCTCATTCCCCTTAACTCTGGAACAAATCTTGTTGCATACCTCTGCCCTTTCTCTAGTTCCTAAACATGAGTTTTCAGGTGTGGACTCCATGATGGCGCTGTGTATTCCAAGATGGGCCTGACATATGTTGTATAGAAGTACCCGGAATTACTTTGATAAGATTTCTGAAGGCTCCTCCTAGATTTGCCATATGAGAAATGGCTGCAGAGACTATTTGCATGACCCTTGTCGGTTTAGCGCTTAATTTAATAATAATAATAAGAAGAAGAAGAATGCAGAGGCTATTAGTGACGTGAGTCTCTGGTAATATACCAAGCACTGTGCTCACCCTTGGATTTTTCTCTGAGGCCGCAGCTTCTGGCCCCAGAGTCTATACTTTGTGTCAGGTCTTCTCCAGTTTTTACAACCTTGCATTAGCTTGAGCAAAATTTCAGTAAAAACTTGTCTAATAAATACTGCAGTTTGTCCAGATCCATGTGTAACCTTTCTCAATTTTTATTCTCATTAGTTTTACATCATCAGTTAATAGTTATACATCTGTTTCAGTAATGTTATTGGCTTAAACCTAAAACAGTGCTGGTCCTAATATTGATCCTTTTATAACCCCGCTTGTTATTATTCCCCATTCTGACGTCTCTTACCAGAAAATCACTCCTCCTTCCCCTAAGGTACTCCCTGACTGCTCCTCAAGGTTTTGCTCCAGTCTATCGTACGGTACACAGTCAAATGCCTTCTTGCAGACTAAGAAAATGCAACCACCCATCCCTCTCTCCTGCCTCACATTCATTGATATGTCGTAGAATTCCAACAGGTTAGTTGGAACCCGTGTTTGTTATGGTTTAGCTAAGTTACTTCTCTGCAAGTGCTCCACCGAGTATCATCTGTATTGTCTTACATGGTGTGCGTGTCACTGATAATGATCGGTACTTGAATACTTCTTGTCTGTCTCTGTTCTTAAATATTGTGATGACATTCTGTATTCCAGACCTCTGGTGGCTGTCTCATGTTCATTGAGGTGTAGGTCTTAGCTAGTGGTTCAGTGCTTTTGTTCCCTCTCACAAAATCTATGGTGACAGCTAGTTACAACACCTTGTGTGCATGTATGTATGCGTGTGGATTCACAGTGGAGTAGGTGTTCACTGTTCACTGTTACACTGCTGGTGATGGTGGGGACAACATGAGAAATCATCACTGCTTCAGTGACGGTGTGGCTGTAGTGCTCACTAACCCGTGGTCTGTACACTCTGTGATCTGTACACGCACATGGTCTGTACACACGCCTGTCTATCAACCACACCTGGTCTGTACACACACAAACACACACACACACACACACAGGGAGAGAGTAGACGTAGTAGTGACCAGCAAAGAGGCGAGGCCAGGAGCTGTGAATCGACCCCTGCAACCACATACAGGCGAGTACATTCGTCCGTGCTGACAAAAAACGATGCCGCTATATTAAACATGTTAATCACAATTTATCTTTCCTGCAGATTTTACCAAGTTAATGTTTGTTAATTAAAAACTTAAATGCAAAGCATTACAAAATTTAGTGTGAGAGTGCGAGCGATAGTGTGAGTGCGTGCGATAGTGTGAGTGCGTGCGATAGTGTGAGTGCGTGCGATAGGGTGAGTGCGTGCGATAGTGTGAGTCCGTGCGATAGTGTGAGTACGTGCGATAGTGTGAGTCCGTGCGATAGTGTGAGTGCGTGCGATAGTGTGAGTGCGTGCGATAGTGTAAGTGCGTGCGATAGTGTGAGTGCGTGCGATAGGGTGAGTGCGTGCGATAGTGTGAGTCCGTGCGATAGTGTGAGTGTGTGCGATAGTGTGAGTGCGTGCGATAGTGTGAGTGCGTGCGATAGTGTGAGTGCGTGCGATAGGGTGAGTGCGTGCGATAGTGTGAGTCCGTGCGATAGTGTGAGTGCGTGCGATAGTGTGAGTCCGTGCGATAGTGTGAGTGCGTGCGATAGTGTGAGAATGCATGCGATAGTGTGAGTGCGTGCGATAGTGTGAGTGCGTGCGATAGTGTGAGTGCGTGCGATAGTGTGAGTGCGTGCGATAGTGAGTGCGTGCGATAGTGTGAGTCCGTGCGATAGTGTGAGTGCGTGCGATAGTGTGAGTCCGTGCGATAGTGTGAGTGCGTGCGATAGTGTGAGTGCGTGCGATAGTGTGAGAGCGTGCGATAGTGTGAGTGCGTGCGATAGTGTGAGTGCGTGCGATAGTGTGAGTCCGTGCGATAGTGAGTGCGTGCGATAGTGTGAGTGCGTGCGATAGTGTGAGTCCGTGCGATAGTGTGAGTGCGTGCGATAGTGTGAGTCCGTGCGATAGTGTGAGTGCGTGCGATAGTGTGAGTGCGTGCGATAGTGTGAGTGCGTGCGATAGTGTGAGAATGCGCGCGATAGTGTGAGAATGCGTGCGATAGTGTGAGTGCGTGCGATAGTGTGAGAATGGGTGCGATAGTGTGAGTGCATTCAATAGTGTGAGTGCGTGCGATAGTGTGAGTGCGGGCGATAGTGTGAGTGCGTGCGATAGTGTGAGTGCGTGCGATAGTGTGAGAATGCATGCGATAGTGTGAGTGCGTGCGATAGTGTGAGTGCGTGGGGTAGTGTGAGTGCGTGCGATAGTGTGAGGTGCGATAGTGAGAATGCATGCGATAGTGTGAGTGCGTGCGATAGTGTGAGTGCGTGCGATAGTGTGAGTGCGTGGGGTAGTGTGAGTGCGTGCGATAGTGTGAGTGCGTGCGATAGTGTGAGTGCGTGCGATAGTGTGAGTGCGTGCGATAGTGTGAGAATGCATGCGATAGTGTGAGTGCGGGCGATAGTGTGAGAATGCATGCGATAGTGTGAGTGCGTGCGATAGTGTGAGTGCGGGCGATAGTGTGAGAATGCATGCGATAGTGTGAGTGCGTGCGATAGTGTGAGTGCGTGCGATAGTGTGAGTGCGTGCGATAGTGTGAGAATGCATGCGATAGTGTGAGTGCGTGCGATAGTGTGAGTGCGTGCGATAGTGTGAGTGCGTGCGATAGTGTGAGAATGCATGCGATAGTGTGAGTGCGTGCGATAGTGTGAGTGCGTGCGATAGTGTGAGTGCGTGCGATAGTGTGAGAATGCATGCGATAGTGTGAGAATGCGTGCGATAGTGTGAGTGCGTGCGATACTGTGAGAATGCGTGCGATAGTGTGAGAATGTGTGCGATATTGTAAGAGTGCGTGCGATAGTGTGAGAATGTGTGCGATATTGTAAGAGGGCGTGCGATAGAGTAAGAGTACTTGTGATAGATATAGTAAGAGTGCGTGCGATAGATAATGTAAAAGGAGTTGTAAATTAGCGTTGACACGCGATATTCTTGCTGGTGTGAACCATGACATGACTGTACAGTGTACACGTACATACCTCCCACCACAACTACCACTACTACCACCACCACTACCACTACTACCACCACGTATTGGAAGGCACATCAGCCAAGTAGAGCGCACATTAACTTCCCTAAAGTAAGTCTTGCGGGCCGCCTCGGGGGGTCGCCATGTTCACCCAAGACACGCCACACTGCACCACCGATATATGTAGAACGGGGTCGAATGCGTCATGCAAATCAATGAAGCAAACTTTTAGAATTTCATGTGCACAATTACCTGTTGTGCAGCATTAAGGGATGATCAAAAAGTATTTCAGGCAATGCTCTCGCTTCTCACGATGAGTGTCCGTAGTTCAATCCCCGGCACGGGTGGAAACGTTGAGCGTGTTTACACAAATAACCCGAATATAGGGGAGAGGAGCTTACGACGACGTTTCGCTCCAACTTGCGGGTTATTTGTGTATTGTTCCAGTCACGGTATTGTGATGTTTCCTTACACCTGTTGTCCCTGTTCAAGTAGCACTAAGTAGGTACCTGGGTGTTAGTCATCTGGTGTGGGTCCTATTCTTTGGAAAGAGATTGAAGGACCCCAGTGGAAATACGAGACATTCCTCTATGTCATACTGACTTTCTTGGATTATCCTGGGTGGCTAGCCCTCCCCCAGGTTAAAAATCCGAACAAATATTATCATATCTTACCTATGTGGCTTCGAGGGAGGGAGGGAGGGAGTTGGACTCAACCCACTAACGAAGTCAGAGGCAAAACAGGATGGAAGGATGTCGGGAGGAAGTCATCCTTACTTGGTTATGGAAAAGTCAGCAGTGCTGCATGATTCCACTGGAACAGAAATGGTCCTGACACTCAGCTGTCATTATTAAAGATCTCCAGTATAGAATAGAGGGTGTTTTGAGGGAGATGAGATCGAGGCGTATTATGAATCAAGTCAGGAGTTTGTGCTGTACAATGTCGAGGACATACTGGGTAGCCTGAAATGACAGGAATTCCCACCTTTTAGTTTTGTTTTGGGGTACGAGTGAAGGTAAGACAGTGATGACTTGACGTGCCAGGAGGCTTGCCCAGCCCATGAGTCGTAATATAACCTGGCCATCAACGTAATGGGTATGTAGTAGTATACATTTGCCCTACACGCGTTTAAAGAGGAATCACATACGACCAGTGGAGTTTGTAAATGATAGAGGAGCATAGAGAGACCCAGGATGTGCGATGAGCCAAGAGCAACACGTCCCAGGAAGCTGCACCTTCTTGGAGAGTTAGGAATCTGGTTAACTGGGATGGTGACCTGATCCTGTATTGAACTTGGCTAGCATTGTACCTGAATTGCTTTCATTTATGACCTTAATTAACATGAATATTATCCAAATAAAATTCTGGTGAGAATACTGATCTAACCTTAGAACAAGCACCCAATATCAATACTTTTATTGCTGGACTCTTGGCAATGACCAACACATTATGGAATAGGTAAGCATTTTTTCGAACCTGCTTAAAAATTGAAACAAATTATATGGAAGCTTGATGACTATCAGTTGGCTGAAGAACCATCTGAACAACTGTTAAATAGCAACGATATTTAACGCCAATAGAAGCGCGATGCTCCAACAATGCTGCAATGATAATTTAAACAGAGAATGCAAAGTATATGATGCCACCAGGTGCCTGACCTGCGTAGGTGGCATTACAAACACTAAACAGCAAGGAAACAGAGTAGCCAACAACAAATAGTGAGAGGACAGTCATCCCATATTACCAGCACTTTCAGTGCGCCCGGCTGTCAAAGACGATTAATAAAGTAAAAACAAGAAAATAGTTTTTGGCATTATATATATTCCCGCCACCAGAACATATGTATATTTACATACGTTAACCAGGGAAGTTAAACCAAATAAAGAATAGAGTTTGTGGAGAGTAAATATAAGAACTCTCGCTCTGCTACAGCTGTAGTACACTTGTATAGAAAGTCAGATTTAGTATGGTGCTAGCCAGCCTGAGGCAGGAGTTGGACTGACAGTCTGGGCTGTTTCTGTTAGCTAGGAAACCTGACGCAGGCCATCCTGCCTCGCTCTGAGATATCACACACCTCAAGCACCTAGTAAGCCGCCCTTTACCAAGATGGTGCACACATTGTGGCAAGCAATGACCAACCATACCTAAAGGCTGATTAAGATGACAGGCGGATGAGTCGTTAAGTGTGATGTACCTCGGATACAAGTCAAATTACACTCAGAACACACCACTGTGTGGTCAGTAGTCCACGATGAACAACTTCCTGTTTCTTACTAATGTCGACTCGGTGTTTGAAGCCTGTTTGTGGACTGTGTTTACTCAGACTGTAGAGGGGTAAGTGAGGGAAGAATTTTTTTTTTAAATTATCCCATCCTTCTCATTTGAATGACCACCGGGAATGCGTCAGGGCGGGTGTGGACCCAGGACAAGAGTCCAGGGACGGGAGAATCCATGTATCCCCCATTCATAACATGTCGATGAGAAGCACCAAATGTAGTGTGGGAGAGCTGCGTATCCCAGAGTCGCTATGCGCAGACCTGAGAGGTTAGAAGTGAGAAATGGATAGGAAAGACGATATTGGCAAGAGATTACCCGAGAATGTTATGTAAGCTCATCGGGAGAGAAGCTTCCAGTGTTGATGATGAGCACTGAGATCACCTCAGCAGAGATTGTTCAGTTGAAAGGAAGTAATGAGAATTAATCACCAGGCTCCACTAAATGCCATTCGCACTACAAGTGCTTCCAGGAACCCTCCTGAGAGGGAGGTGCCTGCACGTTAAATCTAACTGTACAAGTCAACGCCCCTTCTATCTTCAGCCTTGTACATTGTGTATCACTGTACAACACGGTGTGACGAGGACCCCTCGTCACCCCTGAAACAGTGTCCCAGACACTGCTGGTGTGAGACACTGCCGGTGCTGAAGCTATAGGAAAAACATCAGATCCTATAGTATCCTATAGCATTGCAAATTTGAAAGCAGTGTATACAGGATTATTATTATAATCAAAAGAAGCGCTAAACCACAAGGGTTATACAGCAGTGTATACAGGAGACAAGCTAATTCCAGGGAAGTAGGAAAGCAATCCCTCTACAAGGAGGACAGAAGGCTTATGAATCCGTCTTCATAGGACAAGCTATAACCAGGAGAGGTAAAATATGAGATGAAGAAATAGCTAAGTAGACTAGCTCTTGCCATCTCAGACTGTCAATGAGGATACATTCCATGTAGCTAACAGCTTGGTTACCCTTATAAATAGGGAAGATAATATATTTGATTGATAAGAGTAAAGTCTGAGAAAGACCTGCCAACCTGGTGGGCCCATCTGATGAGGAGGCACTTGATTGCACTGTCTGGGAGAGTGATAAATGAAATCCACGGCGGTGGAGGTCGAATAAAAGGTGGCAGTGTATGGTTAAGGAGAGACGTAGACTCACTGGCAAGACCAGGGAACTGAGTACCTGTAAGTTAGTGCAGTAGAGGTAGGGCCGAAAGCTAGTAAGTGGACATTATACGAGTACCTGGGGAAGGTTGCAGCTGTCGCTGATCCAGCCATGAAAGAAACTCTGGATCAGCTCTTCATGTTTGTGCGCAGAAAAGAACGAGAAATTAGCGCTATTATTTTACATTGTTTGCAATAGGAGGGTTTCGCTACAGTGATGCTGGGACACTGCTGGTGCTGGACACTGCTGGTGCTGGGACACTGCTAGTGATGGGACACTGCTAGTGCTGGGACACTGCTGGTGTTGGGACACTGCTGGTGTTGGGACACTGCTCGTGCTGGGACACTGCTGGTGCTGAGACACTGCTCGTGCTGGGACACTGCTGGTGCTGAGACACTGCTCGTGCTGGGACACTGCTGGTGATGACACTGCTGGTGATGACACTGCTGGTGATGACACTGCTGGTGCTGAGACACTGCTGGTACTGAAACACTGCTCGTGCTGGGACACTGCTGGTGATGACACTGCTGGTGATGACACTGCTGGTGATGACACTGCTGGTGCTGAGACACTGCTGGTACTGAAACACTGCTCGTGCTGGGACACTGCTGGTGATGACACTGCTGGTGATGACACTGCTGGTGATGACACTGCTGGTGATGACACTGCTGGTGATGACACTGCTGGTGCTGTGACACTGCTGGTGCTGTGACACTGCTGATGCTGTGACACTGCCGGTGCTGGGACACTGCTGGTGCTGGGACACTGCTGGTGCTGAGACACTACTGGTGCTGGGACACTGCTGGTGATGGGACACTGTTGGTGCTGGGACACTGCTGGTGCTGGGACACTGCTGGGGCTGGGACACTGCTGGTGCTGGGACACTGCTGGTGATGACACTGCTGGTGCTGGGACACTGCTGGTGATGACATTGCTGGTGCTGGGACACTGCTGGTGATGACACTGCTGGTGCTGAGACACTGCTGGTGCTGGGACACTGCTGGTGCTGAGACACTGCTGGTGCTGAGACACTGCTGGTTCTGGGACACTTATGATGCTGTGACACTGCTGGTGCTGTGACTTTGCTGGTGATGTGACACTGCTGGTGCTGGCTGAGGCACTGCTGATGCTGTGACACTGCCGGTGCTGTGATACTGCTGCTGTGACACTGCTGCTGCTGTGACACTGCCGGTGCTGGGACACTGCCGGTGGTAAGACACACAGAAAGATC
This sequence comes from Cherax destructor, assembly GCA_009830355.1. NCBI lineage: Eukaryota > Metazoa > Arthropoda > Malacostraca > Decapoda > Parastacidae > Cherax > Cherax destructor. The sequence continues at coordinate 267,154 of WNWK01000609.1, read as the reverse complement.
GCAATCAGCAGGGTTCTAAACTGTGTCTGGGAGTGGCATAGCTCCCGGACAGCATATTACATAATATAAGCATAAAACCTATAAAACCCGTAAGCAGTGAACATGAAGTAATGAACAAACCACCACAACATTACTGACATGTCAGTTATCACAAACATGTCGTCAGACATGTTTGTGATATGTATGCTTCCCAGCATACATAATTGGGATTACCAATAGATCCCTGGCAGTCTTCAAGAAGGCGCTGGACGGGCACCTGGGGTCGGTGCCTGACCAGTTGGGCTGTGGTTCTTGCGACGGTGTGCGTGCGGCCAGCACACACACATATATATTTGTGTGTGTGTGTCGTGATGAATATGTAAAATTGGTCAGTTAGCAAGAATTCATTTAAAATTAAGTCCATTCTAAAAATTTCTCTTATACGTTTAAAGATATATTTTTTCATTTATGTTAATTTAAAAATTAATAATTTTATTCCAAAAGGACCTTAGAAAACTTACCTAACCTTATTATAACAAGCGCAATTTAATTTAACCTAATCCAACTAAACATATTTTAGATAAGTTAATAATTTAATAATAAACAAACACAATGAAATATAGACCTCACGGTGTATATACATTGTAATATACACACACGTCTTGGTGTGCATGAAGTTGTTAATATAGTATAGTGCGCCTTGACGACCACCCTACACTGAATGGCAGGTCAGCCACTCACTGCTGTTGAACTGTTCAGTATCTTAGTTCCTTCCGAAGTTTGACGAACAACCTGAGTGTTCCCTTCCCCCCCCCCTCCCCTCTCTCCCTCTTATTTTTCTCCGATTATTATTATTATTATTCAAGCTAGAAACTCTTCATAACTAACGTATTTATGACGTTTGTTATGTCGGGTGAATTTGTGATTTACTGAAGGACGTGCGTAAAAATTCAGTCTCCTTCGTTCCAAACCTACCAGGTTCGTGACTCACGAAATCGTAATTACACGATTGCAAGCAAATCACGGAACGGGTGAGATTCGAACAATGGTCAGTGGGTTTTAGGACTCACGTGCCATGGGTTCACACCTCCTCCCACACGCTCCCTGATTTATATTCTAGGAAGTTCACTCTGTACCTGCAAGAAGAGTTTCAAATTTATTCTCGTTGTTGTTATTGGCTAAAATAAATTATTGAGCAATTTGTCGTAGATAAAATACATGGAGTATGTTGTTATGTGTGTGTGTGTACTCACCTAGTTGTTGTACTCACCTAGTTGTGGTTATAGGGGTCGATTCACAGCTCCTGGCCCCGCCTCTTCACTGACCGCTACTCGATCACTCTACCCGCTCCATGAGCTTAATCATACCTCTCCTTTAAGCTATGTATGGATCCTGCCTCCACTACATCACTTCCCAGACTATTCCACTTCCTGACAACTCTGTGACTGAAGAAATATTTCCAAACATCCCTATGGTTCATCTGAGTCTTCAACTTCCAACTGTGTCCCCTTGTTGCTGTGTCCCACCTCTGGAACATTCTGTATCTGTCCACCTTGTCGATTCCTCTCAGTATTTTATATGTCGTTATCATATCCACTCTATCCCTCCTGTCTTCCAATGTGGTCAGGTCGATTTCCTGTAACCTCTCCCCGTAGGACATACCCCTTAGCTCCGGGACTAGTCTTGTTGCAAACTTCTGCACTTTTTCTAGTTTCCTTTCATGCTTGGTTAGGTGAGGGTTCCAAACTGCCACTGCATACTCCAGTATGGGCCTAACGTACACAGTGTACAGAGTCCTGAATGACTCCTTATTTAGATGCCAGAATGCTGTTCTTAGGTTTGCCAGGCGTCCGTATGCTGCAGCAGTTATTTGGTTGATGTGCGCTTCAGGAGATGTGCCCGGTGTTATACTCACCCCAAGATCCTTTTCATTGAGGGAGGTTTGTAGTCTCTGGCCCCCTGGACTATACTCCGTCTGTGGTCTTCTTTGCCCTTCCCCAATCTTCATGACTTTGCACTTGGTGGGGTTGAACTCCATGAGCCAATTGCTGGACCAGGCTTGCAGCCTGTCCAGATCCCTTTGTAGTTCTGCCTGGTCCTCTTCCGATTGAATTCTTATCATCAACTTCACATCATCTGCAAACAGGGACACTTCGGAGTCTATTCCTTCTGTCATGTCGTTCACAAATACCACAAACATCACCGGACTTAGGACTGATCCCTGTGGCACCCCGCTCGTTACAGGCGCCCACTTTGACACCTCGCCACGTACCATGACTCGCTGCTGTCTTCCTGACAGGTATTCCCTGATCCATGGTAGTGCCTTCCCTGTTATTCCTGCCTGGTCCTTCAGCTTTTGCACTAATCTCTTGTGTGGAACTGTGTCAAACGCCTTCTTACAGTGTGTGTGTGTGTGTGTGTGTGTGTGTGTGTGTGTGTGCTTGAAAGACTCCAGCAAACAAGGTGTGTGTTATTGGGAGGATTCAGTCGAGGTTTCGACACAGTCAGGTGGTTCCTCACTGCCTTCGCGGCATGTTGATGGAACTTTTCTGAGGTATTCACCAGCACTGAGTGTGGCGGACCTTCCGCTCTAAGGTGGTTGTCAGGCCAGACTACTGTGCGTTAACAAAGTTAAATACACAATTACGTGAATATCTATCAGTGTATATACACCGGGAGGTGCCCATCTGTGTATGTATACACCGGGAGGTACCCATCTCTGTGTACAGACAGGAAAATGAGTGAATCTGTAAATATATACACCGGGCTACCTATATACACACCACACGTCGTGTGGTGTGTAATTTTATATACATATACAGAAGGGTCTGGATGTGTATGTACACAGGTGTATAGCCCAGTCAATATACTCAGAAAGTTTTGCTGTAATTCCTATTTCTGGGATGAAAATAATCTGAACCAGTGGTGTAGAGGTGACCTGCAGCCTTAATGACCCTCGTGTGGTCGTTAAACCAAACAAACCAGCCAACAGACAAGGACGGTTTAAACCCACAAATATTGAATACGGAAAAGTGTATACAGACTTTATACACGTCAGCATATATAAACTACCCACTTCAGCCTAGAGCTGCGTGACCCATACAGGTTTGGCGCTCACTTACTAATATAATAAGCTCTTGGTTATGATAATACTACTACTAATAATAATCATACTCCATTATAATAATTCCTGGTGCTAGTTACGGGTGAGACGTTTCACTCAGCTGAGCGCACAACGCTGCATGACCCTCATGGGTTTAGCGGACTTAGTCCTGAAGGTTGGGAGGTTCACAACCTGCACTCTGAAAGAGGGAATGGGGGGGGTGTATATATATATTTGCAATTTGTTGAGTCATCCGAAGTGTCGTATCGACGCGCCTCTGGTAAGACAGTAATGGAGTGAGTGATGGTGCAAGTGTTTTCTTTTTTCAGGTCACCCTGCCTTGGTGGGAGACGGCCAGTGTGTTAAAATATATAATATTGACAGTGTCGGTATTACAAATGTTCTTCATGAGTGACGCGCGCAGAACAAGTGTCAACAAGTGTCTATAACATAGTTGTTATACAAGTGCTTTAAACAATGTGCGTAATTTCACTGTATTCACAACTGTTCATAACCATACATAGATGTTCAGAACTGTTCGTAAGTGATTATGAAAGTGTTCATTAATATTCGTAGCGAAAGTGTTCATAACCAAAGTGTTCATAACCAAAGTGTTCGTAACCAAAGTGTTCGTAACCAAAGTGTTCGTAACCAAAGTGTTCGTAACCAAAGTGTTCGTAACCAAAGTGTTCGTAACCAAAGTGTTCGTAACCAAAGTGTTCGTAACCAAAGTGTTCGTAACCAAAGTGTTCGTAACCAAAGTGTTCGTAACCAAAGTGTTCGTAACCAAAGTGTTCGTAACCAAAGTGTTCGTAAGTGCTGAGGACAGCTCTTAATATCCTGGTTTTACTCTGACTCGGCTATTTAAGTGGGTCTCAGCACCACCTGGGATCCCAGCACCACCTGGGGGTCCCAGCACCACCTGGGGGTCCCAGCACCACCTGGGGGTCCCAGCACCACCTGGGGGTCCCAGCACCACCTGGGGTCCCAGCACCACCTGGGGTCCCAGCACCACCTGGGGTCCCAGCACCACCTGGGGTCCCAACACCACCTGGGGCTCCCAGCACCACCTGTGGGTCCCAGCACCACCTGTGGGTCTCAGCACCACCTGGGGGTCCCAGCACCACCTGGGGTCCCAGCACCACCTGGGGTCCCAGCCCCCCTGGGTCCCACACCACCTGGGGGTCCCAACACCACCTGGGGGTCCCAACACCACCTGGGGGTCCCAGCACCACCTGGGGCTCCCAGCACCACCTGGGGCTCCCAGCACCACCTGTGGGTCTCAGCACCACCTGGGGGTCCCAGCACCACCTGGGGTCCCAGCACCACCTGGGGGTCCCAACACCACCTGGGGGTCCCAGCACCACCTGGGGGTCCCAGCACCACCTGGGGGTCCCAACACCACCTGGGGGTCCCAGCACCACCTGGGGTCCCAGCACCACCTGGGGTCCCAGCACCACCTGGGGTCCCAGCACCACCTGGGGCTCCCAGCACCACCTGTGGGTCCCAGCACCACCTGTGGGTCTCAGCACCACCTGGGAGTCCCAGCACCACCTGGGGTCCCAGCACCACCTGGGGGTCCCAGCACCACCTGGGGGTCCCAACACCACCTGGGGGTCCCAACACCACCTGGGGGTCCCAGCACCACCTGGGGGTCCCAGCACCACCTGGGGCTCCCAGCACCACCTGTGGGTCGCAGCACCACCTGGGGTCCCAGCACCACCTGGGGTCCCAGCACCACCTGGGGTCCCAACACCACCTGGGGGTCCCAACACCACCTGGGGGTCCCAACACCACCTGGGAGTCCCAGCACCACCTGGGGGTCCCAACACCACCTGGGGGTCCCAGCACCACCTGGGGGGTCCCAGCACCACCTGGGGCTCCCAGCACCACCTGTGGGTCTCAGCACCACCTGTGGGTCTCAGCACCACCGGGGGGTCCCAGCACCACCTGGGGTCCCAGCACCACCTGGGGTCCCAACACCACCTGGGGTCCCAACACCACCGGGGGGTCCCAGCACCACCTGGGGTCCCAGCACCACCTGGGGGTCCCAACACCACCTGGGGGTCCCAGCACCACCTGGGGGGTCCCAGCACCACCTGGGGCTCCCAGCACCACCTGGGGCTCCCAGCACCACCTGTGGGTCTCAGCACCACCTGGGGGTCCCAGCACCACCTGGGGTCCCAGCACCACCTGGGGGTCCCAACACCACCTGGGGGTCCCAACACCACCTGGGGGTCCCAACACCACCTGGGGGTCCCAGCACCACCTGGGGGTCCCAACACCACCTGGGGATCCCAGCACCACCTGGGGGTCCCAGCACCACCTGGGGGTCCCAGCACCACCTGGGGGTCCCAGCACCACCTGGGGGTCCCAGCACCACCTGGGGGTCCCAGCACCACCTGGGGCTCCCAGCACCACCTGTGGGTCTCAGCACCACCTGGGGGTCCCAGCACCACCTGGGGTCCCAGCACCACCTGGGGGTCCCAGCACCACCTGGGGTTCCCAGCACCACCTGGGGCTCCCAGCACCACCTGTGGGTCTCAGCACCACCTGTGGGTCTCAGCACCACCTGGGGTCCCAGCACCACCTGGGGGTCCCAGCACCAAGCTATGCGAGTCGCCATCAGTGGCAGGTGAGTTTCCTTCCGAAAAACCAGTACCGCAAGAATTACAAGAACAGAATAACTAAAGAGATGTGTAATAAGTCGGTAAGTTTGTAAATTATATGTTAAGGATACCAAAAGTGTGTGGTTGAGGGTGAAAGGTATAACCAGGGATACATCCTGAATGCTGTTACTGGGGATGAGTCTTTGATGTGTAGACTGAAGGGTATAACTGGAGGTACTTGCTGAGGGTGCAGATAGAAGGGTATAACTGGAGGTGCCTCCTGAAGGTGAGGGCTGAAGGGTGTAACTTGGGTTGAGATTCTTGTATTAATCAGCACTGGTGTTTACCTTGCAGGTAAGGGAGTTGACAGCTCATCGTGGGACAACTGGCACACCATCAGTAAGGTAAGTTTACATCAATTGTTTTCTGTATTGTTTTCCGCCATCAAAGAATATACGCAGGTACGTAGCGCTTATCCGAATATTCACAATGAGAATGAAAGAGTTACCAATCTATGTATAACATTACGATTCGTCCCTCGTATCGTTGAGGGCACACGTTTACACGTCGACAAGAGGTCATCAAAATCCCCTTCTGTCCTTCTCAGTAGACATGGATGTTGTTGACTTCATGTCCTTGCCTTGGCCATGGAGGACATCATGTCTTAGCACCTCTTGTTCCTGTTCGATGTGATGTACCCTTTGCTTCCTCTGTCAGGTGGTACATAAAATACCTTCGGTAAATTCAGACGACAGCAGCCTCCATCCTGGTAACTAGGAATGTTAAATCCTTTCCAGATTTATCCCAACTGGTGAACGAACCTGAAACTTGTACCATTCTCAATCTTCTTCAATTTTTCTTCTGCTTATCAAGCTTCTCTGAACACTATTGAATTCCTCTTTTGTTCTTAGTAAACAGATATATAAAGTGCATTATATCCATAATCGAGCGAAAATCATTAACAACAGGTACTCCAGAAATTGTACCTTAATGTGACAGTTCCAAGCGACGATTAACGCAGCTTCGCTTATCAGTTATCGAGTTCTTCAACTGTCGTTCAGACATGTTAGCAATATTTTTTATAGTTAAATAATGCAGAAGTGTCGCAAAATCCTAATGTTCCAATGTTTATAACATTGTTTATAATATTGTTTATAACATTGCTTCAATCCAAGCTAAAAGAAATAAATCTTTAATATTTTTTTCCGCATATTTCTTCTAGGGTTGGGAATTAAAATTACATGACCTTAGAGATTTGTAAGTCTGGTTTTGTCTGACATAATGAAACTCCGTTACTAGGCTTTCCCACAGCTCAACACTGCAACAACACCGTCAAGAGGAAATACAGGACCCGTGTAGCGACCCAGCGAGGAACACCACTAAGACTGACGCAGTCTCTCCTGATTATACTGACGCAGATACGAGGTACTTGTGTACATGACATCAGATTCCAGTCTTCCCGTCTGGTACTGGAGGTGCCTTGATGCCGGCGAGGGGCTCTTGGTCCCAGGAACCAGACTTAACCTCACCTTCCTTGGATAGAACCTGAATGCCTTCCAGTCCCCAGGCAATATATGGCCACTACAGGTTTAGCACTTCTCAGAGAATAGATAAAAAAAAATATATATCTGACTCTTGCCCAAGCGTGTAGTTCTTGGTCACGTTGTATTGTGATTTTTTTTTCTACATCCATTTAGTTCTTAAATGTTTTTTACTGTTTTCAGTACAAGAATGCAGAGTTGTATCATAAGGTACACACTGCACACGGATTCCACTTATAATACATGAAGAAAAGTAAATGCGCCAAAGTTTTAAATTTTTTTTTTCTGTGATGGGGAACACAGACTAACAAAAGATCTTATCCGGTACATAGACTCATTGCTGGAGCATTAACAGGCACAACCTGCTCCAGGGTATCATTGCTGGAGCATTAACAGGCACAACCTGCTCCAGGGTATCATTGCTGGAGCATTAACAGGCACAACCTGCTCCAGGGTATCATTGCTGGAGCAGTGAAAGGCACAACCTGCTCCAGGGTATCATTGCTGGAGCAGTGAAAGGCACAACCTGCTCCAGGGTATCATTGCTGGAGCAGTGAAAGGCACAACGTGCTAGCTCTCAAACCTACCTCTGCAATATACTTAAATGGCGCACTAATTTATAAGTGCAGACTCAGAGATCTCACCGAGGAATCTAAATCTCCATAGTCATGCACTGCCTCTGTTCATTCTACCTCTAAAGCAGTGGTTTTCATTCGTCACTTGTCCAGACAGTGCCTCGGGTGCCTGCTCCTCAGACGGGCCCACCCCAATCCCTACACGATTCGAGAAGCTCTTCTCTTGGAAGCCATATCTCATTGAGAGTCTGAGAGACAGCAAGCAAGAGCTATCCTCGATCTGTTTACCTACCTCTTCAACCCATCTTTTACCTGTCCTGGCAACAGCCTATCCTTAAACCACTAATTCATGGCCTTGTAAATCATACTTCGTTGTCAACTTCTGACTTTTTATGCAGAAGAATTTCTTTCCCACTCCTCTGGGACTCTCATCCCAGCTATATGTACTGCTCTCCTTCCTCATCCTACGCATTGTTTGCCTCTTCATATGGACTCCTCTCAAAGCGCAGTTGGAAATTGGAATACTCGTTCCCTCTTATCAAGATAGCCAGATTTCCAGGTGCTGTTCTCGGACGTAAATCTAATAGTATCAGGCGCTTGTGATACTTTGTCCTTGTCACCTCTTGTTGTGTGAGGATATATAGTTTACAAGGCTGACAGGGAAGACAGAAGGGCGTAATGGCTCCACCATGCTTGTTAAGTTACTTCTAACTTTAAACAAATAACCCGCACATGAGAGAAAGATGCCTATGACGTTTGAGTCCGACTTGGACCATTAACTAGCTCAAGTTGGACAGAAACGTTGTCATAAGTTTCGTTTATCCTATGTGCGGGTTGTGTTTTGTTTCGGTCACGGTATTGTTTTTTTTTTTTTAGATTTAACGTGCTGGTACGTCAAAGAAGAACTCTGTGAATAGCACTTCGAGGTGCCTGGTGCAAAATAATTATTACTTCCTTAATTTGTACAACCTTCTCTAATTAGTGATCTTAATGCTCAACATCAACATAGGAGGCATTACTCAAGCCAAACTTACCTGTGATTGCCAGGACCTTCCATCCTCGACCAATTACAGGTATGCAGATAATGCTGCTGCTTTGGTTGCCTGGCCAAATATAGCAGATCAATTGCAGAATGCCCGGTTTACTGTACAGTTGATCAAAATCCATCCTGCGGTTAACACCTTCTTGCCTTAACTGTGGAGAAGCTCACTCTGCATATTCTCGCCATTGTTCAGTTTTCTAATGTAAGAACAAAATTCACTGTCTCAAAGAAAAGGACATCTCATACATTATGGTGGTGACTCTGTTCTGTCTCCCTGGAAGGTTTCCATGACACTCCTACTCCAGTTACCCGTCGTTTACTGGACTCTGTCGTGGCCTTCCCGCAGTCACCAGCGTCCAAACCTTGTTAAGGCTTCACCTTTGACATTCCAACCATTTCTTTCTACTACTTCCTCTTCCACAACGAGACCTTTAACTCTTTCCACTGAACATTAAAAACTAAAGACCACCAGTCACCAAAACTTCCTATCAACCTGTTGCTCCATAATGCTCAACTCTCCCTGCAGGTGTACCTTACCTCTTGACTCCTGCATCTGTGACACTTGTGGATATACATCCCCCCCCCACATACATCAACTATCCCCGTCCCTCTGTCCATCCCCCCTCCACCCAGATTTCTTTATCCCAGGAGGCCACCGTTTCTCTCTTCGTCTTCGCATCTTGTCATGATTATCAAAAAATTGTACCCAGGTGGTCTTCTGACTGTGGTAGCACTGCTTTTCAAACAAGCTGCGTGAGACCTTTGATGCTGCAATAGAACTACGGACTGATTCCCAGCTTTTAAATAAGCAGGTGTGCGTGTGTGCCCGTCGTGCTGTACAGGTGACGAAACTCATTGGCTGTCTTACGTGCTCACTGTCTACTGCATCATACTTTTGCCTCCCTCTTTGGAATGAACTGACGTTACATGGTTTGTTCCTCTCCACTTCCATGTGCAACAGTTCACTTAAGTACTCTGACCTCAGGCGCTCTCTCAGACAGACAGACACCACACATACATACACGTACGCATATACAACAGGCCTAGTGTCTAATCGACATGTGCCTAGGACAAAATGGTAACTAACACTTGGCTTGAGAGCTGGTGTTGCTCCGCGACGCTATCGGAGGCTCCGCGACGCTATCGGAGGCTCCGCGACGCTATCGGAGGCTCCGGCTCTGAGCAGGTCATTATTTGACTTAAGATAGATATTTTGCCACCGAAGAGGCTAGTTTATAGTGCATCCCATATCCATCCTGTCTACGGTAGCACAACATATCCATCCCGTGGACAGTAGCGCAAGATCATATCCATCCTGTGGAGGGTGGCGCAAAAATATATGGATACACAAAAGGCCGGTCAGTCCCTAATAAGTTAGGAGTTATTGCTCTGGTGCTTTTCGTAGCCATTCTATTTCTACTACAGAAACTAGAGGTTCTTGAAGGTACAATATAAACTAGGCCCCAAAAGGGTTAACAGGAATCCATCTGGATTTATATCTACATTTTTTCTTATCTGTTACTAGCAAATTTAGGATATTTGCTTAATGTGTATGGTATCTTATTCTCATTAATAAGATATTTTGACATAGTATTATACTGGTTATATCTATATTTCTCAACAATTGGACAATCAAATATATAATGGTTTAGAGAGTGATCATAGGACTGACCACATTATTTTGATCATCATCTGTGTGTCTGCCTAACTGCCAGAAGTACTTGTAACCAAACCTAAGACTGGCTACTACTATATCAGTCATCAGTTGTTCCTTAAATTTGCACTCTTACATTGTGCCCTGACGAACAAAACACCTTCGCTAGTGATGGTTAGATGTCCGTAAGCCTGTTCGCTGATAACCCGTGGTGACTGTACGTCCTTGATGGTGCTGGCCTTGTGAACGCTCTCAATACATCCCACTCATGTATGTAGTTGTAGGTTCGCCGGTATGTCCGGCCCGGGTCTTCTCCAAATGGTGACCCGGCCACTCATGTATGGGTAATGTATTGTGGAATGACTGGAATCTCGCATTACTCTTACACGAGAGAGAGTAGAGAGTAGATAAGTTACTCTTACAAGAGTGTGAGAGTTAAGTTAACCAAGGGAAGTACCCCCAGGAAAAATGTAGAATATAGTTTTTTTTTGTCTGTGTGTACAATTTGGGATATTATGAGAGACCTAAATGATGAATCTGAATGTTATGAGAATGCAGAAGCCTGAGTAGATCAACCATTTACTATAATAGAACGTAGATAAGAGATTTCATAGAACAGCTTGCAATGTGTACGGACTAACTGATGTAGCAGCCGCCAGGCTTAGGCTTAGTTACAAGTGCTTAGTTACAAGTGCTTAGTTACAAGTGGCAGACACACAGATGATCATCAACCCAAATGCAAAGTGTGTGTCCAACCCTATGGTCACTATCTTTAACACTGTGCTTAATAAGATATATAGTGTAATAAATACGATATACCAAGATATCTTGTTAATGAAAATAAGATACCAGACTCATTAAGCAAATGTTTTAAATTTGTTTGCAACAGATAAGTCAACTGTAGACGAACGTCCAGATGCACTTCTGTTAAGCTTTTTTTTTTTTTTTAGGCCTAATTCCTAGGCTTTTGGTGTATCCATATGGTCTTAAGCTACTGTCCACAGGATGGATACACTGTGGACAATAAACTAGCCGCTTTGGCGACAAAATGTAATCCCAAACTCACATCTAATCCCCCCCTTACTTCTCTCTCTCTCGCTCTCTCTTTCTCTCGCTCTCTTCGCTCTCTTTCTCTCGCTCTCTTTCTCTCGCTCTCTCTTTCACACACATTCCCACACTCGCATCAATATACTCACGTTCCCCCTCTCACCCACACTCACGCTTCCACACTCTTCTCCACACACTCTCCTCCACTCCCTCCCCGAATACTCCCCCACCACTAACACAGTTACTCCTGCTCTTGTATTCTCATTGAAGTGGATATTTCTTGGGAAGATATTGACGTCACTGCCGTCCACAGCACTCCCACAGACGTCAGCTGGATGACGTTGCTGACGTCACTGCCATCAACAGCACTCCCACAGACGTCAGCTGGATGACGTTGCTGTGACAAGGGGCGAAACACACTTAAAAACTCGCAGATGCATAGCAACGAGAAATCCAACCCTTTACCTTGAGGGAAACCTCGCTATGACGAACCGTCGCATTTTTAACCCTTCCTGTGTCGGGCGGCAGAGGAGCCGCACATGTGTGCAGTGGGCGTGGGTTCTGGGAAACCCGAGGGGCTGGCTGGGTATGGGCGTGGGTGCTGGGAAGTGACATATAGCTGGGGCGGTGTGGGCGGGCACCCCTTCCTTCCCTCCCGGGGTCTCCTCCTCTGGGCCAAGGCTCTCATAGGCCTTCCAGTAGGCGCTTACATAAGCGTCGTCCCTCGGAATGCTTTTTGTGTGGAAGTAATTTGGATACCTGGTATTGTGGAGTGGTCAGTGGGCGGCTGAGCCTTGCTGGAACACACACCTTCCTGGAATGCATAACTGCAGCGCTGAGAGGGGCGACCGGATGCCCTCACTGTGAGAGGGGCTGCCGGATACCTTTCACTGTGAGAAGGGCTACCGGATACCCCCTTACTGTGGGAGGGACGTCAGGATACCCCTTTACCGTGAGAGGGGCGGCCGGATACCCCTTTACCGTGAGAGGGGCGGCCGGATTCCCCTTTACCGTGAGAGGGGCGGCCGGATACCCCTTTACCGTGAGAGGGGCGGCTAGATACCCCTTTACCGTGAAAGGGGCGGCCGGATACCCCTCACAGTGAGAGGGGCAGCTGGATGCCCTCACTGGCTTATTCCCTTCACTGTCTAGGCTAACTTCACCTTTCATATAAGTATTGTACACACAACATGCAAAGATTTTTAGTGTTTTTCAACATGAATGTTGTAGGCTCATCTGTGTAATAATTAACTTGATTTAACCCAGTATAACCAAGGATAACTGAGTAAAAATCAATGTGGCTATCTAAATTTTCTAACTGGCTACTTTTGTTTATATATATATATATATATATATATATATATATATATATATATATATATATATATATATATATATATATATTGTGTGTGTGTGTGTCGTGCCGAATAGGTAAAACTGGTCAATTAGCAAGAACTCATTTAAAATTAAGTTCTTTCTAAAATTTTCTCATATACGTTTAAAGATATATTTTTTCATTTATGTTAATGTAAAAATTAATAAATTTGTACCAAAATTATCTTTAGAAAGTTTACCTAACCTTATTATAACAAGCGCAATTTAATTTAGCCTAATCCAACTAAATATATTTTAGATAAGTTTACAATAATAATAAAACAATGAAATATATATATTGTTTTGTTAAGTTCAGAATGATTTTTGCGAAATTATTGCATACACAAATTTTCGCTTGCCTTATTCGGCAAAAAACCTTGCTATTTAAGCCAGAATCGCAAATTTTACCTACTCGGCACGACACACACACACACACACACACACACACACACACACACACACACACACACACACACACACACACATTGTGTGTGTATTAACCTGCCTTAGCTAGATACTCAATTGTGTTGACTCCGTAAGTTTGTGTGGTTGAAGATGGTTGCGTGCTGGTAGGCGGGTTGTGTGGTTGATGATTGCGTGCTGGTAGGCTGGTTGTGTGGTTGATGATTGCGTGCTGGTAGGCTGGTTGTGTGGTTGATGATGATTGCGTGCTGGTAGGCTGGTTGTGTGGTTGAAGATGGTTGCGTGCTGGTAGGCTGGTTGTGTGGTTGAAGATGGTTGCGTGCTGGTAGGCTGGTTGTGTGGTTGAAGATGGTTGCGTGCTGGTAGGCTGGTTGTGTGGTTGATGAGGGTTGCGTGCTGGTAGGCTGGTTGTGTGAACGACCGTCTGGGATCTTCATCACGATTGAAGAGACAGCCGCTGGGATTAGGCCTAGTCCAGAGAGCCAGGCCTGCCAGCGTCCTACTCCGCCTCCACCTCCTTCACTGCCCCCCTCTCTTTCTCTCCCCCTCTCTCTTTCTCCCTCTCTTTCTCTCCCCCTCTCTCTTTCTCCCTCTCTTTTTCTCCCCCTCTCTCTTTCTCCCTCTCTTTCTCTCCCCCTCTTTCTCCCTCTCTCTCCCCTCTTTCTCCCTCTCTCCCTCCCTCCGTCTCTCCCTCTGTGCGTCTCTCTCTCTCTCCGTCTCTCGCTCCCTTCGTCTTTCCCCCTCTCCGTCTCTCCCTCTGTCTCTCCCTCCGTCTCTCCGTCCGTCTCTCCCTTTATCCGTCTGTGAAAATTTGTGTATGCGCAAAAATCATTCTGAACCTAACGAAAAATATATATTTAATTGTGTTTGTTTATTATTAAATTATTGTAAACTTATTTAAAATATAATTGGATTAGACTAAATTAAATTGCGCTTGTTATAATAAGGTTAGGTAAGTTTTCTAAGGTTCTTTTGGTACAAAATTATTAATTTTTACATAAACATAAATGAAAAATATATATCTTTAAACGTATAAGAGAAAATTTTAGAAAGGACTTAATTTTAAATGAGTTCTTGCTAATTGACCAGTTTTACCTATTCGGCACGACACACACACACACACACACACACACACACACACAGCAATGATTCATGGAAGGTAAATCCTGTGTCACAAACCTTCTGGAGTTCCATGACAAAATAACAGAAGACACGAGAGAGAGGGGTGGGTTGTCTGGATTTTCTTGGACTGCACGAAGGCCTTAGACACAATTCCTCACAAGAGATTAGTGTGTAAATGAATGGTTCAGAGAACCGACAAGTTGATAAATTACACATATGCAATACTTGGGTATCTTTTTTGAGGAAACGTTTCGCCACTCTGGCGAAACGTTTCCTCAATAAAGATACCCAAGTATTGCATATGTGTCTAATTTTTCACAAGAGATTAGTGCAGAAGTTGGAGGATCAGGCACGTATAACAGGAAGAGCACTGCAATGGATCAGAGAATACCTGACAGGGAGGCAACAACGAGTCATGGTACGTGACGAGGTATCACAGTGGGCACCTGTGACGAGCTATTCTTGGTATATGTGAATGACATGACGGACGGGATAGACTCAGAAGTGTGTCTGTTCGCAGATGATGTGAAGTTAATGAGGAGAATTAAATCAGATGAGGATCAGGCAGGACTACAAAGAGACCTGGACAGGCTGGACACCTGGTCCAGCAACTGGCTTCTCAAGTTCAACCTCGCTAAATGCAAAGTCATGAAGATCGGGGAAGGGCAAAGAAGACCGAAGACAGAGTATAGGCTAGGTGGCCAAAGACTGAAAACCTCGCTCAAGGAGAAAGATCTTGGGGTGAGTATAACACCAAGCACGTCACTTCTCCGGAAGCACACATCAACCAGATAACTGCTGCAGCATACGGACGACTGACAAACCTGAGAATAGCGTTCCGATACTTTAGTAAGGAATCGTTCAAGACACTGTACACCGTGTACGTCAGGCCCATACTAGAGTATGCAGCACCAGTTTGGAACCCACACCTGGTCAAGCACGTCAAGAAATTAGAGAAAGTGCAAAGGTTTGCGACAAGGTTAGTTCCAGAGCTAAAGGGAATGTTCTACGAAGAAATGTTAAGGGAAATCGGCCTGACAACACTGGAGGACAGGAGGGTTAGGGAACACATGATAACGACATATACAAAATACTGCGTGGAATAGACAAGGTGGATAGAGACAGGATGTTCCAGAGAGGGGACACACAAACAAGGGGTCAGAATTGGAAGTTGAAGACTCAGATGAGTCAAAGGGATGTTAGGAAGTATTTCTTCAGTCATAGAGTAGTCAGGAAGTTGAATAGTCTAGCAAGTGATGTAGTGGAGGCAGGAACCATACATAAGTGAGTACAAATAGGTGAACACACACACACACACACACACACACACACACACACACACACACATATATATATATATAATATTGATTGCTCTGAAGAATGTTGCGGTAGTTAATTTGTGAGAGTAGTAGACGCTAACCTTCCTCGAGTGCTCTAGATCTTATCTAGAGAGTTAGAACTTGCATAGAGTTCTCTAGAGCCTTCATCTAACTAGACCCTTCCAAGATACGTAGAGGTAATTTACTGTCATAGTCTATCTTTTGAGTTAGAGGCTACCTGGAGTGTTAGAACCTCTCTAAGGAGAGCCCTGGTAGAGTGCTTGAGCCTGGGTAGAGAGCCAGACAGGAAGAGCTAGCTCTCTCTCTCTACCATGTTACCACTCTTCTCTAATGTTATATTCAATGGTTATAATAATAATAACCATTAATTTTTAAAGGGGTGGACCGGTAAGCCTGCCGAAGGCCTCTGTCAGACGACCAAAAGCTCCAGCTGTGGGTCATCATATGATTTAGACCCGCGTCAGGAAACTCTTGTCCTGTTTCCTGAAATACGTTACCTAGCCTTACCTTCCCCCCCCCCCCCCGTCTCTCTGCATTCTCTCCATCTTTCACCCCTTTCTGCATTCTCCTCCTCTCCCCCATCTCTTCATTCCCCTCTCCTCCTCTGCATTCTCCCCCTCCTCCTCTCTGCACTCTCCTCCCATCTTTTTCTTACTGCAACCCCGTGTTTGACATCATTGTCACCCCCACAATCCCAGTTGTCACCTCCACAACCCCGGTTGTCACCCCCACAACCCCGGTTGTCACCCCACAACCCCGGTTGTCACCCCCACAACCCCGGTTGTCACCCCCACAACCCCGGTTGTCACCCCCACAACCCCGGTTGTCACCCCCACAACCCCGGTTGTCACCCCCACAACCCGGTTGTCACCCCCACAACCCCGGTTGTCACCCCCACAACCCCGGTTGTCACCCCACAACCCGGTTGTCACCCCACAACCCGGTTGTCACCCCCACAACCCCGGTTGTCACCCCCACAACCCCGGTTGTCACCCCCACAACCCCGGTTGTCACCCCCACAACCCGGTTGTCACCCCCACAACCCCGGTTGTCACCCCCACAACCCCGGTTGTCACCCCCACAACCCCGGTTGTCACCCCCACAACCCCGGTTGTCACCCCCACAACCCCGGTTGTCACCCCCACAACCCCGGTTGTCACCCCCACAACCCCGGTTGTCACCCCCCACAACCCGGTTGTCACCCCCACAACCCCGGTTGTCACCCCCACAACCCCGGTTGTCACCCCACAACCCGGTTGTCACCCCACAACCCGGTTGTCACCCCCCGGTTGTCACCCCCACAACCCCGGTTGTCACCCCCACAACCCCGGTTGTCACCCCACAACCCGGTTGTCACCCCACAACCCGGTTGTCACCCCCACAACCCCGGTTGTCACCCCAACCCGGTTGTCACCCCCACAACCCCGGTTGTCACCCCACAACCCCGGTTGTCACCCCCGGTTGACAACCCCGGTTGTCACCCCACAACCCGGTTGTCACCCCACAACCCCGGTTGTCACCCCCACAACCCCGGTTGTCACCCCACAACCCGGTTGTCACCCACAACCCCGGTTGTCACCCACAACCCCGGTTGTCATAGACAGTACTGGACAGTGTCATCCTGTGATTGAGCAAGCCTTCAGGAATCTTAATTCCATAATTTTTAAAGGAGTGATCCGGTAAGCCAGCGGAAGGCCTCGGTCAGATGACCAGAAGCTCCAATGGGGGGGTCATCAAGAAACACTTGTCCTGTTTCCTGACGAACCTTACCTAAGTAATGGACAGTCCACGACCAGGCCTCCCGGTGGATCAGGACCTGATCAACCAAGCTGTTACTGCTGGCCACACGTAGTCCAACGTACGAACCACAGCCCGGCTGATCCGGCACCGACTTAAGTATTTGTCCAGCTCCCTCTTGAAGGCAGCCAGGGGTCTATTGGTAATTCCCCTTATGCATGGTGGGAAGCTGTTGAACAGTCTTGGGCCCTGGACATTTATTGTGTTTTCTCTTAGTATACCAATGGCGCCCCTACTTTTCATTGGGGGTATTTTGTACCACCTGCCCAGTCTTTTACTTTCGTAGGGAGTGATTTCTGTGTGCAGATTCGGGACAATTCTTTCTAGGATTTTCCAGTGAGTACAAGTCAAGTGCTTCCAGGCGTTCTCAGTAGTTAAGGTGTTTGATGGAACTTACATGTGCAGTAAAGGTTCTCTGTACATTCTCTAGATCTTTAATTTCACCTGCCTTGAACGCAGTATTCCAGTCTTGAGAGAACAAGTGAATTGAAAAGGATCATCATTAGCTTAGCATCTCTTGTTTTGAACGTTTTCATTATTCATCCTATCATTTTCTTCACAGTTGATAGTGGCACTGTTGTGGTCCTTGCAAGTGAGATCATCGGACAATAACACTCCCAGGTCCCTCAAATTATTTTTTCGTTCAATTTTATGATTAGAGTTTGTAGTATACTCGGTTCTAACTATTATTTCCTCCAGTTTTCCATAACGGAGTAGTTAAAATTTGTCTTCTTTGAATATCATGTTGTTTTCTGTTGCCCATTGGAAAACTTGGTTTATATCTTCTTGGAGGTTAACCGTGTCCTCTATAGATGACAGTCTCATGCAGATCCTAGTATCGTCTGCAAGGGATGACACGGTGATGTGGATTACATCTCTGTCTGTGTCTGATATGAGGATGAGGAACAGGATGGGGGGCGAGTACTGTGCCTAGTGGAATAGAGCTTTTAACTGTGGCAGCTTCCGATTAAACTGTTGACCACTACTCTTTGTGGTAAATAGAGAAAGTTGAAGATCATTCTCCGCACTTTGCCAGTTATTCCTTTATCACACATTTTGTGTGCTATTACACCATGATCACACTTGTCAAAAGTTTTTGCAAAGTCTGTGTATATTACATCTGCATTCCGTTTTTCTTCCAGTGCATCCAAGATCATATAATAGTGATCCAGTAGATGCGACCTGCTCTAAACCCTTGGATTGTGCAGTTTTTTGGAATCCAAGTGGTTAACTATCATGCTTCTTAGCACTCTTTCAAAGATTTTTATGTGGGACGTAAGAGCTATTGGTCTATAGTTCTTAGCTACTGCTTTGCTGCCACCTTTATGGAGTGGGGCTATATCCGTTGTTTTTAGTGACTGGAATTTCATCCATGTCTAAGCTCCTTCTCCATAGTATACTTAGGGCACGTGAGAGGGGTTGGGTCTGAGTACATGGGCAAGCTGTCAATGGCTTTCTCAAAGTCTAGTGGAGTTAGGGTAATGTCAGAAATCTGGCATACATTGGCAGAGTTTTGAGGCTCATTCATGAAAAAATCATTTGGATTGTTGATCTTTAGACTGATTAGCGGCTAGCTAAACAGAGTCGTATTTGGATTTCAGTATCTCACTCAGTTCTTTGTTGTCATCTGTGTAAGTCCCATCTTGTCTGAGCAAGGGCTCGATACTAGATGTGGGTTTTTGCCTTGTTTTTTGCATATGAAAAGAAATATTTCGAATTTCTTTCAATTTCTCTAATCGCTTCTAGCTCCTTTTGTCTCTCCTGGATCCTGTATGAATCCTTTAACTTAAGTTCGATACTTACCACTTCCCTGGTCAGCGCTTCCTTCCGTGTATCAGATAATCTAGCTTTCTTGAGGAGCTCAGTGATTTTTCGTAGTCTTCTGTAGAGAGCGCGTCTTTCTCTCTCCAGTTTACTTCTTTCTTAGGGTAATACGCCTTGAACATACTTCAGCTGCCAGGAAATTGATCCTTTCAAGGCAATGGTTTGGGTCCATGTTATTTAAGATATCTTCCCAACATGTTTCATTTAAGACATGGTTCACCTGGTCCCAGTTGATGTTCTTGTTGTTGAAGTTGTATTTTGTGAAGACACCTTCACAGCTACGTGCATTTTGTTGATCAGGACACCTGTGCATGTAAGCCTGAACTTTGCTTAAATTGTGATCGGAATTAGTTGTTTTTGATATGCGTCTTACCAGGTCCACATTATTTGTGAAGATAAGGTCAAGTGTGCTTTCCAGTCTTGTTGGCTCCACTGTCTGCTGACTTAGGGTGTTTATCTCAAGCGATTTAGTAGCTCACGTGTGTGACTTTTCATCTGCGCTGCCTCTAAGGATTGTTTCTGCTATAACAATATTTGCTTCATTCTTCCATTTTGTATGTGTTAGGTTGAAATCATCAAGCAGTAAGATGTTTGGAGCTAGTACTGGAAGTGTCATCCTGTGAGTCAACATACTTCCATAAAGACAGTACCGGACAGTGTCATCCTTGTAAGTGAGCAAGGGTCAAATGGTTGACACAATACTGGCTATATTTCCTTCATTTATATCAGTGTGAACCTTCAGGTCTGCCAAGCCTGGCAAAGCTTCATTAGTCAACTGAAACATAATCTGCTTATAGAAAATGCTTCGAATCTGAGCTACAGTGGACCAAGATTTTTCGTAGTGATTAGTCGTATTAATTCTACATTCCCGTACATGTCTACATTTGTTAATCTCGACGATACAGTGCCAGAGTGCGTTAATCGACCGCCTCTCCACGCACTTTACATTCTCTCCTGGAGTTGCTACACCAACCTGCTATACCAACCTGCTACACCAACCTGCTACACCAACCTGCTACACCAACCTGCTACACCAACCTGCTACATCAAACGAAGCTTGGCTACCACCGTCTCTCCTCTTACCACATTTCTTGTCACACACATTTCTTTAATGCAATCCTCTTGTAATGCTGCACACACTCTTGCCTAACCCACCTCCAGTATGGAGGTCCTCCTATAGATTTGTAATTAAGATTTTCCCTCGTCATCCGCTGCAATGTTTCTCCTGATCTGTAGTCTGCCTTCTCACCCTCCTTTTTCTGCTAGTTCATCAGTTAACGCTCTCTTCCTCTTTTTTCTGTGTCTGTCTGTCTGTCTCTCTCTGTCCGTGTCTGTCTGTCTCTCTCTCTCTCTTTCTCTCTTTCTCTCTCTCTCTTTCTCTCTTTCTCTCTCTCTCTTTCTCTTTCTCTCTCTTTTCTCTCTCTCTCTCTCTCTCTCTCTCTCTCTCTCTCTCTCTCTCTCTCTCTCTCTCTCTCTGCCTCCTATGTGAACCTGACACTGCATAAATATAAATTCTTTAACGTTATGCTGTAGACATGCAACATTTTCACGTGACATTGTTGACATACAAACTTGTTAGGAATTTCCCATATCATGGATCACCTTAAATTGGTCTTTCTCCAATGAGAAACAGTTAACTAAAGTCAAGCAGATATTTGGTCAAGGCATATTCCTCTAAGAAAAAAGAAGAGAAGAAGTAAACTGGAAAGAGAGACGCTCCCTCTACAGGAGAAGACGAAGAATCACTGAGCTCCTCAAGAATGCCAGATTATCTGAAACAAGGAAGGAAGCGCTAACCTGGGAAGTGGAAAATATTGAGCTACAGTTAAAGGACTCATACAGGATCCAAGAGAGACAAGAGGAGCTAAAAGCGATTAGTGAAATTGAAAGGAATTCGAAATATTTATTTTCATATGCCAAAAACAAAGCAAAAACCACTTCTAATATAAGGCCCCTGCTCAGACACGACGGATCCTACACATATGACAACAAAGAAATGAGTGAGATACTGAACTCTCAATATGACTGTGTTCAGTGAGCCACTAATCCGTCTAAAGATAGACAATCCAAGCAATTTTTTCATGAATGAGCCTCAAAACCCTGTCAATGTATGCCAAATTTCTGACATAACCCTAACTCTACTAGACTTTGAGAAAGCCATCGACGACATGCCCATGCACTCAGCCCCAGGCCCAGACTCGTGAAACTCTGTGTTCATTAACAACTGCAAGAAACCCCTCTCACAGGCCCTAAGTATGCTATGGAGAAGCTTAGACACAGGCGAGATTCCACAGTCACTAAAAACAACGGATATAGCCCCACTCCATAAAGGTGGCAGCAAAGCTGCCCTGAGACAAATGACTTTAACGTCCCATATCATAAAAATCTTTGAAAGAGTTCTAAGAAGCAGGATAGCAAACCACCTGGACTCCCAAAAATTGCACAACCCAGGGCAACATGGTTTCAGAGCAGGTCGCTCCTGCCTCTCGCAACTGCTAGACCACTATGATATGGTCTTAAATGCACTGGAAAACAAACAGAATGCAGATGTATTATACACAGATTTTGCAAAAGCCTTTGACAAGTGTGATCATGGTGTAATAGCACACAAAATACGTGCTAAAGGGATAGCTGGTAAAGTAGGCAGATGGATCTTCAACTTTCTAACCAATCGAACACAGAGTAGTGGTAAAGAGTTAAATCAGATGCTGCCATAGTGAAGAGCTCTGTACCACAAGGCACAATACTCGCCCCTATCCTGTTCCTCATCCTCATATCAGACAGACAGAGATGTAAACCATAGCACCGTATCATCCTTTGCAGATGATACTAGGATCTGCATGAGAGTGTCATCCATTGAGGACACGGCAAATCTCCAAGAAGATATAAACCAAGTTTTCCAATGGGCAACAGAGAACAATATGATGTTCAATGAAGACAAATTCCAACTACTCCGTTATGGAAAACTGGAGGAAATAATAGCTAGGACTGAGTATATTACAAACTCTAATCACACAATAGAGCGGAAAAGTAATGTGAAGGACCTGGGTGTGGTAATGTCCGAAGACCTCACCTTCAAGGACCACAACAATGCCACTATCACATCTGCGAGGAAACTGATAGGATGAATAATGAGAACATTCAAGACAAGAGATGCTAAGCCAATGATGATCCTTTTTAAATCACTTGCTCTCTCTAGGCTAGAATACTGCTGTACATTAACATCCCCATTCAAGGCAGGTGAAATTGCAGATCTAGAGAATGTACAGAGAACCTTTACTGCACGTATAAGTTCCATCAAACACCTTAACTACTGGGAACGCCTGGGAGCACTTGACTTGTACTCACTGGAGCGCAGGCGAGAGAGGTACATCATAATCTACACCTGGAAGATTCTGGAGGGACTGGTTCCCAATATGCACACAGAAATCACTCCCTGAGAAAGCAAAAGGCTTGGTAGGCGATGCAACATACCGCCAGTGAAAAGTAGGGGCGTCACTGGTACACTAAGAGAAAACGCAATAAATGTCCGGGGCCCAAGACTTTTCAACAGCCTCCCACCAGCCATAATGGGCATTGCCAGTAGACCCCTGGGTGTCTTCAAGAGGGAGCTGGACAGATACCTAAAGTAGGTGCTGGATCAGCCGGGCTGTGGTTCGTACGTTGGACCGCGTGCGGCCATCAGTAACAGCCTCGTTGATCAGGCCCTGATCCACCAGGAGGCCTGGTCGTGGACCAGGCCGCGGGGGCGTTAATCCCCGGAATACTCTCCAGGTAGACTCCAGGTAGGTAGGTATCGCCAGCACGCTAATCCAGCTTTCTTAAACTGCGTATTTCTAGATTACACACACACACACACACACACACACACACACACACACACACACACACACACACACACACACCTCCATCACGATCCAGTGATCCATCACTTGAGTGGTCGAGTGTTGGCGATCCAATGATCCTTCACTTATTAAGTGGTCAACACTTACATCAGTGCTGATGATAGCTGGCTACGCTCGTCCCATCACTTTCAAAGGGCAAAAACCTTGACACTAGATCAAACATGAGTTCCCTCCTTCCCCCACCATCAACCCATACCCCTCCCCCTCCCCTCCCTCACCTCTCCCCTTCCAAATATCTAAACACATTCACTTCAATAATAATAATAATTTGTATTGTCATGATACAAAGATGTACATAGTTTTGTATATAAATGGAGTGTACATGCCAAAAGCCCAAATATGCAGAGCATTGTGGGCATTCTTAAAATTAATTTACAATAGACTAAATGGTAAAAATTATTGTAGACAATTTACAAAATAAGTATAATTGTGTATTTAAGTTGTGAAATCTGATATCCAATCTTTCATTTCCTAATTTTTGTTACCTTCATCACCTTGCTCTTTCCTTCTGTTACATACCTTCCCAAAACTCGTCCACCAACCTTTAAAATTTATCTTTATAATCTCCCAAAAGCACAGTGTCATCAGCAAAAAAAAAAACATGTGACAACTCTCTCACTTTGTGTTAGATTCTTCAAACTTTTAACCCCACACCTCTTGCCAACACCCGAGCATTCACTTCTCTTACAACTCCATCTATAAATATATTGAACAACTATATATTTACTCTCCCTCTCTCCTACATATTTTAACTTGAGCCTCACTCGTAAAAACTCTTTACTGCTTTCAGTAGTCTACCACCTATTTCATACACTTGCAACATCTGCAACATTGTTTCCCTATCCACCCTATCATAAGGTTTTTATCAATTCCATAAATGCAACGGAAACTCTTTACCATTATCTAAATACTGTTCATTTATATGCTGCACTGTAAACACTTGGTCTACGCATCCCCTACCATTCCTAAATCCTCCTTGTTCATCTGCGATTCTGTTTTCATTCTTACCCTTAATTTTTTTAATAAACACACTACACCTTACTAGGTATACTCAACTGGCTTATTCCCCAATAATTCTTTGTTTCCTTTGCCTTTAAAGGAACTATGCATGCTCTCTGCCAATCCCTAGGTGCCTTCCTCTCTTCCATATGTTTATTAAATATACTAACCACTCCAAAACTATATCCCCACCTGCTTTTAACATTTCTATATTGATCCCATCAATCCCAGCTGCTTTAACCCCTTTCATATTACCCCTCAGCCTCACACACCTTCTCCACACTCACATCTGGCTCTTCCTCACTCCTGAAAGATGTTATACCTCCTTGGCCAATGTATGAAATCACAGCTTCCCTAACTTCATCAACATTTAAAAGTTTCCCAAAATATTCCCTCCACCTTTCCGATACTTCCAACTCTCCATTTAATAACTTTCTTCTCCTATTTTTAACTGTAAAATCCATTCGTTCCCTAAGCTTTCTCAACTTATTAATCTCATTCCAAATTTTTTTCTCATTCTCAACAAAATTTGTAGACAGTACCTCACCCACTCTCATTGGCTCTTTTTACATTCCCTTACAGATCTCTAAACCTCTCTCTCTCCATATACTTCTCATTTCTTATATCACTTCTTTGTAATAATCTCTCATACGCATCCACCCTCCTATATCCACAAACTTTTGCCGAACACACTAGCACTGCATTGTTAAATCTACCCCCATACCTCTTCAACCTCATTGCTTATACTCTCTCTAGCCCATCTTTTTGCCAATAGATGCTTATATCTTACCCTAATTACCTTCTTTAGTTTATAAACTTTCACCTCTCTCTGACTTGCCGATGCCATTCTTCTTGTACCCCATCTACATTTTATTCTCATTGCACGACTAAAAAATGATCTGATATATCTATTGCCTCTTATAAACACGTACATCCGAAAGTCTACCCACCAACCTTTTTATCTACCAAAACGTAGTCCAACAAACTATTATCATTACGCCTAATACATCTCGTATATTTATCCTATTTTTCTTAAAATATGTATTACCTATTACCTAACCTCTTTCTACACAAAGTTCAATCAAAAGGCCCCCCATTATCATATACCGTTGGCACCCCAAACTTAACTACCACACCGTTTCCCCCACTTTAGCATTCATGTCCCATACCACAATTCTTCTCACTTGATTCCCTAAACACTCACTTAACATCTATCAAAATCTCTCTCTCTCTCCATTCCTCTCTTTTCCAGGCGAATAAACACTTAGTATAACCCATTTTCCGCATCCGACCCTTATTTTAATCCGCATAATCCTAGAATTTACACATTTATATTCCCTCTTCTGCCATAAATGATCCTTCAAAATTATTGCTACTCATTCCTTAGCTCTAACTCTCTCAGATACACCTGACCTAATCCCATTTATTTCTCCCCGCCGAAAGTCTCCTACCCCCTTCAACTTTGTTTCACTTAGAGCCAGAACATCCAACTTCTTTTCGTAACATTGACAATCATCTCTTATTACCTGCACTACTTCCAAGCGCATTCAAACATCCCAAATTTATAAAGTTTTTCTTGTGTTTAG
Source organism: Cherax destructor (assembly GCA_009830355.1). NCBI lineage: Eukaryota > Metazoa > Arthropoda > Malacostraca > Decapoda > Parastacidae > Cherax > Cherax destructor. The sequence goes on along the minus strand of WNWK01000609.1, from coordinate 241,234 downwards.
TAATTTATACGGGAGAAGGCATTACTAGCCTATTGCTCCTGGCATTTTAGTCACCTTATAACAAGCATGGCTTACGGAGGAAGGATTCTTCTCCACTTCCCCATGGAGTCGAAACTAAAACAAATAAGAAATAGAACTGTTAAGAAAAACGGAATAAAACTCAGATGAGCATGTACACACATACGTGTACACGTATGTGCAGTGTGACCTAAGCGTTAGTAGCAACAGCAAGATGTACATGTTATCTTGAGTGTTCAAGACAGACTCGACGCTGCTCTTCACGGCGGGTCCCCCAAAATCATTTCTTTCCTTGAATTTCACGTCTTGTTGCTCCTCCCGTTGAATACTTCCTGTTCTTTACTAGTTGCCGTTTTTTCCTTTTTAAGGGAAGTGGGGGGGAGGGTACTTGATCCAAGGAATTGGAGCTAACTTCTTTTTCCTTGGATCAAATATATTACATCACATTCCGTAGGCACTGTAGTAACACTCTGTTACTGTGGCTGACAACGTGAGGTTGTCAGCCACACGAGGTTGTCAGCCACACGAGGTTATCTCTAACTTGTGTTATCTACTCTAGTTGCTTCTAGTAAACAGTCTTGTACTGCTGTTGTCTTCTCACACCAGATATTATTGTTGTTGTCCCTATTTCTCCTTTTTATTCTTCATGGTTGTCTTCTTAGTCTTTATCTTCGGTTCTTTTTAACAATTCCTCCTTGAGTTGCTTTTATGTTTTGTCATATTGCCTGTTCCTCTATATCGTATTCTCTGTGCTCGCCTATATATGTTGCTGGGGTCGAGACTCGGCTCCTGACCCTACCTCTTCGCTAGTCACTGCTGGGTTTGCTCCCTCCTGGCTTTGAGAGCCCTATCGTACCTCTGTTTAAAGCTATGTATAGATCCTGCTTCTAATAAGTTACTGACTAGGTAGTTCCACTTCCTGACCACTCTAAGGCTAAAGAAATACTTCCTAACGTCCCTATAACGCTGTGTGTTTTGTGTGTGTGTGCGCGCGCGCATCAGCATCGTTCAGTCCTGGGTCACTGGGCTTCGTAATAACCACAGCTGAGAGAGATTCCTCAGTGGTCATCACAGCGTCATTACACAAAGCGCTGTTAACTCATGCGTCCGCCGCCACGTAGGAAGAGTGTAGTGTTCAGGTTCCAGACTCGACTTTCCGGGTACAGTGTTGTGCAGCTCCAAGGACCGTGACTGGAAACACCGGACAACATGCAGCTCCATGTTAGAGCGTTGGCTCCCAATCAAGTGGGACCCGTGTTTGATTCCCAGGCGGAGCTAAATGCATGGGTAAATGTCCTTACACCTACTATTCACCTAGCAGTAAATAGGTACCTGGATGCTAGTTGACTGTGGTGAGGAGACCGAGGAGAGTGGTAGTATATCTTAAATACAACCTGCCTTTACCATGTTTAAGTTAAGCTTTGTAAAGAAATGAAGGCATCACCGCCCTGATGGAGTCTTTGCGAAGATATTTAACAACATTGAACATACTGGACCAGTATGTTAGCACCGTCAGATATAAGACACTCCAGAGGTCTGGTTCAAAATTGAGAGTATATCTCATCAGCCCGCGTAGATCATACACTTGTACAGACCTCTCTGGAGTTATGATTTAGAAATTATTGCGTAGTAAGAGTTGTAGCTGTTACTCTACAATAAAGTTAAACAGACAAGACACAAACACACATACACACACATACACACACACACACACACACACACACAACATAACATGATCTACCTCGAAGTCAGTCCACAAAGCTCCGGCTGATATTAATCTGTAAATTAAATGCATTCAGAGACAATTATAAATTCCGATATCTTAATATTTCATTAGACTAAGATCAAGTCTCATGAAAATCTCGGGGAAACAGAAGAAAATCATCTTTACAAGGTAGTGTTAAGCCTGCCTCTCACATGATAATTCACCCGATAAGAACAGCTGGTAATAAGTGGTAAAACAGTAGGAGGCGAAGGGAAGTCTGCCTTGGGGACTCCACGCCAACACCAAGACCTCATTCTCACTGTCTTCTGAATTTCACACTCCATCAGGTGCAGTCCTTTGCTGTGTGGAGAGAGAGAGATAGAGAGAGAGAGAGAGAAAGAGATTAAGAGTCACTGTACCACAATAAGGATAGCGGGCGCCACAGGATTGACCAAGTAGACAGATGCCTGCAAGTTGTTGCAAGTGAGTGTTGAGCAACAATGCTGGTGGCAGGCTGCGGCCAGGTCCTCTGTGATGAGGCAACAACGCCGACATTCCAGCTGCCTGTGTGGCTTTACCACCTGAACACGTGGACATGCCAGGGGCCTCACTGGACATTCCACTGATTTCCTTCACGTGGACGTTACTGCAGCAGAGACAGACATGCGAACTAGCTGTACCAACAGTTCCAGCAGCACAGATGGTGACTTTTGGAAGGAAATCGTTAAACGCCTTTTGTAAAATTCACTCTGGTTTTAGTACTCAAGGAAATAGTTGTATACCTCACTGTCTTTGTTGACAACGTGAGTGTGAGGCGTCCATAACGGTGACCACGTGTGTGTGTGTGTGTGTGTGTGTGTGTGAGAGAGTGATCAAGCCGAGAAACAGTAACACCCATGTGATAGTAACTCCAGCTCTGCTTGAAAGAAACCTTCGAAGTCGTCATAGCTCCTGAACCCATATATCCTCATCGCCCTTCGAAACTCTTCCAGCTTAGACTGACACACATCGTTACCTCCTGTGTGACCTAATGTCTCAGTGAACGGGCTAGTAACGTACTGCTGACCTTCCCAATTTAATAAAAGAAAATAAAGCAGCTAGCACTCCTGGCCGATAGCTCCTCCAAACTACTCTCTACCACAAGAATCATTACCGAAATCCTAATAGGAAAATAGTGGATATCTTGTGTCACGGTGGAAGGCGATAGGGTGAGGTAGAAGCCACTCTCTTCCCTTCCTCCTCTCTCAGCTGGTGTTCGCCTATGGGTGGTCTTCGTCTAGTTTATGGGGCCATTCGCGGAGCACATATGCTCGTGACTAGCTGCTTTCTAAGACCCTTTCTTTTACTCATATTACCTTGCCAGATGGCAGTCCCTCTCCTTTTCGTTGTCCGTATTTATATTGTTCGTATTTGCGGTAAGGAGGTGTCTGAACCAATATTTACGGTATGAACAATGAAAGCAAGACATTATCAAGGAGAGTCTAGCCACCGCCCAGCAGAGAGCTCGATCTTTTATGTCCCATAAGCCAGGTAATCCTGCTTGACGTCCAAATGGGATCACATATCTCTGAGAATGGCAGACAGCTTGTGTGGGAAATGTATATCTACTCTGGCTGATACCTACGTCACCTTTAGTGTCGGTCACTAGGAAGCAGTGTAGAGCATAGAGACGCAGTCAAGCTCACAGAGTACACAGACTTTGAACATCAGTACCACTGTGTCACAGTAGGTTTGGAGAACCTTCAGACTTAAAGAACTGAGTTACCTGGAGTGTTTGGGTAAAAAACGCTGAAAGTTTTTTCTAAAGAATTGAATTTCAGTTTGAAATTAATTATAAGCGATATAAGCAAGTGTATTATTCCTAATTGTTCTAAATTACTTAACACACGAGAGTAAAATTATTAATTTTAATTCAATACTGTCCTCAGAATGTGACACAACAAATAAATTCTTAGCCAAAACATTTGCTCTCAGTCGATTATATCTGGGCTGTCGGGAAATATGTAAAATACATCATCCGAATTTTGGGGACCTACGTAGGTCAGGAAGATGGACACCAGTCAAACCATTCTCCATCCCGCTATTAACAGAGTCTTGGATGCTGCTGCCACTCGGCTGCAACATGGGCTCAAGATCCTCTGGGACTTTGTAAACATTGAGTACATGTAGTAATAATCAGCTGCAGTATTCTCACACCTAGGATGTGAGGCCCCTCTTCCTCCTTCAACAGGAATCGTCACTTGGAGAAGAATCTTTGTTGTCTGAGGATCGAGCACACACATCCAACCCGTAACTACCTGTTGGCAGGTGCTCCGGTCCCCCCCCCCCCCGTGTAGCGTGTGACTTGCCGCTGATCGCGGATCATATTTTGACAGTTTGCTTACGGCTTCGACCTTTCCACGTTAGTAGTGATATTTTTAATTACCGAGGTGCCTGTACAGACCTCGGGAAACTTTATGGAGATTATTTTAACATAAATGACCATAGAGGGATTTTAATTGATTCTGCCTATTTTTACTTGGTATTTATTTTGTTGAGTGAATCATCGATGCTTCTGTTTGTTAATTTTATCATTGAATTATGTTGTATAATTTTTTATAGCTATGATCAGTGAGTGACGTAGGGATCCGGTCAATGTTCTGTAAATGTCACAACTACAACTACGTAAGATGTGAAATAGACCAATTTTTTTTTTGGCGGGGGGGGAGAGGTGGGGATTTTTTCAGAAATATCAAGAAAATGCCCCAACATCTTAGACCAGGATTTCAACTTTGCTACTTGTAAAAAAAAAAAAAAAAAGAAAACCTCGTCCTCTGTAATCAGTTTAGCCAAAAATCATTTTGTGGCCAAGTTTCTGGATTTATGATGCACCATTATAATCTTTTCATTGAGTCCTCCATGATGGGTCGAGGCTGCATAATGTTGCTATCAGAGCAGGTGTGTCCAGAGGGCATCACTTTATTACCCTCTCCTGTAGTAAGGAACATGGTAAATAAAGAACAAAGAGGCACAGTACCGTGACTGGAACAGTACACAAATAACCCAGTCATAGGAGAGGGGAGCTTACCACGACGTTTTGGTCCCACTTGAACCATTAACAAAATCACACTAGAACATGGTGTTGGAGTGAGCTTTTGCAGCTACCTTGACACTGCATGTATGGTGATGCCACAGTGCATGTATGGTGATGCCACAGTGCATGTATGGTGATGCCACAGTGCATGTATGGTGATGCCACAGTGCATGTATGGTGATGCCACAGTGCATAGATGGTGATGCCACAGTGCATGTATGGTGATGCCACAGTGCATGTATGGTGATGCCACAGTGCATGGATGGTGATGCCACAGTGCATGTATATTGCTGGCACAAATTACAAAAAGATCCAAAAGGCTACCAAACAGTGGCATTGAATACCGTTGCAGCTTCTTCCCAAGAGGTTCAAACAATCCACGTAGGCTCTTTCGCAAATTACGAACTCAGAAGTTCTAAGAAAAAAAAGCTTTGCGTGTTTAAAGCTTACGCAGGTGTGAGTAAGCATGGGTGAGTGCGAGTGCTCAGTACCCAACTCCTGCTGTTACACGTTCCGGCTGAAGACCAGCACTTATTGTGCTCGCGTGTAGGGGCTTGATGACACGTGTGTCAGCGCAGTGTACTGTGCAGTACTCCCTCAGTGCTCTGTTATTCACAGCTCCGTGTTATTTCAGCGTGTATTTACGGGGTGGTCCTGGGGAAGGGGTGCACGGGAGTACCAGGAAATTTGAAGTAATACGTTGAAGGTACTGTTTGGGTGCCAGCGTACTCACCACTACGCTTGTGAGGGAGTTGAATCTTTTTGGATAAGTAAGGCATACTCCCTACATAATTGACAAGCAGATAGAACATAGCCAAATAAGTCTGGGATAATCCATGATCAGGGCCCAAGAGATGAAGCTCAACCCCTCAAGATGGGTACATGCAGGGGAGACCAGGCAAACAAACACTCACATGCATTTGTCTGCACTCAGTCACAAAATGAGTGTTTACCTGGGGTGGGGGGTAGGAGTGGAGGCAGATGGAAGCTGAATACAGAGAGGATAGTAATCAAGTAGAGTGAACCAGGAACCGACATTATAAATGCTAAATCCGTCCACAGTTTTAAAAGCATCTGGATCCCGGGTTTCCTTATTCCATCAATTGTGATTATTATTATAGCTGTTTTTGTTATATTTTGTTGCTGCTGAATCATATTTTTTTTTCCGAAAATAAATAAAATTTCAAGCTTTCACTGACTCCCCAAACTTCACGAAATACAACTCACAGTATCGTATGTTCGTCCCGCCGGCCTTTTGGTCTCTCGTTTCTGGTGGAGTCGCATCGCCTTATTAATCTCTTGTAATATTTAATTGTATAAAAAAAGGGTAGCTTTAATATGTATGTCATTGGTTATGACAGTGCTCTTCTGGCTTTAGCAATGTTCCTTGACGTAATGCTCCTTGACAGCTCCCCTGATGACACTGGTTCCAGTAGCCTTCCTGCCTGTCAGTGTGTCGTGGATCCCAGATGTGTGCTGGCGAGGACACTGAAGAAAAGAGACGTCTCTTGTTAAGACAACATTTCGCTCTGTGCAGAGCTTTATCAGTAACACGATAAAGCTCTACACAGAGTGAAACGATGTTACAATAAAATCTTACTCTGCAACGTTTCAGCATCTTTCATTAGATATTCCTGAAGGAGTACTTTAAATTGGTAGCCTAAATATTGTTTCATCCTAAGGTTTTCGTTTACTCGAAAATGCCTGATCCAATAGGCTTCAAATTTTCAAGGCAGGTGTACAGTAACTAGGGCAATGGTCATGCATCTATTGGCATGTACAGCTGCTCTCTGGTAAATTTTATTTAAGACCTCGGATTTGGTTTCCTTGCGATAACCTGAGATAGCCTCCTCCGTGCAGTGTCAATTTTTAACATTGTTGTATCCTACTTAAAATATAATTGGGAATATTATTGTAGTGTGTAGATAGTTACCAGTTGGATGAATCTTATTGTAGCCAGCTGGCCCAGTGGCTAACGCGTTGGTCTTGAGTTTTACGACTATCTGTCGGCGGGTTCAAGCCCCGCCTGTGGTATGGTTTGCCAGTTTTATTTTTAAAATGGTCATGTATGTCTGTTCATAACAGAAGGATACTCGAAGTTGACACTGAAAATACAAATTAATTAATTTCCCAACATAGTGAATGAACTTGGAATTCTTTGACTTCAAATAATAACTGGAGAATGGATCTACTGAATGGCTTCAAACTTTTAGTGATGGAGTGCTTTGCTCAAGGGAAGGATGGCACTGGTTTTTGGGCAGTGAGTTTGAATTTGCCAGTTTTATTAAATAACTTGGTTTCGATGCAATAAGTGACGAATGACTTTTCTGGTTGGCTTCAAACCCTAAATGCTGGTGTATCTTAAGATAATTTTTTAATTGATTTTGGAGAAACTGTAAAAAAAAGAAAAATATTCTATTCTATGTGATAGTGTGTGAATGCTTCATCCGATCGGTTTTAAACCTTCAGTGCTGACGTATCTTAGAGGAAGTTTGGGTGAGAATTTACACATTGCAACATTTTATTCAACATCGCCAGTATTCCATTTTCAGTTGAAGAAAAACCTTTGGCACCCACAACACGCAAGTGTTTAGAAAATGTGTGTTAGGGTGCCAGTGGTGCCTGGCACCCCCACGGTCTCTCTAGCATCCCCCACGGTCTCTCTAGCATCCCCCACGGTCTCTCTAGCATCCCCCACGGTCTCTCTAGCATTCCCTACGGTCTCTCTAGCATCCCCCACGGTCTCTCTAGCATCCCCACGGTTTCTCTAGCATCCACCACGGTTTCTCTAGCATCCCCCACGGTCTCTCTAGCATCCCTTACGGTTTCTCTAGCATGCCTTACGGTTTCTCTAGCATCCCCTACGGTCTCTCTAGCATCCCCCACGGTCTCTCTAGCATCCCCCACGGTCTCTCTAGCATCCCCCACGGTTTCTCTAGCATCCCCCACGGTCTCTCTAGCATCCCCCACGGTCTCTCAAGCATCCCCAACGGTCTCTCAAGCATCCCCAACGGTCTCTCAAGCATCCCCCACGGTCTCTCAAGCATCCCCCACGGTCTCTCAAGCATCCCCCACGGTCTCTCAAGCATCCCCACGGTCTCTCAAGCATCCCCACGGTCTCTCAAGCATCCCCACGGTCTCTCAAGCATCCCCACGGTCTCTCAAGCATCCCCCCTGGTCTCTCAAGCATCCCCACGGTCTCTCTAGCATCCCCCACGGTCTCTCAAGCATCCCCCACGGTCTCTCAAGCATCCCCCACGGTTTCTCTAGCATCCCCCACGGTCTCTCAAGCATCCTCCACGGTCTCTCAAGCATCCCCCACGGTCTCTCAAGCATCCCCCACGGTTTCTCTAGCATCCCCCACGGTCTCTCAAGCATCCCCCACGGTCTCTCAAGCATCCCCCACGGTCTCTCAAGCATCCCCCACGGTTTCTCTAGCATCCCCCACGGTCTCTCAAGCATCCCCCACGGTCTCTTCAGCTAGTTATGAGAAAGCTGTCCTCTGTGTATGGGTGGTATGCAAATTAAAGGTCATATTTTTGTTCTGGTAGGAACGTAGAGAATTTGAAAGATATAAACGAGAGAAGAAAACAGAGAAGTTACGATAACTCAGGTAGTATCGGGGCTCAAGTTGAGTGGGTTCAAATGTAATATTTTCGTACAGTTTTATGTCAAGGCCGACACTTCAGCTCGGCTACATTGTCCTTTTCTTCTTCGATAGATTTCGTTTATAATTTGCGAACACCTTATCCGATCGGCTTCAAATTCTAAATGATGACCTATAACTGGAAGAGCCAAATAGACCTATTAGCACATTGTTACCCAAATTTTGGCTTTCATGTGATAATTTGGCTAAATCTCTTTCAATTGGCTTCAGACTTTCACCACCGACCTTGTGCTGTATAAGTGTCAGTTGGTAAAATCGAAATACTGTATTTCATGTGATAATTTGTGAATATCTCATCAGATCGTCTTCAAACCTTCAACACCGACATCTTGTAAATACAAATTAGGAGCGGCATAACCCTTAAAGTGCTGGAGCAATATTAAGTATCAGTGTTAGTATTCAACCGCATTAGAAACTTGTCATATTCCCTTCTATTCCTTTTGCGAGCATTGACGTAGAAGGGGCTGGGCTTATCGGATATGGGGAAATACCTTTATCGGATCGTGAAACACTCGAAATGCATAGTTTAGTTGTTACTTCATCTCTTAGTGCTCCATGGGAAAGATATCGCTAACAACATGTCAAGAATTAAGAACGACCCCACAGACTTCCATACCTTTTGTTTTAAAAGAAAAATTATTTTTACTCGTGTCTGTGGCATTTTTTCCTAACTTCTATTTGCAGCTTTTTTTTTGTTTCGTAAGATCCGGCATATCTCTTCATTTTAATATTTCGTGTATTTTCCCAAGCTCTAGCACTCCTGGAATTGTATTTACTACCACATTTCCAGCATCTCTATTCCAGGCATTCACGTACGTCTTGTTCCAACAGTGCCATTGTTCCAGTAATCGTTTGTATTCTTCCAGTAATCTACGAGTGTGTTTCCTGAGACAATGGTTCCAAGTATCACATTGTTTTAATGTTAGTAGTCTTATTATTCCACTGGTTCCTACAATCTAATCATTTCAGTGAATTTGTTGTTTTAGTGAGCTCGTTGATGCAATAGCTCCACCACAATAATTTCATCAATGGTTCTATTGTTCTCAGAGTGCCAGGGGAGGCAGCAATCCCTTGTCATCAACAGCTCCAGCCACCCCCTCCATCCCACTGTTTTAATAACCACATTTCTTCTGTGTTTTTTGTAGACTGACTGTTGGTGGGTTTCCAGTAGCCCCCAGTGTCACAGTAGCCCTCAGTGTCACAGTAGCCCTCAGTGTCACAGTAGCCCTCAGTGTCACAGTAGCCCTCAGTGTCACAGTAGCCCTCAGTGTCACAGTAGCCCTCAGTGTCACAGTAGCCCGCCCGTGTTAGTGGTATAGGAGGCCGATTCGTTAGTTTCAGGCACTCAATAATTCGCATGTTCTACTGAACATTCAGTTTGCCGTGGCAAAAAAGAATGTGTGTTACCTCCGTGCTTACAGTGTGGTTGCGGTGGCGTCGTGTTTGCAGGGAACGGGGTCTTCCTCCGTGACTAATTACGCATATGTAAATTTGTTCTTTATGGGATGAGTAAAATGAGACGGGATAAGCCGATCTTATAGGCCTAAATCTTTTAGGCCCATAACCCTCCCGCAAACCCCCTGTGCATGTGTCCTGCTCTCACTCTGAACCACCCACTCATCCTCTGCCTTCCCTTCTGAGTCTTTCTTTTACCTTCTTCTTCGTCTTTCTCTTTTTCCTCTCGTTTCTTCTTCCACTAGCTACTTCGATTACACAATGTCATTATCAACTATCTTCGAGTAAATTATATACCATCAGTCAAGACTACTATACTCCGTAAAAGAAGATTGAAAGTAAATTCTTAGCATATAAACTGAAACCTATTCACTTTTGGGTGTATGCACACTGCGAGACACACCTCTCAGTATGTATACCATGGAAGACACTTCATTCACTGCTACCATCTCCACCTGCAGCATCCCACACCCACCCACACCTCGTCTAGGCTACCTACACCCTGTCCATGATGACTCTGCTAACACCAACAACCCAGGGACACATTGCAAGAATAAAATCAGCGACAGACACAGAGACAACAATTGCAAGGTGTGATAAATGGTTTTGAAAACCGACAAGTTGAAGAATTGAGACACTTATGAAACATATGGGAATCTTTATTGAAGAAACGTTTCGCCACACAGTGGCTTCATCAGTCCAATACAAAGCAGAGAGGTATAATTAGAGGAGGAGTTTAAGGTAATCAGTCCCTCGGCCTGGAATAGATGTGTTCAGTCCATCACTCTTGTAGGAAGTACAGCACAGGGCCAGAGAAGTGGCTTATATACTGCAGTCAGGTGAGTGGAAGCAGGAGGAGGCGGGGCCACAGTGGGACCAACCACTAGTGTAAGAAGGTCTTCGTCCAAAGGTTAGACAAGTGTTGAAGGGCAAGGTCAAGGTCCTCAGACGAAGCCATAATGTCTGACTTAATAGCTTTATCATAGTTCGTCTAAAAAAGTGTACTATTTTGTGCCCATAATGCCTGTGTACTTCAAGAACCTGTAGTTTCTAGGCCTTTTGTGTATCCATATGCTCTTGCGCTGCCCTCCACAGGATGGATATGTTCTTGCACTGCCCTCCACAGGATGGATATGCTCTTGCGCTCCCCTCCACAGGATGGATATGCTCTTGCACTGCCCTCCACAGGATGGATATGCTCTTGCCCTGCCCTCCACAGGATGGATATGTTCTTGCGCTGCCCTCCACAGGATGGATATGCTCTTGCCCTGCCCTCCACAGGATGGATATGTTCTTGCGCTGCTCTCCACAGGATGGATATGCTCTTGCGCTGCCCTCCACAGGATGGATATGCTCTTGCGCTGCCCTCCACAGGATGGATATGCTCTTGCGCTGCCCTCCACAGGATGGATATGTTCTTGCGCTGCTCTCCACAGGATGGATATGCTCTTGCGCTGCCCTCCACAGGATGGATATGCTCTTGCGCTGCCCTCCACAGGATGGATATGCTCTTGCGCTGCCCTCCACAGGATGGATATGCTCTTGCGCTGCCCTCCACAGGATGGATATGTTTTGCGCTGCCCTCCACAGGATGGATATGTTCTTGCGCTGCCCTCCACAGGATGGATATGCTCTTGCGCTGCCCTCCACAGGATGGATATGTTCTTGCGCTGCTCTCCACAGGATGGATATGCTCTTGCACTGCCCTCCACAGGATGGATATGCTCTTGCCCTGCCCTCCACAGGATGGATATGTTCTTGCGCTGCCCTCCACAGGATGGATATGTTCTTGCGCTGCCCTCCACAGGATGGATATGTTCTTGCGCTGCCCTCCACAGGATGGATATGCTCTTGCGCTGCCCTCCACAGGATGGATATGTTCTTGCGCTGCCCTCCACAGGATGGATATGTTCTTGCGCTGCCCTCCACAGGATGGATATGCTCTTGCGCTGCCCTCCACAGGATGGATATGCTCTTTTCTGCCCTCCACAGGATGGATATGCTCTTGGCTGCCTGCCCTCCACAGGATGGATATGCTCTTGCGCTGCCCTCCACAGGATGGATATGCTCTTGCGCTGCCCTCCACAGGATGGATATGCTCTTGCGCTGCCCTCCACAGGATGGATATGGGGTGCACAATAAACTAGCCATTTCGGTGACAAAATCTAATCTGTTTTACTTGGGTTTAAAGTGTTCCTGGTTTAGAGGGCTCTCCTACCCTCCCCCTCCTTCTCCCCCCTAGACCAGCCTAAAGTCAAGTTTCTGATACACCAGGTTGTTTGTGTTAGTCCAGGCTCACAAAGCCTACCGCTGTTCACCCCTCGAGTACGTTGTACCAGCGTGGAGCCCAGTCCTTGCCAAGTACATAAAAGTGTGATGTTGAATATTTGCAGGTGGCGTGTCCGTCTCTCACTCAGCGGACTGAGGATCGAGCCTTCACTACCGCTACTTTTCTGTGCTGGAAGACACCCACATGGATTTAGCGTTTACATAAATGTAATAACTGAGAGGACTCAGAGCTTTGTCCACCACATCAATAACAGTGGATGACCACCACATCAATAACAGTTGATGACCACCACATCAATAACAGTTGATGACCACCACATCAATAACAGTTGATGACCACCACATCAATAACAGTTGATGACCACCACATCAATAACAGTTGATGACCACCACATCAATAACAGTTGATGACCACCACATCAATAACAGTTGATGACCACCACATCAATAACAGTTGATGACCACCACCACATCAATAACAGTTGATGACCACCACCACATCAATAACAGTTGATGACCACCACCACATCAATAACAGTTGACCACCACATCAATAACAGTTGATGACCACCACATCAATAACAGTTGATGACCACCACATCAATAACAGTTGATGACCACCACATCAATAACAGTTGATGACCACCACATCAATAACAGTTGATAACCACCACATCAATGACAGTTGATGACCACCACATCAATAACAGTTGATGACCACCACATCAATAACAGTTGATGACCACCACATCAATAACAGTTGATGACCACCACATCAATAACAGTTTATGACCACCACATCAATAACAGTTAATGACCACCACATCAATAACAGTTAATGACCACCACATTAATAACAGTTGATGACCACCACATCAATAACAGTTGATGACCACCACATCAATAACAGTTGATGACCACCACATCAATAAAAGTTAATGACCACCACATCAATAACAGTTAATGACCACCACATCAATAACAGTTAATGACCACCACATCAATAACAGTTAATGACCACCACATCAATAACAGTTGATGACCACCACATCAATAACAGTTGACCACATCAATAACAATGACCACATCAATAACAATTGATCACATTAATAACAGTCGATGACCACCACATCAACAACAGTCGATGACCACCACATCAATAACAGTCGATGACCACCACATCAATAACAGTCGATGACCACCACATCAATAACAGTCGATGACCACCACATCAATAACAGTCGATGACCACATCAATAACAGTCGATGACCACCACATCAATAACAGTCGATGACCACTACATCAATAACAGTCGATGACCACCACATCAATAACAGTCGATGACCACCACATCAATAACAGTCGATGACCACCACATCAATAACAGTCGATGACCACCACATCAATAACAGTCGATGACCACCACATCAAAACAGTCGATGACCACCACATCAATAACAGTCGATGACCACCACATCAATAACAGTCGATGACCACCACATCAATAACAGTCGATGACCACCACATCAATAACAGTCGATGACCACCACATCAATAACAGTCGATGACCACCACATCAATAACAGTCGATGACCACCACATCAATAACAGTCGATGACCACCACATCAATAACAGTCGATGACCACCACATCAATAACAGTCGATGACCACCACATCAATAACAGTCGATGACCACCACATCAATAACAGTCGATGGCCACCACATCAATAACAGTCGATGGCCACCACATCAATAACAGTCGATGGCCACCACATCAATAACAGTCGATGGCCACCACATCAATAACAGTCGATGGCCACCACATCAATAACAGTCGATGGCCACCACATCAATAACAGTCGATGGCCACCACATCAATAGCAGTTAATGTTAGTGAATTTCTTAGGAAAAACTCCCCTGATTGGGGTGCGTCTCGCTTGGTGGCCCACTCCCTGGTACTGACAGGACCTCTGATGGGCCACTGCTGCTCGACCACACAGACTGAGAGGTCAGAGCAGAGACAAAGCTACGAGGATATTCATATATAAAAATGTTATATAATTATAAAATACGAAGAATTCCTAAACCCGCATGCGGTCATAAAACCTTTAGAGGAACGGAGGGTAATCAGGTTTCATCCAAGGAAGGGGATTCTCGTCGTTATAAGGGCTAGAATTGCAGAGTAGACATGATCAGAGTAACATGAGATGTATCAGAACATGAGGACATGCATTGATAACATACATTGATGAACTGGAACACGACGACATACATTGATGTACTTGAACACGACGACATACATTGATGTACTTGAACACGACGACATACATTGATGTACTTGAACACGACGACATACATTGATGTACTTGAACACGACGACATACATTGATGTACTTGAACACGACGACATACATTGATGTACTTGAACACGACGACATACATTGATGTCTGAACACGACGACACATTGATGTCAACACGACGACATACATTGATGTACTTGAACACGACGACATACATTGATGTACTTGAACACGACGACATACATTGATGTACTTGAACACGACGACATACATTGATGTACTTGAACACGACGACATACATTGATGTACTTGAACACGACGACATACATTGATGTACTTGGAACACGACGACATACATTGATGTACTGAACACGACGACATACATTGATGTACTGGAACACGACGACATACATTGATGTACTGGAACACGACGACATACATTGATGTACTGGAACACGACGACATACATTGATGTACTGGAACACGACGACATACATTGATGTACTGGAACACGACGACATACATTGATGTACTGGAACACGACGACATACATTGATGTACTGGAACACGACGACATACATTGATGTACTGGAACACGACGACATACATTGATGTACTGGAACACGACGACATACATTGATGTACTGGAACACGACGACATACATTGATGTACTGGAACACGACGACATACATTGATGTACTGGAACACGACGACATACATTGATGTACTGGAACACGACGACATACATTGATGTACTGGAACACGACGACATACATTGATGTACTGGAACACGACGACATACATTGATGTACTGGAACACGACGACATACATTGATGTACTGGAACACGACGACATACATTGATGTACTGGAACACGACGACATACATTGATGTACTGGAACACGACGACATACATTGATGTACTGGAACACGACGACATACATTGATGTACTGGAACACGACGACATACATTGATGTACTGGAACACGACGACATACATTGATGTACTGGAACACGACGACATACATTGATGTACTGGAACACGACGACATACATTGATGTACTGGAACACGACGACATACATTGATGTACTGGAACACGACGACATACATTGATGTACTGGAACACGACGACATACATTGATGTACTGGAACACGACGACATACATTGATGTACTGGAACACGACGACATACATTGATGTACTGGAACACGACGACATACATTGATGTACTGGAACACGACGACATACATTGATGTACTGGAACACGACGACATACATTGATGTACTGGAACACGACGACATACATTGATGTACTGGAACACGACGACATACATTGATGTACTGGAACACGACGACATACATTGATGTACTGGAACACGACGACATACATTGATGTACTGGAACACGACGACATACATTGATGTACTGGAACACGACGACATACATTGATGTACTGGAACACGACGACATACATTGATGTACTGGAACACGACGACATACATTGATGTACTGGAACACGACGACATACATTGATGTACTGGAACACGACGACATACATTGATGTACTGGAACACGACGACATACATTGATGTACTGGAACACGACGACATACATTGATGTACTGGAACACGACGACATACATTGATGTACTGGAACACGACGACATACATTGATGTACTGGAACACGACGACATACATTGATGTACTGGAACACGACGACATACATTGATGTACTGGAACACGACGACATACATTGATGTACTGGAACACGACGACATACATTGATGTACTGGAACACGACGACATACATTGATGTACTGGAACACGACGACATACATTGATGTACTGGAACACGACGACATACATTGATGTACTGGAACACGACGACATACATTGATGTACTGGAACACGACGACATACATTGATGTACTGGAACACGACGACATACATTGATGTACTGGAACACGACGACATACATTGATGTACTGGAACACGACGACATACATTGATGTACTGGAACACGACGACATACATTGATGTACTGGAACACGACGACATACATTGATGTACTGGAACACGACGACATACATTGATGTACTGGAACACGACGACATACATTGATGTACTGGAACACGACGACATACATTGATGTACTGGAACACGACGACATACATTGATGTACTGGAACACGACGACATACATTGATGTACTGGAACACGACGACATACATTGATGTACTGGAACACGACGACATACATTGATGGAATACTAACACTCGGGTGAACCACAGGGAGGTGGTGTGGTGGTGGTGGTGGTGGTGGAGGTGGTGTGGTGGTTTTGTAGCGGGGAAGGGCAGTAAAGGTAACGGATGCAGTTATGGTGGTCACTGCCTCAACCTGTAGAATTGTTAGTATGCAAATGAGTGGCCACATAGGGGACGGTTATATGGTGCCGCCGCCGCCATCACGCTCACTGCCGCTGTCGTCATGCTCACTGCCGCTGCCAAGTTCACTGCCTCCACCACATTCACTGCAACTGTTGCTACTGCCGTTACTGATGCTGGCGTTACCAGGTACTTGAAGGTCAGATGTTACCAGGTACCTGAAGGATAGGGCTACCTACCTGGAGTCTACCTGAAGGGTGTTCCGGGGGTTAGCGCACCCGCGGCCCAGTCCTTGACCAGGCCTCCCTGTGGATCAGAGCCTGATCAACCAGGCTGTTACTGATTGCCGCACGTAGTCCAACGTACGAACCACAGCCCGGCTGATCCGGCACTGACTTTAGGTATCTGTCCAGATCCCTCTTGAAGACAGCCAGGGGTCTATTGGTAATATCCCTTATGCCTGGTGGGAGGCTGTTGAACAGTCTTGAGCCCCGGACACTTATTGCACCAATGGCGCCCCTACTTTTCATTGGGCGCATGTTGCACCGCCTACCCAGTGTTTTGCTTTCATAGGGAGTGATTTCTGTGAGCAGATTTGGGACCAGTCCCTCTAGTATTTTCCAGATTTCTATTATGATGTATCTTTGTCGCCTGCTTTCCAGTGAGTACAGGTTGTGATTCCTAGCGTTCCCAGTAATTAAGGTGTTTAACGACACTTACATGTGCAGTAAAGGTTCTCTGTACATTCTCGAAGTGCGATTTCACCTGCCTTGAATGGGGATGTTAATATACAGCAGTATTCCAGGCTAGAGAGAATAAGTGATTTAAAAAGGATCATCACTGGCTTGGCATCTCTTGTTTTGAAAGTTCTCATTATCTATCCTATCATTATCTTCGCAGACGTGATAATGATACTGCTGTGATTCTTGAAAGTGAAATTCTCTAACATTAACACTCCCAGGTCCTTCACACTATTCAGCTCTATTATGTGATTAGTTTGTAGTATATTCAGTCCTAGTTATTATTTTCTCCAGTTTTCCATAACGGAGTAGTTGGAATTTGTCTTCATTGAATATTATATTGTTTTTCGTTGCCCATTGGAAAACTTGGTTTATATCTGCGTGGAGATTTACCGTGTCATCAGTGGATGACACTCTCATGCAAATCCAAATATCGTTTGCAAAGGATGACACGGTTCTATCTATATTTGATGATATGTTGATGAGGAACAGGATGGGGGCGAGTACTGTGCCTTGTGGAACAGAGCTCTTCAGTGTAGCAGCCTCTGACTTAACTCTGTTTACCACTATTTGTGTTCGATTGGTTAGAAAGTTGAAGATCCATCTTCCCACTTTGCCAGTTATCCCTTTAGCACGGATTTTGTGTGTTATTACACCGTGGTTGCACTTGTTACAGAGTGCGGAGTAAGTTTCTAATGCAGTTAAATGTCAGATTTGAAGCCAATCGGAAGAAACATTCACAAGTTATCACATGGATACTAATATTCCATTTTCAATTAAAATGAAAAATTGGCACCTACACTAGGATCACCTGCCTTGAGAGTTTCAAGACAATCAGGAGAGTCATTTTCTAGTTACCGCACATAGACCAATATCGCAAAATACACTATTACTTTAAGTTTGAATCCATTCAGAAGTCCCATTCTCAAGTTATCGTCTTTGAAGGTTTCAAGTCGATCGATTAAAGCATTCACAAATTAACTAGTATTTCAACTTCTGAAATTTCTTCAATACAATTGCAGTATGGCACTTAAAATTGCAGTATGGCACTTAAAATTGCAGTATGGCACTTAAAATTGCAGTATGGCACTTAAAATTGTAGTATGGCACTTAAAATTGCAGTATGGCACTTAAAATTGCAGTATGGCACTTAAAATTGCAGTATGGCACTTACAATGGCAGTATGGCACTTACAATGGCAGTATGGCACTTACAATGGCTAAACTCAATCCTAACGTTTTTCTAAGATCCAACAGACTTTAAGATTTGAAGCCGAGCAAGAGAAGCATTCTCCAGTTATTATATGGAAAACGATTTGTTAAATTTGATTAACAAATTAAAATTTACAAAGCCGACAAGCAGAAAACACGAAAGCCCAAAAAGTTTGAAGCCGACCAGAAGATGCATTCTACATTTATCACAAAATTCAGCAATTCCAAGTTTTAATGTGTTTGTAAATTGAGAAACCTGGACCTACACCAGGCTGTTACTGCTGGCCGCACGCAAACTGACGTACGAACCACAGCCCGGCTGGTCAGGTACTGACTTTAGGTGCCTGTCCAGTGCCTTCTTGAAGACAGTCAGGGGTCTATTGGTAATCCTCCTTATGTATGCTGAGAGGCAGTTGAAAAGTCTTGGGTCCATGACACTTATTGTGTTGTCTCTTAGCGCCCCTGCTTCTCATTGTGGGTACGTTGCACCGCCTGCCAAGTCTTTTGCTTTCGTAGGGAGTGATTTCCGTGTGCAGATTTGGGACTAGTCGCTCTAGGGACTAGTCCCAAATCTGCACACGGAGATAAATGATAAATGAGACACTTGTGGAACATTTTGATATCTTTATTCTGAAAACGTTTCTCCAGCCAGTGGCTTCTTCAGTCCGACGCAGACAAACAGTGGAAGACGAGTTTGAGGTAATCAGTCCCTGAGCCTGGAGTCGATATGCTCAGTCTATCAGTCTAAAGTCAATACACAGAAAAACACCATTTTAAAAACAAAATTACCACAATGGCACCAACAGCCTCCAGTAACAGCCGTCTTCTCTGAATGATTCACACGTGTCGAAGGTTTGAAGCCGATCTGAAGATTTCTTGGGTTATCACATGTAAACGAAAACTGGACATGGTCTATATAAAACTAGGCAAAGTGATCCTGCAAGTGCGGAGTGTTGCATGAACCTCACACCTCGTTGGAGTAAATCATCCTTGAAGGTTTGAAGCCTATTGGATGAGGCGTTATCAAGTTATAAACGATAACCTTGTAGGAAGAAAAGAATTCAGACAACCACTGTACTTAATAATTACTGACAAAGAAACTCGCAATTATGAACCCAAGTATCAGCTTTCTCTGTACTAGGTACCCAGGTATCAGCTTTCTCTGTACTAGGTACCCAGGTATCAGCTTTCTCTGTACTAGGTACCCAGGTATCAGCTTTCTCTGTACTAGGTACCCAAGTATCGGCTTTCTCTGTACTAGGTACCCAAGTATCAGCTTTCTCTGTACTAGGTACCCAGGTATCAGCTTTCTCTGTACTAGGTACCCAAGTATCAGCTTTCTCTGTACTAGGTACCCAAGTATCAGCTTTCTCTGTACTAGGTACCCAAGTATCAGCTTTCTCTGTACTAGGTACCCAAGTATCAGCTTTCTCTGTACTAGGTACCCAAGTATCAGCTTTCTCTGTACTAGGTACCCAAGTATCAGCTTTCTCTGTACTAGGTACCCAAGTATCAGCTTTCTCTGTACTAGGTACCCAAGTATCAGCTTTCTCTGTACTAGGTACCCAAGTATCAGCTTTCTCTGTACTAGGTACCCAGGTATCAGCTTTCTCTGTACTAGGTACCCAGGTATCGGCTTTCTCTGTACTAGGTACCCAGGTATCGGCTTTCTGTACTAGGTACCCAGGTATCAGCTTTCTCTGTACTAGGTACCCAGGTATCAGCTTTCTCTGTACTAGGTACCCAGGTATCGGCTTTCTCTGTACTAGGTACCCAGGTATCGGCATTCTCTGTACTATGTACTCGGGTATAGGCATTCTCTGTACTATGTACTCGGGTATCAGCTTTCTCTGTACTAGGTACTCAGGTATCGGCTTTCTCTGTACTAGGTACCCAGGTATCGGCTTTCTCTGTACTAGGTACCCAGGTATCGGCTTTCTCTTTACTTGGTACCCAGGTATCAGCTTTCTCTGTATTAGGTACCCAGGTATCGGCATTCACTGTACTATGTACTCGGGTATCAGCTTTCTCTCTACTAGGTACACAGGTATCGGCTTTCTCTGTACTAGGTACCCAGGTATCGGCTTTCTCTTTACTTGGTACCCAGGTATCAGCTTTCTCTGTATTAGGTACCCAGGTATCGGCATTCTCTGTACTATGTACTCGGGTATCAGCTTTCTCTGTACTAGGTACCCAGGTATCGGCTTTCTCTGTTCTAGGTACCCAAGTATCGGCTTTCTCTGTACTAGGTACCCAGGTATCGGCTCTCTCTGTACTTGGTACCCAGGTATCAGCTCTGTACTAGGTACCCCAGGTATCAGCTCTGTACTAGGTACCCCAGGTATCAGCTCTGTACTTGGTACCCATATATCAGCTCTTTTTATTAACTACCCAAGTATCGTCTTAATAGGATCTGTGATATAATATTCGTAACTAGCCTCTCACGGATGTGAACCCGAGGACTATGATACCTTATTCGTAACGACCATCGCAGGGATGCTGGCCCTGAGAGCGAGTGCATCTCCCTGGTTCCAGTCATGACACATCTGGACACCACACATCATGAATGATATGCCTTCCCACCTGCATACATTATCCAGGATAACTAATAACTTCCTATGGCAGGGGGACGCTGGGAGAGTATGAGGGAGGGAGGGGAGGGAGGGAGGGAAGGAAGGGAGAAGCCCAACTACCGTGAAAGGAAGGAAGGAAGGGATAAAGGAAGGAAGGGGAAAGGTAGAACAACTGCAGTGTACAGTCATCCCCGTTTCATAAGAGTATGGCCATAACACAGACGCTTTCATGTGGAAATTGAGGATTTTTTTTTCGGGCCTCTTTGGTTATGACTTTAGGCTGTACTGGTCTGGGGTATTGGGGGAGACCTGGAGGGGACGCTCCCCCAGACTGCACTGACCTGGGGGAGCGGGGGATGACCTGGAGGTGACGCATCCCCAGGATCACAGATTTTGAGAAAATATTGGAAAATGGAAGAGACTGACTGATTGATACAAGAGATGAAAGATCATCTATGAAGTGCAGGTGGTTTAGGGAAGCTGGAGAGAGCCATCTGGGGGGTTCAGGGAAGCTGGGAGGAGCCATCTGGGGGGTTCAGAGAAGCTGGGAGGAGCCATCTGGGGGGTTCAAGGAAGCTGGGAGGAGCCATCTGGGGAGTTCAGGGAAGCTGGAAGGAGCCATCTGGGGGTTCAGGGAAGCTGGGAGGAGCCATCTGGGGGTTCAGGGAAGCTGGGAGGAGCCATCTGGGGGTTCAGGGAAGCTGGGAGGAGCCATCTGGGGGTTCAAGGAAGCTGGGAGGAGCCATCTGGGGAGTTCAGGGAAGCTGGAAGGAGCCATCTGGGGGTTCAGGGAAGCTGGGAGGAGCCATCTGGGGGGTTCAGAGAAGCTGGGAGGAGCCATCTGGAGGGTTCAAGGAAGCTGGGAGGAGCCATCTGGGGGAGTTCAGGGAAGCTGGAAGGAGCCATCTGGGGGGGTTCAGGGAAGCTGGGAGGAGCCATCTGGGGGGTTCAGGGAAGCTGGGAGGAGCCATCTGGGGGCTTCAGGGAAGCTGGGAGGAGCCATCTGGGGGCTTCAGGGAAGCATTGACCATCTGATGGTTCATGCACACACACACACACACACACACTAACACATACATACAAAGCTGTTCGTCAGGTAAGAAAGGTGTGCTCCTGCAACAACAGCTCTCACGTCTCAAAGAGTGCCTCCGGCCAAGAGTGCCTCCGGCCAAGAGCGCTTCCAGCCAAGAGTGCCTCCGGCCAAGAGTGCCTCCGGTTAGTGGTGGTCATGATGTACTGGAACATTAAAAGCGTCGGCTGATGGTTCAGACTTTCTAGAGAGTGCAGACTGGACGCTCCTTGCAGGTCGCTTTTTCCCCCACACTCACGTCAAGGCCAACTTTCTACACTCCAGATTTATTGGCTTTTCCAGAGGTGACAGTTTTGGTCCTGGTTGACTTTTATGCTATATTGGAATGCTGTTGACTTATTTCATATTGTCAAAATATTTTCTGATCTCTGATTGGTTTCAGAGTCCGGCCAATCAGAGGTAACCTGCTTGTTAGATGAAGCAGACGTTATTAGAGTACTTATAAACAAACACACACACAGTGATAAACCTCAGGAAGACCTCAATAGACTAAATAATAATACAATAATAATCGGGAACGCTAAACTTGTAGGATTATACAGCGCCGGTGGGGGGGAGGATGGAAGGTATTTAGGCTCAGTTCAGGGAATCGAAGCACAGATCCAATTCCCTAGATCAAGAGTCCCTCACCAGTGTCAAGGAACCTTCCCTGAGGGGTCAGTAGACTACAGATATGGTCGAGCAAGACGCTTCTCGAGGTGAGTTCCAGCAATGTAACGTCATACTAATTGCAGATGCAGACGAATAGTACCGTCACTTTGGGGGAAAAAAATAGTACACAAGTGCAATATAATGCGATCCTGTGTTGATAACGTTTCGCTCACACAGTGGGCTTTATCAAGTAACAAACAGATCTGTTTGTGACTTGATAAAACCCACTGTGTGAGCGAAAACGTACTCAAATTACTCAAATATCACATAACGAACTGGAGATGAGGGCAGACCGGGCAGTGTACAGTCTGGACGACGAGGACCTGTGGGTGAACATAACACCAAGCATATTGCCAGGAATACATAGCCCGTATAATGTCAGCACCATTTACAAAATTAACAAACCTAAAAAAAAAAAAAAAAAAAAGCATTCAGGAAACTGAAAGAATTCTTCAAAACTTTTGACGAGACATGTGCAGGAGCTAAAAAAAATTCCATCCCATAAGGATGGAATTTTTTTTAGCTCTAGATCTTTCGCGCACTCGTGCGTCGTCAGGAGCTTATGCAATGTTGCTAGACAGCAACAGGTAGAAGAGAAAATTTTCTGGGCAATGCAGAAAGAAGGTATCAATGGCGGCCCATATGGGCCGCCATTGATACCTTCTGCCTTGCCTCAGAGAATTTCCCCTCCTATCTGTTTCTGTTTACCAACATTGCATAGCTCCTGACGACGCACGAGGGTGCGAAAGATCTAAAGATTTCCATCCCCATGCGCCTTGTTTTGCAAAAATAAGATCGCATGTTTGCGATTATATTGCACGAGATATGTTAGGCGTGGGGCACACATCTGATAATGAGAGATGCTCTGTGAGGAGAGGCTGGAGAGGAGAACAAGCGGAGACATGATTACGACATCAAAAATCTTTAAGGAAATATGTAAAGCAGATAGGGAGACTGAATTAAGAGGACTAGGATCAAAGGGACACCGATGGAAGAAGACGACACTGACGAACAATAGGGATGTCAGAAAGTATTTCTTTAGCCTCGGGATGGTTGAAAAAAGGCAAACTCAGTACACAGTTTCAAGAGTAAATATGATAAAGCCCAATAAACCAGAAATCAATGATGTCGATTAACTTGGTCTAGGAGGAGGGTCCTGGAGCTGAGTCTCGACCTCTACAAAAACAGCTCGCTAAATACACACACACGCGTACACACACACATACACACACACGCATGTACCACAGGCCTAGTGTCTAATCGACATGTGCCTAGGAAAAAATGGTAACACACACACACAACACTGATAGTTTGACAAAATGGATAACAGAAATCCTAACACAGGTAAGACCAGGGCGGAGAGTACAACAAGTGGTCACACTCAGGTAATGTCAGGACGGAGAGTACAAGCAGAGAGCTTCAGAGTACAGTTTGTGCACCTGTGCAAGTTCCAAGTGTACTGTAGAAAGTGGTTCCGTTCTTGACGGAAATGATGAACGTGATAACGGACACGTACTTTCTTAGATTATCAACACTCTCACTTCTTTATGCTGTTGCAGGCCACCACTTGTGTTGTAGCTGTTGCAGGCCACCACTTGTGTTGAAGCTGTTGCAGGCCACTACTTGTGTTGTTGCTGTTGCAGGCCACCACTTGTGTTGTAGCTGTTGCAGGCCACCACTTGTGTTGAAGCTTTTGCAGGCCACCACTTGTCTTGAAGCTGTTGCAGACCACCACTTGTGCTGTTGCTGTTGCAGGCCACCACTTGTTTTGTAGCTGTTGCAGGCCACCACTTGTGTTGTTGCTGTTGCAGACCACCACTTGTCTTGAAGCTGTTGCAGACCACCACTTGTGCTGCAGGCCACCACTTGTGTTGTTGCTGTTGCAGGCCACCACTTTTGTTGTTGCTGTTGCAGGCCACCACTTGTCTTGAAGCTGTTGCAGGCCACCACTTGTCTTGAAGCTGTTGCAGGCCACCACTTGTCTTGAAGCTGTTGCAGGCCACCACTTGTCTTGAAGCTGTTGCAGGTCACCACTTGTCTTGAAGCTGTTGCAGGCCACCACTTGTCTTGAAGCTGTTGCAGGCCACCACTTGTCTTGAAGCTGTTGCAGGCCACCACTTGTCTTGAAGCTGTTGCAGGCCACCACTTGTCTTGAAGCTGTTGCAGACCACCACTTGTCTTGAAGCTGTTGCAGGCCACCACTTGTCTTGAAGCTGTTGCAGGCCACCACTTGTCTTGAAGCAAGAACATCAACTGTGGCCAAATACATCGTTAAGTTAATATGACCAAAGATGATGTAATTCACTGGCAATCGAATTCTGCTATATACTCAAACCTCTAAGACAAAGGAGATGCAAACTAGACTGAGAAAGGCAGTCTTTCTGCAGGCGAAGGTGATGAATAACATGCATCCTCAAAGGCAGCAGACTTTCTGAAGCAGGAAAGGAAACTCTTTTTAGGGTAATGAAGAACATAAAGTACAAACTGGTTGTATTATGTAGTCCAAGAGAGACTGGGGTAGCAAAGAACCATATGTGAAATTACAAGAATTCCCAAATGCTTCTATGCAAAATCCAGTGTTGCAACCACATCCAGTATAGAGTTATTACTTAGAGGAGAAGAAACATTCCCTGACAATAAGAAGTTGAATGAAATTCTGAAGTCAAAATATGATTCCATGTCACTGAATCACTCAGTCTTCAGAGTGACGGCCGCATTGTGTTGTTCATGAATGAGACTGGGAACACAGCCGACGTCATCAAATACTATAAACCAATAGAACTAATTTCTCGTATCAAAATCTTTGAACTGGTCTTGAGAAACACAAGGGCAACATGGGTTAAGAGAAGGTTCCTACCGTCTTCCACAAGTGTTAGATCATTACGAATTAGTCTTGGATGCACTGGAAGACAAGCTAAATGTTGATGTAGCGTACAATGATTCTGCTAAAAAGCTTCGATAAATGCGATAAGGGTGTAGCAACGCACAAAATGTGCAAAAAGAATAACTGGTAAAGTGGGTAGACAGATTAGGTTTTACCGCAGAAAGTGGCTAGTTTGTGTACCCAATATCCATCCTGTGGAGGGTAGCGCCTAGGAACTAGGCCCGAGAAGGGTTTACAGAAGTACTTATGGATTTATATCTACATTTGACTTATTTGCTGCAAGTAAATTCAGGAAATTTGTTTAATATGTCTGGAATACAGATATAACTTAATACAATAGAACCTCCAACTCTTTGACCGGTAATCTGGAGTCCAGTGACTTACTGGAGGTTCAGTTTGTAACAGAACCTACCAGAGGTAATGTGCTCGACCCGTTTTTTTTTTTTGTCAAAGAAACCCGCCTTTATAATCTAGAGATCACTGAAGAGTTTGGCTCAAGTGACCACAAATCTATTATCTCTGATATTACCTGGAAGTACGAGCATAAGGATAATACAGTAAAAATCCCCGATTTTCGTTCTGCCGATTATTATAATGGACTCAGATTGGGGATATATTTCTGATGATTCTACTGGCGAAAATCTTACTACAGCGAAGGGATCAGCGATTGTGACTTAATGTACAATGTGACCAGAGAGAAATTAGGTCAAATAAAAACGATCGCAGATGGATAAATAAGAGATTGAAGTATCTATTAGGAGAGAAAAGAGGAATGTATAGGCTATCAGGAGAGGAGAGAATAACCTTATTGACCAGTATATATATATTTAGAGGTAAAGAAGGGGATTAGAAAAGCCTAAACGCGACAATGAAATTAAAATAGCTAGTGAATGAAAGACAAATCCAATTTTTTTTTTTAAATGTATAGGAAAAAGATCAGGGGGAAAAATAGAAGCACTGAGAACTATATTCAGCTTACTGATAATGAGCAGGAAATATATTCTTTTTAATAGTTATTTCTAGTCAATCTTCACAAAAGATAACACTTCCCACAAATTAATAATTATTCACGTCCTGAACAAAAATTAAGTGATATTACTGTCACGAGGGACATGGTGTAAAAGAAGTCAACAAACTACAACAGTGAGTTCCCGAGTCCCCGACGAACTGTTGTCATTGGTACTTAGAGTGCAAGCGGGAACTGAAGTCGGACGCTAACGAGTCTGTCCGACGCATCAATCCAAACTGGTGCTGTGCCAGAGATGTGGAAGATAGCTAATGTAATTTCTATCATTAAATCTCTGAAGAAGGCATTTTCCATCAAATCCTGACATCAATAGTAAGCAAATTGCAAGAATCATTTATATCCGATATAATACGAAGTCACCTTAATGAGCATAATTTAATTAACGAGTCCTGCCTGACATACTTGCTCACCTTCAGTGGAGCATTTGAGACAGTGCACAATAATAAAGAATATGTTGTTTATTTGGATGGTATACCTGGAGAGGATTTCGGGGGTCAACGCTCCCACGGCCCGGTCTGAAACCAGGCCTCGTGGTGGATCAGGGTCTGATCAACCAGGCTGTTACTACTGGCCGCACGCAAACTGGCGTATGTTAAGTAAAAGGACACAAATGCAACTAATGTGACATTATCGAATCAAGTAAGAGCTAGGAATAGTAGATTTAAATTAGATCAATTTAAATTTAGAAAGGTCGTACTAAAGTATTAGTTTTCAAACAGAGTTGTCGATGTCTAAGACAATCTGCCAAGTGAGAGGTTAATCCTTAGAGAGCTTTAAAGAAATAGACAAATATATGAGTGAGAAGAGCTGGGTTTTATTATCACCTGAGGTATTGAAGCACATTCTTGGGTACCTTAAATTTGTCCTAATTTGCCATTTTTTATTGAAATTGGGATAGTGTCCATGTGATAACTTAAGAATGTCTGGAGATTCACCTCCAATCGTCTGCGCTGATATTAAACTCCATAAGAAACTTGTGCCGCACTCTGAACTGCTCCTGTCTACCTACCTGGAGTCTACCTGGAGAGAATTCCAGGGGTCAACGCCCCCGCGGCCCGGTCCGTGACCAGGCCTCCTGTCGCGTTCATTGATGTGCAACACGCGGCCTCGCTAACACAACACGCGGCCTCGCTAACACAACACGCGGCCTCGCTAACACAACACGCAGCCTCGCTAACACAACACGCGGCCTCGCTAACACAACACGCGGCCTCGCTAACACAACACGCAGCCTCGCTAACACAACACGCAGCCTCGCTAACACAACACGCAGCCTCGCTAACACAACACGCGGCCTCGCTAACACAACACGCAGCCTCGCTAACACAACACGCAGCCTCGCTAACACAACACGCAGCCTCGCTAACACAACACGCAGCCTCGCTAACACAACATAGAAGGAAAATAACAAAAAGGCACAATGCCGTGACTGGAACAATACACAAACAACCAGCACACAGGAGAGAGGAACTTTCCACGACGTTTCGGTCCGACTTGGACCATTTACAAAGTCACACTAACACAAAGGGAAAGAAGGCGTATCACACCAGCAAGAAGGTCCTAAATCACATAACTTAAACGCAGGTTTCAGCATCAAGATGAGGTGAAGCCAGACAATCAAAACGTCTACAAATAAAGATACCCAAATGTTGCACATGTGTCTAATTCCTCAGGTGTCAGGTTGACCCAAATGGCTCACTTGTAGAGGCTCGTGTACACACTTATAGATGTGAGTTGTAGCTTTTATTGTCAAGGTAAAAATCTTGTAGATATAAACTTTATTTTAAAAATATAATTAGCCTGGTACAGCAAAAACATCCTTCAGGAATCTCAACACGGAATCCTGCAGGATTTTGTAGAAACAATGGAGAGCGAAACTTTATTTTACACGGCATTTTGCCCAGAATTGTGCACTATGGCTGAAAACCTAATCTTGTTGTGCATTACATGTATTCATATCTACTTGTTGACTTACTGTCCCAATTACCAGTCATATGCAAAAACAATACTAGAGTACGCAGCGCCTGCATGCAGCCCACACCTTCACAAGCTTCTAAAACTTGAAGGTGCAGACCTACCTCCTGGTTCCCTGAAATATGACAAGCTGAGCTAAATTTCATAATGCTAGAGGTAAAAAGGACTCAGAGGGGACATGATCACAACATAAATGATACTCGGACAAAGATGCAGAATACATTAGCCAAAACTCGTAAGGGTCATAAAGCGGTGGGGGGAATTAGAGGCAATCAGGTTTGATCTTGAGGAAGAGGTCGAGGGGTCAACTTCGTCATTCTTCTCTGTTGTCCAGACACGATGAATCGCTAACCCTAATGGGGTCCTGTAGCTCCTACGGAGATAATTCGGTGTGATCCGAGAAAGAGGATGGTAGCTCCAATGCCTTGGATCCAGAGCCCTTTTCCAGCTTTAAGTCTCGACTCCTCCTCCCCAGAGGTGAATGTAATACGGCGAGCATAACTGAGCAGCGTCATCTAAATTATAACTTACCAACAGTAGAGATGCACCCTGGGACTCCTCACTTCTTGACATGAATCCCGGTCATCT
This sequence comes from Cherax destructor, assembly GCA_009830355.1. Taxonomy (NCBI): domain Eukaryota; kingdom Metazoa; phylum Arthropoda; class Malacostraca; order Decapoda; family Parastacidae; genus Cherax; species Cherax destructor. The sequence goes on along the minus strand of WNWK01000609.1, from coordinate 211,599 downwards.
CGCTGGGCTTCATGTCAAGGAGTCAGGAGACGTAATGTGCGACTCCATCGTTGGTAAGGCTTCAACGTTTTTTTATGAACGCTTATACATCTGTTATCTTCGCTTCAGATTTCAGCGCAAAGAAAAAGGCATAAGGCTTTTCAAACATGGTGTCATTAAGCTCTATATTAAGTAGTTATAAGTGTTGAAGTTGTTTTCTGATTGCAACGTTATGCAATACATCAATCAGTTTTGAGCTTCCTGGTCTACTCAAGAGTTCATTTTTCGCCCTATTTTGAGTCATCAGCCGCTATTTACACTCTCATATGTATTTATGTAAATTGTAAACAACAAGAGGTCTAAAACTGCTCAGCGGAATGTACCTTGAGACTGGTTTCCAGGTTGATTTCTGCATATTTATGCAAACTGTATTGCCCGAGGGTCTGTCAGACCTCAGTCCAGGAGAAAAACCTCATAACAGTGCATCGCCACTCCCTTGGAAGTCTTCCATCAAACGCACAATTTTTATCAGTTTGCACAGCTGATTCAAATGTCTTATTTTTTTGGGTAATAAAATATATCTTTATCTTATCTAACATATTTAAGGATATATCTTTAATATTTTTCTCTTTGGCTGCACGATCCTTGATAAGCCAAGACGGCAAGTTTTGTAAATGAATATACAAGTTACAAAGCAGAATTAGACTGACGTAATCGAAAAAAAAGATGGATACAACTTTTTTTTTTCAAAGTTGTACGAAGACTTCCTTTGATAATCATCTGAGATGTTAATTTTCAAGGCATCCCAGACTGCTAGTCTAACACGGCACCGCTGTCAAACCTTTGATGACGCCTGTTTAAACTTGTGCTCTGTGCAATAGTGATTTTCCAGATGCATCTTAGAGCCAGTGGGGTGGTTAAGGGGGAAAAAAAGGGGGTAGAAAAACAGAAGCGGTGAGATGTGAGTCTATAAGAAGGGGGTGACTGGCCCCCATCCCTTCCTTCCTCTTCCTTCCACTCGACTGCACGTCATTTGTGTTTTTCTGCAGCATTTGCGTGGTGGAGTCTCCCTACCTCGCCTCCCTCTCCCCCTTCCAGCTCTCCCCGCCTCAGGACATCCCTCTCCTGGGTTCTTATTACAAAACTGGAGGCGTCAAACCACAAACGGCGACTCCAGTGTTGCTTGTGGTTTAGCTTTGACCTAGAACCCAGTGTCGGGATTAGTGCTACAGCGTGTGTTGTATCTGGGTAGGTTGACAGCTAAGGGCAGGAGGGCGCAGCGGCGCCATTGTGGAGGTGGAGTGGGGAGGATCCTGGCAGTGACAGGCGAGTCCGTTACTTGTACAAACACGGCCTACATAGTGTATGCAAATACCGGGGGGTGAAGAGGCGCATCAGATAAATACTCTGGCTTTGATGAATCGCAAATCATGCATACTAAAAAGATGGATGCATTTATGTTGTCTCTTTAAGAGTGGGATCTGTCTGGTCAGCCGGCCACCAGAGGGACCGTCCCGACTCCCTCTCGTCTCTACTGCACCTTCACTATACACCCTTCCCACCACTGTTTACCTCTCCTCGCCCTATTCTACTTTCACCTATTCTTGCATTGCAGTCTTCTATTTACTACGTTCATGGATTGATCCATCAGTGCCTAGAATTCAAGTGAAAATACAAGTAAGAAACATTGCTGGGTGTTGAGGGCCGGTGTTGAGGGCCGGTGTTGAGGGCCGGTGTTGAGGGCCGGTGTTGAGGGCCAGGGGAGGTAATATGCATTCGTTATTCTGATTCTCCTGATAAGAGATCTACGTGGCTTGGCCCAGCCGCTAGAGCCGTCCACTCTCACAACCTTAATGGCTGATAATGTAAATTCTATTTGAGCCGTTGTGACGTTGGCCACAGTTGGCCACAGCTGGCCATCTATCCGATAGCAGTGGCAGTCATATGGTGCCCCGTGGCCTGATCGCTAAAGCTCTCGCTTCACACGGCGAGGGTCTGCGTTCGATTCCCAGCTCGGGTAGAAACATTGAGCGTGTTTCTTTACACCGGTTGTCTATGTTCACCCATCAGTAAAATGGATACCTGGGTGTTAGGCAACTGGTGTGGGTCGCATCCTGGGACAAGGACCTAATTTGCGGGAAATGCTCTGCATAACAAGGGACTTTCTATATAGTAGTATGTCATTGATGTCAGCTAGGCCTGTATACCTTGTACATGTACTTGTAGTAAATAAAGATATTAACATCAGCGAGTATACACAAACAACCCGTGTTTAAGACACTGAAAATCATGATGTTTCGGTCTGATTTGGACCGTTAATTAGTGAGTGTGTGATTAGTTAATGGTGTAATTCGGACCAAAACGTCCTCATAAGTTTCACTCTCCTATGTGCGGGTTATTTGTGTATTGTTCCAGTCACGGTATTGTGCCTTTGTGTTCTCTACCTGAGAGTGTATCGCCAACAATAACAGCCTTGTTGATCAGGCTCTGATCCACCATATATCCATCCAGTGGATGGTAGCGCAGGAGGATATGGATACATAAAAGGCCTAGGAACTAGGCCCCATAAGGGTTAACAGGAGTACATTTGGATTTATTTCTACAGTTCACAACTATCATAAGATTAAAATGATAATGAATACATAAATCGTGTACAACTGTGTACAAAATCGTGTACACCTGTGTACAAAATCGTGTACACCTGTGTACAAAATCGTGTACACCTGTGTACAAAATCGTGTACACCTGTGTACAAAATCGTGGACACCTGTGTACAAAATCGTGTACACCTGTGTACAAAATCGTGTACACCTGTGTCAAAATCGTGTACACCTGTGTACAAAATCGTGGACACCTGTGTACAAAATCGTGTACACCTGTGTACAAAATCGTGTACACCTGTGTACAAAATCGTGTACACCTGTGTACAAAATCGTGTACACCTGTGTACAAAATCGTGTACACCTGTGTACAAAATCGTGTACACCTGTGTACAAAATCGTGTACACCTGTGTACAAAATCGTGTACACCTGTGTACAAAATTCTTGTGCATTAGAGATGTTTTTCACGCCATATTTTAAAGCAGTTGAACTCTCCAGGCTGACATGCAGTCTGTACACTCTCCAGGCTGGCATGCAGTCTGTACACTCTCCAGGTGGCATGCAGTCTGTACACTCTCCAGACTGGCATGCAGTCTGTACACTCTCCAGGCTGGCATGCAGTCTGTACACTCTCCAGGCTGGCATGCAGTCTGTACACTCTCCAGGCTGGCATGCAGTCTGTACACTCTCCAGGCTGACACGCAGTCTGTACACTCTCCAGGCTGGCATGCAGTCTGTACACTCTCCAGGCTGGCATGCAGTCTGTACACTCTCCAGGCTGGCATGCAGTCTGTACACTCTCCAGGCTGGCATGCAGTCTGTACACTCTCCAGGCTGGCATGCAGTCTGTACACTCTCCAGGCTGGCATGCAGTCTGTACACTCTCCAGGCTGGCATGCAGTCTGTACACTCTCCAGGCTGGCATGCAGTCTGTACACTCTCCAGGCTGGCATGCAGTCTGTACACTCTCCAGGCTGGCATGCAGTCTGTACACTCTCCAGGCTGGCATGCAGTCTGTACACTCTCCAGGCTGGCATGCAGTCTGTACACTCTCCAGGCTGGCATGCAGTCTGTACACTCTCCAGGCTGGCATGCAGTCTGTACACTCTCCAGGCTGGCATGCAGTCTGTACACTCTCCAGCTGGCATGCAGTCTGTACACTCTCCAGGCTGGCATGCAGTCTGTACACTCTCCAGGCTGGCATGCAGTCTGTACACTCTCCAGGCTGGCATGCAGTCTGCATCTCCAGCTGGCTGCAGCGACCTCAGGCTGGCATGCAGTCTGTCCTCCAGCTGCGCAGCCACCTCAGCGGCATGCAGTCTGACACTCTCAGCTGGCAGCAGTCGACACTCCCAGCTGCTGGCTTACACTCTCCAGGCTGGCATGCAGCTGTACACTCCAGGCTGGCATGGCTGACCTCAGGCTGGCATGCAGCTGCACTCCAGGCTGGCAGGCGTCACTCTCAGCTGGCATCGTCGACTCCCAGGCTGGCATGCAGTCTGTACACTCTCCAGGCTGGCATGCAGTCTGTACACTTCCAGGCTGGCAGCAGCGTAACTCTCCAGCTGGCATGCAGTTGACTCAGGCGCATGGTCTGTACACCTCAGGCTGGCATGCAGTCTGACACTTCAGCTGCAGTCTGTACACTCTCCAGGCTGGCATGCAGCGTACACTCCAGGCTGGCATGCAGCTGACACTCTCAGGCTGGCATGCAGTCTGACACTCTCAGCTGCATGCAGTCTGTACACTCTCCAGGGCATGCAGTCTGTACCTCTCCAGCTGGCATGCAGTCTGTACACTCTCCAGCTGGCATGCAGTCTGTACCTTCAGCTGGCATGCAGTCTGTACACTCTCCAGGCTGGCATGCAGTCGCACTCTCCAGGCTGGCATGCAGTCGCACTCTCCAGCTGGCATGCAGCTGTACACTCTCAGCTGGCATGCAGTCTGTACTCAGCTGGCATGCAGTGCCTCCAGGCTGGCATGCAGTCTGTACCTCTCAGGCTGGCATGCAGTCTGTACCTTCCAGGCTGGCATGCAGTCTTAACCTCCAGACTGGCATGCAGTCTGCACTCTCCAGGCTGGCATGCAGCTGTCACCTCAGCTGTGCAGTCTGTACTCTCAGGCTGGCATGCAGTCTGATGCACTCCAGCTGGCATGCAGTCTGTACATCTCAGCTGCACACCCCCGCCTCCAGGCTGGCATGCAGTCTGACACTTCCAGGCTGGCATGCAGTCTGTACCTCTCAGGCTGGCATGCAGTCTGCACTTCAGGCTGGCATGCAGTCTGACCTCTCAGGCTGGCTGCGTCTGTACACTTCAGGCTGGCATGCAGTTGACACTCTCAGCTGGCATGCAGTCTGTACACTTCCAGCTGGCAGCAGTCTGTCACCTCCAGCTGGCATGCAGTCTGTCACTCAGGCTGCATGGCTGTACACTCTCAGGCTGGCATGGCTGCACTTCAGGCTGGCATGCAGTCTGTACCTCTCAGCTGGCATGCAGTTGATCTCCAGCTGGCATGCAGTCTACACTCCAGCTGGCATGCAGTCTGTACACTCTCAGGCTGGCATGCAGTCTGTCACTCTCCAGGCTGGCATGCAGTCTGTACACTCTCCAGGCTGGCATGCAGTCTGTACACTCTCCAGGCTGGCATGCAGTCTGTACACTCTCCAGGCTGGCATGCAGTCTGTACACTCTCCAGGCTGGCATGCAGTCTGTACACTCTCCCCAGGCTGGCATGCAGTCTGTACACTCTCCAGGCTGGCATGCAGTCTGTACACTTCCAGGCTGGCATGCAGTCTGTACACTCTCCAGGCTGGCATGCAGTCTGTACACTCTCCAGGCTGGCATGCAGTCTGTACACTCTCCAGGCTGGCATGCAGTCTGTACACTCTCCAGGCTGGCATGCAGTCTGACCTCTCAGGCCAGTCTGCCTCTCAGGCTGGCATGCAGTCTGTACACTCTCCAGGCTGGCATGCAGTCTGTACACTCTCCAGGCTGGCATGCAGTCTGTACACTCTCCAGGCTGGCATGCAGTCTGTACACTCTCCAGGCTGGCATGCAGTCTGTACACTCTCCAGGCTGGCATGCAGTCTGTACACTCTCCAGGCTGGCATGCAGTCTGTACACTCTCCAGGCTGGCATGCAGTCTCAGGCTCAGCATGCCTCTCCAGGCTGGCATGCAGTCTGTACACTCTCCAGGCTGGCATGCAGTCTGTACACTCTCCAGGCTGGCATGCAGTCTGTACACTCTCCAGGCTGGCATGCAGTCTGTACACTCTCCAGGCTGGCACGCAGTCTGTACACTCTCCAGGCTGGCACGCAGTCTGTGCACTCTCCAGGCTGGCAGCAGTGCCTTCAGGCGGCACGCGTACTCTCAGGCTGGCAGCAGTCTGTACACTCTCCAGGCTGGCAGCAGTCTGTACACTCTCCAGGCTGGCACGCAGTCTGTACACTCTCCAGGCTGGCAGCAGTCTGTACACTCTCCAGGCTGGCAGCAGTCTGTCACTCTCCAGGCTGGCATGCAGTCTGTGCACTCTCCAGGCTGGCAGCAGTCTGTGCACTCTCCAGGCTGGCAGCAGTCTGTGCACTCTCCCAGGCTGCACGCAGTCTGTACACTCTCCAGGCTGACACGCAGTCTGTGCACTCTCCAGGCTGACACGCAGTCTGTGCACTCTCCAGGCTGACACGCAGTCTGTGCACTCTCCAGGCTGACACGCAGTCTGTGCACTCTCCAGGCTGACACGCAGTCTGTGCACTCTCCAGGCTGACACGCAGTCTGTGCACTCTCCAGGCTGACACGCAGTCTGTGCACTCTCCAGGCTGACACGCAGTCTGTGCACTCTCCAGGCTGACACACAGTCTGTGCACTCTCCAGGCTTGGACACAATCTGTGCACTCTCCAGGCTGACACGCAGTCTGTGCACTCTCCAGGCTGACACGCAGTCTGTGCACTCTCCTAACATTCTTTCAAACAATTAAATATTGTTGCCGCCTTAAATCCTAAAAAGTATTCTTTGGAGGAGTAAAAAAAAATATTTCATAATTTTCACCCAGACAGAAGAAAGTCACAATAACGTGACTGTAACAATACACAAATAACCCGCACATAGCAAAAAGAAACTTAAGACAACGTTTCGCCCCGACTTGTACCACTAACTAGTGACACTAACACACGAAGGTAAGGGAGCTAATATATATACAAGAGGAGGGATGGGACGGGACAGAGAGAGGAGGAAGAAAGATGGAAGTGGAGTGAGTAGTGGTTAGAGGTAATGCTGGTAGTAGAAGTAGTAGTAAGTCTGATGTGTGAGACCTGGGAGTGATAATGTCAGATGTCAGATGATCTCACATTCAAGGTGGACAACAATATTGCTGTATACCTATGGCCGCCACCTTCATCGTATAACCTCAGTCATGCTCCTAAATTACGGGGAGCACTTATCCTTCTTATCCTTAGAACTGTACTCCTGAGAACGTAGGGAAGAAATATACATTATAATCTACTTCAGGAAGATTCTGGAGGATTTGGTCCCAAACCTGCACACAGAAATTTCTACATGAACACAAGAGGCATAGCAGACAGTGCAGGATACCTGCATCGACAAGCAGGGGAACGGTGAGTACAGTGAGAGAGAACACAGTAAGTGTTAAGTGATCAAGAATCTTCAAAGCGCTAGAATCACACATAAGGAAGATTACTAACAAACGTATAGTTGTCTTCAAGAGGGAGCTCAACAAATTCTTCAAATCAGGTACTGATCAAACCGGCTGTGGTGCATATGCTGGGCTGAGGGTGGCTGGCAACAACAGATTGATGGATCGGGCCAGCAGCCAGGAGGCCTGGAATTGGACCGGGAGGGGAGGGGGATGGCGAGTGGGATCCTTGAAATATGAACTTTCCCCACAGGTTGAGGGAGACGGATTCATTGGAAAGTTTCTGTGAGTGCGACATTCTCCACATACTTGTTGAGGGTCTCTCTGCTCACCAGTCATGAAAACTGTGTCCTTATAATGATGACTGTCTGTATCTCTGACTAATATGCACACGACTGAACATACGCACATGCCACACAATGTGAACATACACACTATTGCCAGAGAGCGCGCACGCGCGCATACACGCACACACACAAGCTAGAGAAAGTGCAAAGGTTTGCAACAAGACTAGTCCCGGAGCTAAGGGGTATGTCCTACGAGGAGAGGTTAAGGGAAATCGACCTGACGACACTGGAGGACAGGAGAGATAAGGGGGACATGATAACGACATATAAGATACTGAGAGGAATTGACAAGGTGGACAGACAGAATGTTCCAGAGATGGGACACAGCAACAAGGGGACACAGTTGGAAGTTGAAGACTGAGATGAATCACAGAGATGTTAGGAAGTATTTCTTCAGTCATAGAGTGGTCGGGAAGTGGAATAGCTTGTGAAGTGATGTAGTGGAGGCAGGTTCCATACATAGCATTAAGGAGAGGTATGATAAAGCTCATGGAGCAGGGAGCGTGACCCAGTAGTTGCCAGTGAAGAGGCGGGGCCAGGAGCTATGAATCGACCCCTGCAACCACAACTAGGTGAGTACAACTAGGTGAGTACATGATAGGAATGTTAGGATGTTAGGAAGCATTTCTTCACCCATAGAGTAGTCAGGAAGTGGAATAGTCTAGCGAACGATATAGTGGAGGCGGGAACCATACAGTTTTAAGACAAGGTATGATAAAGCTCATGGAGCAGGGAGAGCAGAGATCCAGTAGCGGACAGCGAAGAGGCGGGGCCAGGAGCTGAGTATCGACCCCTGCAACCACAATTAGGCGAGTACAATTAGGTGAGTACACACACAGAAAGGCGGAAAGGTGGGGTACACCATCAGGTGTTGGACACAATACATACAACTGAGGAGGAAGTGAAGAGGCTGCTAAGCGAGCTAGATACCTCAAAGGCGATGGGGCCAGATAACATTTTTCCATGGATCCTGAGAGAGGGGGCAGAGGCGCTGTGTGTACCACTAACAACAATCTTCAACACATCCATCGAAACAGGGTGACTACCTGAGGTATGGAAGACAGCAAATATAGTCCCAATTTTTAAAAAAGGAGACAGGCATGAGGCACTAAACTACAGACTTGTTTCATTGACATGTATAGTATGCAAGGTAATGGAGAAGATCATCAGGAGAAGAGTGGTGGAGCACCTAGAAAGAAACGAGCTTATCTACGACAGCCAGCATGGTTTCAGCGATGGGAAATCCTGCATTACACACCTACTGGAGTTCTATGACAGGGTGACGGCAGTAAGACAAGAGAGAGAGGGGTGGGTAGATTGCATTTTCTTGGACTGCAAGAAGGCGTTTGACACAGTTCCACACAAGAGATTAGTGCAAAAGCTGGAGGACCAGGCAGGAATAACAGGGAAGGCTCTGCAATGGATTAGGGAATACCTGTCCGGAAGACAACAGCAAGTCATGGTATGTGGAGAGGTGTCAGAGTGGGCACCTGTAACGAGCGGGGTGCCACAGGGATCAGTCATGGACCGGTGTTGTTTCTGGACAGGCTGCAAGCCTGGTCCAGCGATTGGCTCCTGGAGTTCAACCCCACCAAGTGCAAAGTCATGAAGATTGGGGAAGGGCAAAGAAGACCGCAGACGGAGTACAGTCTAGGGGGCCAGAGACTATAAACCTTACTCAAGGAAAAAGACCTTGGGGTGAGTATAACACCAGGCACATCTCCTGAGGCGCACATCAACCAAATAACAGCTGCAGCATACGGGCGCCTAGCAAACCTAAGAATAGCATTCCGACATTTTAATAAGGAATCGTTCAGGACCCTGTACACTGTGTACGTTAGACCCATACTGGAGTATGCAGCACCAGTTTGGAACCCACACCTAGCCAAGCACGTAAAGAAACTAGAGAAAGTGCAAAGGTTTGCAACAAGACTAGTCCCGGAGCTAAGGGGTATATCCTACGAGGAGAGGTTAAGGGAAATCGACCTGACGACACTGGAGGACAGGAGAGATAGGGGGGACATGATAACGACATATATAATACTGAGAGGTATTGACAAGGTGGACAGGGACAGAATGTTCCAGAGATGGGACACAGCAACAAGGGGACACAGTTGGAAGTTGAAGACTGAGATGAATCACAGGGATGTTAGGAAGTATTTCTTCAGTCACAGAGTGGTCGGGAAGTGGAATAGTTTGGGAAGTGATGTAGTGGAGGCAGGTTCCATACATAGCTTTAAGAATAGGTATGATAAAGCTCATGGCGCAGGGAGAGTGACCCAGTAGCGGCCAGTGTAGAGGCGGGGCCAGGAGCTATGTCTCGACCCCTGCAACCATAATTAGGTGAGTACAATTAGGTGAGTACACACACACGCACGCACGTGCGCGCATCTGTAATGTTTTAGAATCTGAGGTCAAGGAGCTGAAGGAGGAGGTTCTACTTCTTAAGGAGGAAGATAAACCGAAAATTCACCTTGATAAGCCAAGTAATGAATGTGAGGTGATTGTGGTTAGTGAAGGTTATCAGCAGTGAGGAGCAGACTGGCAGCAGTTACAAGGCTTCCAGTAAAGGAAGAAACATCAAAGTAAGGTAGGTTAAAACAGAAGATTTGAAAGGAAATATAGCTTCTCTGTTCTCCAGGTAATGGAGATAAAGGTACCACTAATTTCTCTGCTAATAAAGGTAGAAATATTCTTGTGGTTGGTGACTCACGGGTAAGATATATTGACCATGCTTTCAGTAACAGATATAGGAAGGTGAGACAGAGTTTGTGTTCCACAGGAGCTGGTGTTGGAGTCAACAGGTTGGATAATATCATGTCAGGTAATGAGAACAAGAGCATTATCTGCCTCAGTGTTGGTGGAGTCAATATCGGGAAGGTCAGGAGACAGGAACTGCTAGATAAGTACAAGATAGCTTTAGTTTTAATTGAGTCAAAGGAAGGGTTCCCATCATATGTAACATCTTGCCTAGAAGACGAATGAGCAATGAATGGATATCTAGGGCAAGTGGTGTAAATTGTTGGATAGAGAGTTACTTCAAGGAACTTGCATTCCCCTCTTATTGACAACTGGGCATTCTTCGTCTCCAAAGACTCCTCATTGCACCACTCAACATTTTTCCCTCATCAATTCTATTATTCACCTCGTCTTTCATAGACCATCTGCTGACAAGTTCACTCCCAAATATCTAGACACATTCTCTTCTTCCATACTTCCTTTCTCTAATCCTAGATCCAATCTTCCATTGCCCAGATTATTATCCTCACCACTTTACTCTTCCCTGTGTTCACTTTTAATTTCATTCTTTTACATACCGTCCCAAATTCGTCCACCAACTTTTGTAACTTCTCTTCAGAATCTCCCAAAAGCACAGTATCAGCAGCAAAAAGCAACTGTGACAACTCCCACTTTGTGTTATTCCTTTGCCTTTAATCCCACACCTCTTCCCAACACCCGTGCATTTATTTCTCTTACAACGCCATCTACAAATATATAGAATAACCATAGTGACATCACGCATTGTTGCCTAAGGGCTACTTTTACTGGAAAATAATTTCCCTCTCTTCTACATACCCTAACCTGAGCCTCACTATCCTCGTAAAAACTCTTAATTGTTTTCAGTAACCTACCACCTATTCCATGCACTTGCAACATCAGCCACATTGCTTCCCTATCCACCCTATCATATGCTTTTTCCATATCTATAAATTCAGCAAATAATTTCTTTACACTTGCCTAAATACTGGTCACATACATGCTGCGCAGTAAACACTTGGTCTACACACCCCCTACCCTTCCTAAAGCCTCCTTGTTCATCTGCGATCCTGTTCTCAGTCTTACTCTTAATTCCTTCAATAATAACTCTACAATACACCTTACTAGGTATATTCAACAGGCTTATTCCCCCTATAATTCTTACTCTTTTGTCCTCTTTGCCTTTATACAGAAGAACTATGCACACACACTGCCAATCCCTAGGTGCCTTTCCCATTTTTTATACATTAAATAAATAAAAGCACCAACCACTCCAAAACTGTATCCTCGCCTGCTTTTAACATTTCTGCTTTGATCCCATCAATTCCAGCTGCTTTACCCCCTTTCATTCTACATAATGCCTCCTGCACCTCCCCACACTCACAACTGGTTCTTCTTTACTCCTAAAAGATGTTATACCTCCCTGGCCATAATATAAAGTCACAGCTTCCCTCTCTTCCTCGATATTTGTCAGCTCCTCAAAATATTCCCTCCATTTTCCCGATACCTCTGTCCACAGCAGGATTTGAACCTGCACAGTGCATCAAAGTATGCAATGCTTTTGTTGTCAGGAAGTGGAATAGTCTAGCAAGTGATGTAGTTGAGGCAGGAACCATACATAGCTGTAAGACGAGGTATGATAAACCTCATGGAGCAGAGGGAGAGAGAGAGAGAGAGAGAGGACCTAGTAGCGGTCAGTGAAAAGGCGGGGCCAGGAGCTAAGTATCGACCCCTGCAACCACAATTAGGCGAGTTCAATTAGGTGAGTACAGCCAGACCCCAAATATATAGAGGCGCCTGGCCGAAGTTAGACGGTCACTTCATACCCAGGAACACAGGCTACTGATACATTATTTTATCAAGTCCTGCCACATGCAGTGAAATTCGAAGGAGATTTTGGAATGCTTAACAATTCGCAAATAGGCTAAATTATGTACTTTGGTACAAAATACGCATGTTCGAATGCTTTTGTGGACTGAGAGATGTTTATATATATATGTCGTGCCGATTAGGTAAAACTTGCGATTTTGGCTTAAATAGCAACGCTCACCTTGCCATATAAGACAAGTGAAAATTTGTGTATGCAATAATTTCGCCAAAATCATTCTGAACATAACGAAAAAAAAATATTTCATTGTGTTTGTTTATTATTAAATTAATGTTAACGTATCTAAAATATATTTAGTTGGGTTAGGCTAAATTAAATTGCGCTTGTTGTAATAAGGTTAGGTAGGTTTTCAAAGTTTCTCTTGGTACAAAATTATAAATTCTTACATTAACATAAATGAAAACAATATATCTTTAAACGTATAAGAGAAAATTTTAGAAAGGATTTAATTTTAGATGAGTCCTTGCTAATTGACCAGTTTTACCTAATCGGCACGACATATATATATATATATATATATATATATATATATATATATATATATATATATATATATATATATATATATATATATATATATATATATATATATATATATATGCGAGAATAACCACTGTGAATGAAACAGTAGAATTCAAGCGCTTTCGTGATTTCTCATATTATCAAGGAACTAGGATAATATAATATATATATATATATTATATATATATTATCCTAGTTCCTTGATAATATGAGAAATCACGAATGCGCTTGGAATTCTACTGTTTTATTCACAGTGGTTATTCTGCGGATATATATATATATATATATATATATATATATATATATATATATATATATATATATATATATATATAATTGTAGTGCCGAATAGGTAAATCTGGTCAATTCACAAAAACTCATTTAAAATTAAGTCCTTTCTAAAATTTTCTCTTATACGTTTAAAGATATATTTTTTTCATTTTTTATGCTAATGTAAAAATTTATAATTTTCTAACAAAAGAAACTTAGAAAACTTATTATAACAAGTGCAGTTTAATTTAGCCTAATCCAACTAAATATATTTTAGATAAGTTTACAATAATTTAATAAACAAACACAATGAAATATATTTGTTTCGTTAGGTTCAGAATGATTTTTGCGAAATTAATGCATACACAAATTTTCGCTTGTCTTATTCGGCAAGAAGAGCGTTGCTATTTAAGCCAAAATAGCAAGTTTTACCTATTCGGCACGACATATATATAATTATTTATTCTTTGTTTCCATTCATCTCTGCTCTTCCTTAATTGCTCTCTCTGCTTCCCTGGAAGCAGGTTGGTCTCAGCTGCTCCTTACGGAAACTTGATTTTATAATCCCACTAAGAATAACTTCCGGTTATCTCAACCCCGGCGAGATGATGATCACTGTTATCTTATCTACGACTTCCGATTACTGTGCATAGCTGGGTATTACTGTGTGTGTGTGTGTGTGTCGTTGCAGGGTCGAGTCACAGCTCCTTGCCCAGCATCTTCAATGGCAGCTACTAGGTCACTCTTCCCGCTCCATCATACCTCTTCTTAAAGCTATGTATGGATCCTGCCTCCACTACATCACTTCCCAGACTATTCCACTTCCTGACTACTCTGTGACTGAAGAAATACTTCGTGTGTGTGTGTGTACTCACCTATTTGTACTCGCCTATTTGTGGTGTGTGTGTGTGTGTGAGCATGGGTGAGCGTATGTGAGCGTGTCTGTGCGTATATGGGTGAGCGTGTGTGGAGAATTAGAGGTTGGTAACCCAGGCAGGTGTACACTCACGTTCCCAACATTGGCGTACACTGCACGGCCACAATATTGTCGTACACTGCACGGCCACAACACTGGCGTACACTGCACGGCCATAACACTGGCGTACACTGCACGGTCACGACACTGGCGTACACTGCACGGCCACAACACTGGTGTACACTGCACGGTTCCAAGCACTGGAACTCAACCCACCTTGAAGTCTTCCGTGCCTGGTGGCTGTCTCTCGTGTTCCACCAAACTGTTACTACACGCCAGCTGCATGACTCCACTTGCGTTAATGGCGTACCCTACATGATTTACGACACCAGCATCGTCAGCACGGCTCCCGTACCTTTATTGTGTGTGTGTGTGTGAGATCCTAGGGAGGCAAGCAGCGTTCGGAACACTGCGATCATTACACATTTCAAGTGTGAGCACAGTGATCCAGTGAGCGCAGAGGTGGGCGCAGAGTGCAAGGCGACCAGTGATCTGTCACAGTTGTGAGGGCAAGACACAGCTGGGGAGCCATTACTAAATTGTGACAATGTATTCACTGTTGCAGTGCAGTGAAGCTCGCTACCCGCTAATTTTACCCTTCACTGTCAGCACTGCGCTACCTGTAGTTTGTTTTCCATCAGCACTGTCAGCACTTCGCTACCTGTAGTTTGTTTTCCATCAGCACTGTCAGCAGTAGTCTCTTCTGTCGTAGTTATGATTCATAACTACCTCCCTCAGTTATCCCAAGTTATCCCTCTGGCTGACAGCTGGGAAATCAGGCGACAGTCAGGGTCTCCACCCTAAGTTTGTCACTCCTTATGTATACCCGGAGTGTGGTAAATTAGACACATATGCAACACTTGGGTATCTTTATTGAGGAAACGTTTCGCCACACAGTGGCTTCATCAGTCTATACAAAGGAGAATCGTGAAGAGCAGGAGGAGTTTGAGGTCGTCAGTCCCTCAACCTTGAGTCGATGTTGTCAGTCCATCAATCTTGAATAGAATACAGCATATCGTCGGTTCTCTGAACCATTCATTTACATACCCGGAGTATACCGGGAGAATACCTGGTGGGTGTTTCGGGGGTCAACGCCCCCTCGGCCCTGTTCATGAACCAGGCCTCCTGTGCCTCACGTACTGCTATGTTACTTGGCTATATCATCCTGCTATAATATAGCGCATGGATTTATTTGCTTATCCTGGCTGGGTTAATCCTGGCTGGGTTAATCCTCAGGATTAAGAATATGAAGACAAAAAAATCCCGTCTCGATTTATCTGAATTTGAGGAATTTTTGTCTGAATCGAATTTTTTATAATTCATTCGTTTTTTTATGATTGTTCAGTCTTTATTATTTTTTATTTATTCGATCTATTTTATTGTTAATGGAGTTTTTCGTATAGTTTTTAATTCAGTCTATTGAATTGTTGTTTATGTAGTCAATTGTATTATTGTTTCAGTTGTGATTCTTTGCTTTGAAAATGCTGTGTATTATGTAATATATATATAGATATATATATATGCAAAAAGATCACAGTAATCAGGTGATATCAAAATATGCAAGACAACCACTATGAAAAAATAGAGGAATTCCAAGCGCTTTCGTGACTACTCACATTATCAAGGAACTATGATAATGTGAATAGTCACGAAAGCGCTTGGAATTCCTCTATTTTTCATAGTGGTTGTCTTAATATATATATATATATATATATATATATATATATATATATATATATATATATATATATATATTTAGACACTGCTTTCAGAGATCACAAGGTTCGTCAACAATTCCTTGGTTGGTCTGATTCCTGACGAGATTAAACTTTTCTTTTTTGGTGCATCACTTTATGCCCTTAAAAAGAAGGATGGAGGAATTAGGCCAATCGCAGTGGGCAACACGTTTCGCCGCCTCGTTTCTAAAGCTGCTGTCAGAAGTATTCGCGCAGAGGCAGCCATCATGCTTCAACCAAACCAACTTGGCTTTGGGGTCTCTCAAGGAAGTGAAGCAGCGGTTCATGCAACAAGGGCGTATATCGACAACCTGCCTGAGGACAATGCAGTGGTTAAATTAGATTTCAAGAATACATTTAATCTCCTGAAAAGAGACGTGGCATTAGCAGCTGTACAAAAACATTTCCCAGGTCTCTTCTCTTTTGTTTCAGCTGGATATAGCAAGGAATCAATGCTCCTGTTTGGAGAGCATGAAATCACATCATCAGAGGGTGTCCAGCAAGGGGACCCTCTCGCACCATTTCTCTTCTGTATAGCAGTTAGGGAAATCACAGTCAGACTGACCAGTGAGCTAAACATCTGGTTCCTGGATGATGGCACACTAGCAGGTACAAAGGAGTCCCTTCTAGATGATCTTACACAGGTGATGACACGGGGACAGGAAATGAGTCTCATCCTGAATCCATCCAAATGTGAAATCATCTCAGTCAGTCAACAAGTGATAGATGCAGTGATATCAAAACTACCAGGAGCAACAGTCATTGTCCCTACTAATAGTGTCTTGCTTGGAGAACCTCTCTGAAGCGATGCCATTGACACAATTCTCAGGAAGAAACTGGAAGAATTGAGGAGAATGGAACAACGAATAGGCAATCTTGACACCCATGATGCCTTGTCAAACCATACCACGGGTGGGGTTCGAACCCGCGGTCAGAGAGTCTCAGAACTCTAGACCGTCGCGTAAGCCACTGGGCCAGCTAGCTTCAATAAGATTCATCCAACTAGGTATATTTCTACACCATAGGAAGGTTAGCATAGGCACCACTGTGTCCACAAATGCAAGTTTTACAGACGAATCTCCAGCTAGCATGGCCGTGACGAACTCTAGCTCAAGTCCCCCTCAAAGCCGTCAACATGACCCATGAAATCGTAATGACACGATTGCAAACAAACCATACCACGGGTGGGGTTCGAACCCGCGGTCAGAGAGTCTCAGAACTCTAGACCGTCGCGTAAGCCACTGGGCCAGCTAGCTTCAATAAGTTCTGAGACTCTCTGACCGCGGGTTCGAACCCCACCCGTGGTATGGTTTGCAATCATGTCATTACGATTTCATGGTCATGATGCCTTGTACCCTTCTGCCCAGGTTGACATATTTCCTAAGATGTGCTCCTTCATATGATAACCCTATACTGACGAATATGACAGTATCCTGAGGCAGATCTTTACTAAAGTACTTAACCTTACTCTAGAAGATGGGCAGTGGGACCAAGCTACACTCCCAGTCAGACTAGGAGGCATTGGTGTCATGCATTGCATCCAGAGGGCTTGTAGCAGCAATTATCCCTCAACATCTTAGGGACACGATTGGAATCCATGACCAAAAGTTCGTTGATGGAGCCAGGATCTGGGATAATCTAACAGGCTCTGAAACCAGGCCTGCTCCCCCAACAACTTCAAACAGTCGCACTGGGATGGCCCAATAGTAGAGAATATAGCCTCAGCAATGCTTCAGAGTGTGTCAGGGAAGGATAGAGCCCGCCTCCTTGCAGTGAGAGCTCATCATGCAGGGGACTTTCTTTTGGCTGTTCCCAACTCCAGCCTTGGCACACGCCTCGACCCACAGAGCATCCGCATTGGTGTTGCCCTTCGACTTGCCGCCCCTATTCTCGCCGAACACAGGTGTATTTGTGGCAGTGAAGCAGCAGACCGATTCGGGTACCATGGTCTTGTGTGTCGTAAATCCGAGGAAAGATTGCAAGACATGAAGAGGTTAATAACATTATCAAGAGGAGCCTCACAACAGCCGGATGCCCAGCAGTAGGGAACCACCCCAACTATGCAGATCTGATGCAGCCAAAAGCGTCCAGATGGTATCACCCTTCAAACCTGGACAGACGGCAAGCAGGTGGTGTGGGACTACACGCGAGCATCTACCTTGGCTGATACCTTTCTCCAATACACCAGGGAGGAAGGAGGGGCAGCTGCCACCTTCAGGGAGTCCCAGAAGTCGAGAAAATATGGAGAACTTGCCCATCATTATATGTTTGTTCCCATAGGCTCAGAGACCCTTGGCTCATGGGTAAAGAGTGCATCTAAGTTCCTCAAGGAGCTGGGCAAAAGACTCAACAGGGTAACTAGGGATCCCAGGGCAGCTAGTTTTCTGTTCCAGCGACTCAGTGCTGCTGTTCAGAGGGTAATGCATGCTGTATTCTGGGCACGCGCCCCAGCTCGGAAGAGCTGGATGAGATTTTCGCATTATAATCAGTGACAAATATATATATATATATATATATATATATATATATATATATATATATATATATATATATATATATACATATAAATATAATGTAAGGTGGTTGTTCTGTTCGTCAGGAAACAGGACGACTCTTGACACGGGACTTGCTCAGATGATGACTCGTATCTGGTTGAGCGTCCGCTTGCCTAACCCAGCCAGGTTTTACCTAGGTGTGTTTGCGTGCGTTACCATCTGTTAAAAGCACTTGTCACTAGCACACTTGGGCTGGTGTGTGTACTCATCTAGTTGTACTCACCTAGTTGTAGTTGCAGGGGTCGATTCATAGCTCCTGGCCCCGCCTCTTCACTGGCCGCTACTGGGTCACTCTCCTGCGCCATGAGCTTTATCATACCTCTTCTTAAAGCTATGTATGGAACCTGCCTCCACTACATCGCTTCCCAAACTATTCCACTTCCCGACCACTCTGTGACTTAAGAAATACTTCCTAACATCCCTGTGATTCATCTGAGTCTTCAACTTCCAACTGTGTCCACTTGTTGCTGTGTCCCATCTCTGGAACATTCTGTCTCTGTCCACCTTGGCAATTCCTCTCAGTATCTTATATGTCGTTATCATGTCCCCTCTATCTCTCCTGTCCTCCAGTGTCGTCAGGTCGATTTCCCTTAACCTCTCTTCGTAAGACATACCCCTTAGTTCCGGGACTAGTCTTGTTGCAAACCTTTGCATTTTCTCTAGATTCTTTACGTGCTTGGCTAGATGTGGATTTCAAACTGGTGCTGCATACTCCAGTATGGGCCTAACGTACACAGTGTACAAGGTCCTGAACGATTCTTTATTAAGATGTCGGAATGCTGTTCTTAAGTTTGCTAGGCGCCCGTATGCTGCAGCAGTTATTTGGTTGATGTGCGCCTCGGGAGATGTGCCTGGTGTTATACTCACCCCAAGATCTTTTTCCTTGATTGAGGTTTGTAGTCTCTGGCCCCCTAGACTGTACTCCGTCTGCGATCTTCTTTGCCCTTCCCCAATCTTCATGACTTTGCACTTGGTGGGGTTGAACTCCAGGAGCCAATTGCTGGACCAGGCTTGCAGCCTGTCCAGATCCCTTTGTAGTTCTGCCTGGTCCTCGTCCGATTGAATTCTTCTCATCAACTTCACATCATCTGCAAACATGGACACTTCGGAGTCTATTCCTTCCGTCATGTCGTTCACAAATACCAGAAACAGCACCGGTCCTACGACTGACCCCTGTGAAACCCCACTCGTCACCGGCGCCCACTCTGACACCTCGCCACGTACCATGACTCGCTGCTGTCTTCCTGACAGGTATTCCCTGATCCATTGTAGTGCCTTCCCTGTTATCCCTGCCTGGTCCTCCATCTTCTGCACTAATCTCTTGTGTGGAACTGTGTCAAACGCCTTCTTACAGTCCAAGAATATGCAATCTACCCACCCCTCTCTCTCTTACTGCTGTTACCCTGTCATAGAACTCCAGTAGGTTTGTGACACAGGATTTCCCGTCCCTGAAATCGTGTTGGCCGTGGTTGATAAGCTCATTCCTTTCTAGGTGCTCGACCACTCTTCTCCTGATAATCTTTTCCATGACCTTGCATACTATACATGTCAGTGACACTGGTCTGTAGTTTTGTGCTACTTGCCTGTCTCCTTTTTTTTTAAAAATTGGAACTACATTTGCTGTCTTCCATACCTCAGGTAGTTGCCCTATTTCGATAGACGTGTTGAAGATTGTTGTTAGGGGTACACATAGCTCCTCTGCTCCCTCTCTCAGGACCCATGGAGAGATGTTTTCCGGCCCCATCGCCTTTGAGGTATCCAGCTCGCTTAGTAGCCTCTTTACTTCCTCCTCAGTTGTGTGTATTGTGTCCAGCACTTGATGGTGTACCCTACCTCTCCTCCTTTCTGGAGGCCCTTCTATCTCCTCTGTGAACACCTCTTTGAATCTCATGTTCAGTTCCTCACACACTTCGCGGTCATTTCTTGTGACCTCCCCTCCTTCCTTCCTCAGCCTGATCACCTGGTCCTTGACTGTTATTCTCCTCCTGATGTGGCTGTACAACAGCTACGGGTCAGATTTGGCTTTCGCTGCTGTCATTCTCATACTGTCGTTGGGCATCCCTTCTTACCTGTGCATATTCGTTTCTGGCTCTACGACTGCTCTCCTTATTTTCCTGGGTCCTTTGCCTTCTATACTTCTTCCATTCCCTACTGTGTGTATGTGTGTGTGTTGCTTGAGTTTACTCAGACTACGAATAAAATCACTAAAATTAAGGCTGACGCTAAAGTTTTTGTTTTCTGCGATATTCTAGTCAGTGGCGGCACTCAGTAATGACTGGCTAGGGGGCTGAAAGACCCTTCATAATTTCTCCTGAGCCCCCTTATTCTTAGGTATTAGTCTCCGACTTTACCAGAGATGGATTTTTAGGTGTAATATGTGCTTATATGTTAAAACAATTGAAAAAAACAGTTGTGGGGCAGCGCCTCTGCTGTACATAAACCTCTTATGACAAACTCACCTGGGTAAGAGCCCTTAGGACAAGTGTGTGCGGCAGACCCTGAAGAAGTTGGAAGACACCTGTTCAGGTAATTATCTCACGTAGACGAGTAGTAGCAGCAGCAGCAGCAGCAGTAGTAGTTGTAGTAGGAGTAGCAGTTGTAGCAGTAGCAGCAGTTGTAGTAATAGCAGTAGTAGTAGTAATAGCAGCAGCAGTAGTAATAGCAGTAGTAATAGTACCAGCAGCAGCAGTAGTAGTAGTAGTAGTGTATAGTCAACATGAGATGAATTCAGGGCAGGGCTCAAAATGTCTAGTATTATTTAAAGTACACAAGTCATGGGTAGTCATCAACGACACAACGAACAGTAGAACTGACAGGAGATGACACTGCAGTGAAGACAGAACTGACAGGAGATGACACTGCAGTGAAGACAGAACTGACAGGAGATGACACTGCAATGAAGACAGAACTGACAGGAGATGACACTGCAATGAAGACAGAACTGACAGGAGATGATACTGCAGTGAAGACAGAACTGACAGGAGATGATACTGCAGTGAAGACAGAACTGACAGGAGATGACACTGCAGTGAAGACAGAACTGACAGGAGATGACACTGCAGTGAAGACAGAACTGACAGGAGATGACACTGCAGTGAAGACAGAACTGACAGGAGATGATACTGCAGTGAAGACAGAACTGACAGGAGATGACACTGCAGTGAAGACAGAACTGACAGGAGATGACACTGCAGTGAAGACAGAACTGACAGGAGATGATACTGCAGTGAAGACAGAACTGACAGGAGATGATACTGCAGTGAAGACAGAACTGACAGGAGATGACACTGCAGTGAAGACAGAACTGACAGATGACACTGCAGTGAAGACAGAACTGACAGATGACACTGCAGTGAAGACAGAACTGACAGGAGATGATACTGCAGTGAAGACAGAACTGACAGGAGATGATACTGCAGTGAAGACAGAACTGACAGGAGATGATACTGCAGTGAAGACAGAACTGACAGGAGATGACACTGCAGTGAAGACAGAACTGACAGGAGATGACACTGCAGTGAAGACAGAACTGACAGGAGATGACACTGCAGTGAAGACAGAACTGACAGGAGATGACACTGCAGTGAAGACAGAACTGACAGGAGATGACACTGCAGTGAAGACAGAACTGACAGGAGATGACACTGCAGTGAAGACAGAACTGACAGGAGATGACACTGCAGTGAAGCAGCAGGAGATGACACTGCAGTGAAGACAGGAGATGGTACTGCAGTGAAGACAGGAGATGGTACTGCAGTGAAGACAGGAGATGGTACTGCAGTGAAGACAGGAGATGGTACTGCAGTGAAGACAGGAGATGGTACTGCAGTGAAGACAGAACTGACAGAAGGCGAACGCTGAGAGAGTGGATCACATCAGCAGATCTCATCACTTAAGCATCAGGTAAAGATTATTAACGATGAAAAAAAATCTCTGTAAATATCCCTGTTCAGGTTCAGGTACTCATTTTTTTCGTCAGACTTTTAGTCAAAATGGATCCCTTCTAATTCGAAAAGAACACACAAGAGGGATGCAAAAGATACTATATACATAAATCAGTTCCCATATGACAGACTACATCGTTTAATTCTAAAAAGAAGTATCCCTCTTGTGTGTATGGTCCACCATCCAGATCACTTAACGACACCAGGGATGATCTCAACTCTTTGCAGGAATATTTAGTTGTGCAGAAATTCATTAAGATGGTAAAATGACCGAGAAAATGTTAGTTTAAATGATGCAAATGCAACTAATATGACGTTTATTGTGGCAACGTTTCGCTCTCCAGGATCTTTGTCAAGCCGTTACGTTGCCACAATAAATTGCCACACTAGTCGTATCTGTGAGTTTTTACTTAGCAGAATTCAGTATATATTTTTTGCCTGTCGTCACTTTAGTCAGGAGTGAAGAGAACCGAGGTCGTGGTGAGACAACTTTCTCTCAGGCTGTGTCACAGTGCTTTGCCACAATCAAGAAGTAGTACAGTTTTTATGGATGAATTGTGCACGTATATGGAAAACAAAAAAACAGATGAAGCTCGATTCTTCAAAACGTTCAATAGAATTAAAGAGGCTGTCAAATCCACGATGGCCCGGCCAAGACACTGTGTTGCTGTCAAGTTAACATTACCAGTATTTTCTTCATCCCTACAGCACGTCATGAAAATTAAGAACGCACATAGCGTAACACTAGCAAGAGCCCTACACGGTCTCACTGACATGTCACTCGCAGTCACTCTTACGATGATTATTATTATTCAGATCACTAAGTTACTGTCTGACCACCTTCAGTCCTCCCTCACCTCTAGCTGGCTTCCGCTGTGGGTCTTCTTAAGTCAGTCCTATATGACCCTCAGGAGAAATGCTGTGAAAATTCACATCAATAAAATGTAAGATGCAATTAATTCATGTGAAGTTGACAGTGCAAAGTAACAAGAGAAAGTACGACAATACTCTCAGTCACGTCATTCACAGGAGTTATTGTTGATTCTCGACTTGAATATCCTTCACACATACTAACTTTCCAGACGACTTTCAAACAGGTGGTGTAGCATACTGAAGGGTTCACCAGCAGTGAATCCTCAGGAGGCTTCATTTCTAGAAAAAATCTTGGATCGCGGAGATGGCATTAACTGTGATGTCTAACTCTCAAGAAATCATCAAGTGCGATAAAAAAAAAAACATAAAACGGGTGGGGACAGAACCCGCGGTCAGAGAGTCATAAAACACCAGAGCGACGAGTTAGCCACTGGGCCAGCTGGCTACAATACCTCACCCGTGGTATGGTTAGTTAGCCACTGGGCCAGCTGGCTACAATACCTCACCCGTGGTATGGTTTGTTAGCCACTGGGCCAGCTGGCTACAATACCTCACCCGTGGTATGGTTAGTTAGCCACTGGGCCAGCTGGCTACAATACCTCACCCGTGGTATGGTTTGTTAGCCACTGGGCCAGCTGGCTACAATACCTCACCCGTGGTATGGTTAGTTAGCCACTGGGCCAGCTGGCTCAATACCTCACCCGTGGTATGGTTAGTTAGCCACTGGGCCAGCTGGCTACAATACCTCACCCGTGGTATGGTTAGTTAGCCACTGGGCCAGCTGGCTACAATACCTCACCCGTGGTATGGTTAGTTTGCAATCGTGTCATTGCGACTTCGTGAGTCCTCAAGTGCCATGTTTTCATGAGAGTTAGAAACAACAGTCGTACTGTCACAACTCCACTTGAATTTGTTGCTGTGTTCACACCGTACTGTGTTCACACCGTACTGTGTTCACACCGTACTGTGTGTACACCGTACTGTGTGTACACCGTATTGTTCACACCGTACTGTGTTCACACCGTACTGTGTTCACACCGTACTGTTCACACCGTACTGTGTGTACACCGTATTGTTCACACCGTACTGTGTTCACACCGTACTGTGTTCACACCGTACTGTGTGTACACCGTACTGTGTGTACACCGTACTGTGTGTACACCGTACTGTGTGTACACCGTATTGTTCACACCGTACTGTGTTCACACCGTACTGTGTGTACACCACTGTGTTCACACCGTACTGTGTGTACACCGTACTGGTGTCACCGTACTGTGTGTACACCGTACTGTGTGTACACCGTATTGTTCACACCGTACTGTGTTCACACCGTACTGTGTTCACACCGTACTGTGTGTACACCGTACTGTATTCACACCGTACTGTGTGTACACAGTACTGTGTGTACACCGTACTGTGTGTACACCGTACTGTGTGTACACCGTACTGTGTGTACACCGTATTGTTCACACCGTACTGTGTTCACACCGTACTGTGTTCACACCGTACTGTTCACACCGTACTGTGTGTACACCGTATTGTTCACACCGTACTGTGTTCACACCGTACTGTGTTCACACCTTACTGTGTTCACACCTTACTGTGTTCACACCTTACTGTGTTCACACCGTACTGTGTTCACACCGTACTGTGTTCACACCGTACTGTGTTCACACCGTACTGTGTTCACACCGTACTGTGTTTACACCGTACTGTGTTCACACCGTACTGTGTTCACACCGTACTGTGTTCACACCGTACTGTGTTTACACCGTACTGTGTTCACACCGTACTGTGTGTACACCGTATTGTTCACACCGTACTGTGTTCACACCGTACTGTGTTCACACCGTACTGTGTTTACACCGTACTGTGTTCACACCGTACTGTGTTCACACCGTACTGTGTTCACACCGTACTGTGTTTACACCGTACTGTGTTCACACCGTACTGTGTTCACACCGTATTGTTCACACCGTACTGTGTTCACACCGTACTGTGTGTACACCGTATTGTTCACACCGTACTGTGTTCACACCGTACTGTTTACACCGTACTGTGTTCACACCGTACTGTTCACACCGTACTGTGATATTATGACAGACCTGTGCAAGCTGGTGTGCATCACTGTTTTGTTTTGCCATCTAGTTCTGCAGTACATGAACGCAGTTTTTCCTGGCTGCAGCAGACAAGAATATTCTTGAGGAGTAACAGCAGTGTCAGCAGAATAAGTGATATTGTAATTAAATCTACAAATTCGAAAACCAAAAGTATGAACGTTTTGAAGGCATCATTAATAATATAGTAGGTTGGTAGACAGCAACCACCCAGGGAGGTACTACCGTCCTGTGGTAGTAGGTTGGTAGACAGCAACCACCCAGGGAGGTACTACCGTCCTGTGGTAGTAGGTTGGTAGACAGCAACCACCCAGGGAGGTACTACCGTCCTGTGGTAGTAGGTTGGTAGACAGCAACCACCCAGGGAGGTACTACCATCCTGTGGTAGTAGGTTGGTAGACAGCAACCACCCAGGGAGGTACTACCGTCCTGTGGTAGTAGGTTGGTAGACAGCAGCCACCCAGGGAGGTACTACCGTCCTGTGGTAGTAGGTTGGTAGACAGCAACCACCCAGGAGGTACTACCATCCTGTGGTAGTAGGATGGTAGACAGCAACCACCCAGGAGGTACTACCGTCCTGTGGTAGTAGGTTGGTAGACAGCAACCACCCAGGGAGGTACTACCATCCTGTGGTAGTAGGTTGGTAGACAGCAACCACCCAGGGAGGTACTACCATCCTGTGGTAGTAGGTTGGTAGACAGCAGCCACCCAGGGAGGTACTACGTCCTGTGGTAGTAGGTTGGTAGACAGCAACCACCCAGGGAGGTACTACCATCCTGTGGTAGTAGGTTGGTAGACAGCAACCACCCAGGGAGGTACTACCGTCCTGTGGTAGTAGGTTGGTAGACAGCAACCACCCAGGGAGGTACTACCGTCCTGTGGTAGTAGGTTGGTAGACAGCAACCACCCAGGGAGGTACTACCGTCCTGTGGTAGTAGGTTGGTAGACAGCAACCACCCAGGGAGGTACTACCGTCCTGCCAAGTGAGTGTAAAACTGAAACCTGTAATTGTTTTAAATGATGGTAAGATCGCTGGTGTCTTTTTCTGTCTCATAAACATGCTGGATAACAGGTATATCTTGCTACTTCTACTTACACTTGGGTCACACTATATATGCATGCACATGCATATATATCATTACCCATCTGGGGTTTCTTCTGGTTGCCTAATAGTTCTTCTTTATTTCCTATCTCCGTGGGAAAGTGGAACAGAATTCTTCCTCCGTAAGCCATGCGTGTCGTAAGAGGCGACTAACATGCTCAAGCAAGGGGCTAGTAACCCCCTTCTACTGTATACATTGCTAAATTTAAAAAGAGAAACTAATTTTTTTGTTGGTCACGTTTCCCCGTGGGATACGACAGGTTTGTTAAAATAATAATAATGATCATAATCTTGATTTCTACAAGCACAAGTGCATGTACAAGGTATACAAGCCTAGCTGACATCAATAACATACTACTATATAGAAAGCCGCTTGTAACGCAGAGCATTTTGAGAAAATTAGGTCAATTTTGTCCCGGGATGCGACCTACACCAGTCAACTAACACCCATGTACTTATGTTACTGATAATAATATCTTTATTCCTACAAGTACATGGTATACAGGCCTAGCTGACATCAGTAACATACTATATAGAAAGCCCCTTGTTATGCAAATCATTTCGGGCTAATTAGGTCAATTTTGTCCCAGGATGCAACCCACCCCAGTCGACTAACCCAGATACCCATTTTATACTCATGGGTGAACATAGACAACCGGTGTAAGGAAACACGTCATGTGTTTCAACCTTTGCCCGGAATCGAACCAGGACTCTCACCGTGTGAATAGAGAGCTTTCGTCACCAGGCCACGGGGCCGGTGATGGGTGAACAGGGTCAGCTGGTGTCTTAAAAGAAACACGACCCTATGTTTCCAACCACAGCAACATAAGAATCACACTGCAATAACTTTTGTTACCCTGAGCTGGTCAGATCCATCGTGTGGGTGGTTGGTCAGATCCATCGTGTGGGTGGTTGGTCAGATCCATCGTGTGGGTGGTTGGTCAGATCCATCGTGTGGGTGGTTGGTCAGATCCATCGTGTGGGTGGTTGGTCAGATCCATCGTGTGGGTGGTTGGTCAGATCCATCGTGTGGGTGGTTGGTCAGATCCATCGTGTGGGTGGTTGGTCAGATCCATCGTGTGGGTGGTTGGTCAGATCCATCGTGTGGGTGATGGGGAAAGCTGATTGATCTTCACATATGCTGTCTCTTTTACGATGTAGGTTGAGTATTAGCCAATAGTAAAAAAACTATTTTATTTTTAAAGTTAGGAGTGTAAATCACACACAGCAGATCCAAACTTTTTATCAGGCAACGTTTCGATCTACACAGAGCTTTCTCATTCCTTTAAAACCATTATATAGGTCGATACATTGACAGTGTGTGTTATACATCTCAATTTTATAGGCTAACTTGCCACTCCATATTTTTCAGGTTTTTCAGAGAAAACATAAATAATTTACCAATACCTTAATGAAGCCATTAAAGCCATTTTTTACATCTTCCAGTTTCAATTTTGTGTTAGTATTAGCGAGTTATAATATGTATATATACCAAAAACATTAGGAAAAATATTCGTCTCACGTTTAATGAACACCTTTATAAATCTTGAGTATACTTAATCTATTGTGAAGATTGTAACCTCATGTATATTGCTGAATATGACATTGTAGATCGCAAGACTTATATGCACAGTTTCAGCATTAGAAGCGGTAATGACAATCCTTAGCTGAGGTAACATGTAAGGTAACTCAGCCATAGTGTCTCGCCTCAGGATCTCTACCATTATCAAGTGTAATATCACTAGCAAGGAATTTATGTTGGTTTATATCAAAGATAATATTCCAAATTTTAACCTTAATCATCCGAACATTACTCTCGCCTCTTTTGTGAACCTTTTTTTTTTTTTTAGTTTTACAGTTACCGTCATCTTTACGACACTTAGAGGTCAATGGACCGCCTCCTCCTGGAGTCTGGTAGCTCAGTGACATCTGCAAGTTAGTGTACTTGGAGTATAACAGCTGTCACACCTGCAAGTACTTGAATTATGGCAGCTCAGTGACACGTGAGTTCTTGTGACACTATTGTTGCCCTCACACTTGTTGCTTCGAATCCTGTTGCTTAGTGAAGGGTTGTATATCATTGCTACCACTCGTCCCCTGACCAACACTTCTCTTGCTCTGTAGTGATTTAACCCGATGATTATCTAAGCTTTCAACTCAAAATTCTACTGGTTCCTTACAATTTGTGGTGCAAACCACATAGTTATTCCCTTTTCCATCTTACTATTAGAGTTCCAGTAGTCAGTATTGTATTGGTTAATATTCCTGTGATTTTTGTCTGATTCCTATGACACCTTGTTGCTGATCTGCCACTATTATGTATATGGTTGCCTTTGTGATTACAGAAGTATTCGTAAGTCACTCTTCTGCTGCTGCTTCTTGTTCTGTCTCAATGTCTGGTATTAAGGTTGGTTTATTGTGGGAGGGTGTGCGTGAGAGAGGTGATAAATGAACTAAGAATGAGAAAAATAGGAACAGTGAAGGGAATAATCACTGGTACAGAGAGCATCAACGGAGAGGTGGAGAGGGAGACTTGAGAGTGGAGAAAGTGATAGTGGAGGGGAATGGGGAGAGGTTGAAATATGAAATGATTTGGAAAAGGAAGGAATAAGAGAAGTGGAGGTGTGGGGAGAGAAGTGGAGGTGTGGGAGAAGTACAGGTATTAAGAACATTGGAAAAGCAAGGAATAGAAAGAAGGAAGGGTGGAAGAGGTGGTGCAGGAAGAGGAGACAAGAGCTGGGGCTGCTAAGTAAGGAAACTAGAATGGGTCTAGACTAAGGTGTCTGAAATGTACGGGAAACATAGATGTACCTATATAAAGGAGATGGGAGTTTGGGGTTCGGAAGTAAGGGGGTATGGGGAGTAACTAGTTTTGGATATGTAGGGTGAGGGAAGGGGGTGAGAAGGAATGGAAGAAGGCAGGCGATAAATATGAGGAAGATGTATAGGCAGAGAGTATGAGGGATGAGAGGGAGGGAATAACTGGTTGTTGTTTATGGTTGTTGGTTGATGTTGACTTCATCTGAGCAAACTGTTGCTTGCCCCTCTTCCCTTGGCTCTTGTCTTGTCTTTTTTTCAGTGTTTTCTACTAATTCCATGTGTGTCACTGCTGTTTCCACAGATGTTTGATCTCGACACCGGAATATCCTGTCGTAGATCTGTTCTCCTGTGCTTTGACTTCCTGTTGAGTATACCTTGCTGTAGGTGATCAAGGAGTGTGAATCTGTGAATATAGGCGGAGAGTTGTCATTAATCCCTACAGGGATTATTCTTGACTGTTAATGAACTGGTGACAAGGTTCCTTAATGATCATTTGAACAGTCGCTGATCTTATGCCCAGTTAGCCATAAGACTGGACATTGACCTCGTCTAATGAAACTATTTTCAATCTCTTTCATAAAATCTATGGCTACCTGGAGGGTGTTCCGGAGGTCAACGCCCCTGCGGCCCAATCCTTGACCAGGCCTCCAGGTGGATCAGGGCCTGATCAACCAGGCTGTTACTGCTGGCAGCACGTAGTCCAACGTACGAACCACAGTCCGGTTGATAGGGTACTGACTTTAGGTATCTGTCCAGCTCCCTCTTGAAGGTAACCAGGGGTCTATTCATAGTTCCCCTTATGCTTGGTGGGAGGCTGTTGAACAGTCTTGGGCCCCTGACACTTAATGTGTTTCCTCTTGGTGTACTAATGGCTCCCTGCTTTTCATTGGAGGTATGTTGCACCGCCTACCCAGTCTTTTGCTTTCGTAGGGTGATTTCTGTGCGCAGATTTGGGACCAGTTCCTCTAGAATTTTCCAGGTGTAGACTATGATGCATCTCTCTCGCCTGCGTTCCAGTGAGTACAGCTCAAGTGACTCCAAGCGTTCTCAGTAATTAAGGTATTTGACATAACTTATATATGCAGTAAAGGTTCTCTGCCTAACTAATTCTTAGCTTATTGTTTTTTGTTACAGTAATTGTTGCAATTTTTTTTCTTCCTATCAGCAATCTTGTATCTTTATTCATTCCTGTTGTCGGTTGCTGCACTGTTATTCCACAAATCATCAGAGACTTCTGCCTTTCTTATGATTTGCATATTATCGAGACCGCTCAAAACTGCCTTCACTTATTATTATCACAGTTTAACCAGGGCAAAATAATAATAATAATAATAATAATAATAATAATAATAGCAACTGATATTACTAACTTTAAAAGTCAAAATACACTTGAAATTCCCTGATTATTCTAATCAAAACTGTGTGAGGGGAGGAAGTGTAGGGAAGCTGGGGAGGAGACGCACACCACCAGTGTGACACCGGAGATCATGGGAATGCAGTTGGGGCAAGGGAGGGAGGGAGGGGGTTATAGGGGGTGGTGGGGTTTCCGATCACTTACCCATTAATGGGATTACTGGGCATAATCGCCAAGCTAACCCACCCAACCCTAACATGTTAGGGTGGGGTGGTGGTGGGGCCAGCCAAGTGGCGATACCACAATGGTCCCATTCTAGCTCCCCCTCCCCTCTCGCCACACCATACCTTCCTCTCCCTTCCCCTCTCCCCTCTTAACGTCAATAATACCACCACTGCAGCTGGAGGTATTAATGCACCTCGTTAAGTGATCCCCCTGACTCTTTCCCCTCATCTTCTCTCCCCTCATCTTCTCTCCCCTCATCTTCTCTCCCCTTCCCTCCCCTCCCCTCAACCCTACTCTCCGCAGTGTTGAATTCCACAGGCTTTTGTTCCTGTGGTTTTCAGAGTGTTATTTTAAGGTCCCAGTTGGATGGATGGCCGGATGGGTATCAGGTATCCGGCTCTGGCCGGAAGACCCAACCAGCTACCTGACGGACAGGTGGCGTCCCTTGCCACCTGTAATTAACATTTCTTGTGCAAATTTTTGAGGAATACCTCGATGGATACCCCTACTGGGAGGTATTCCTCGAGGTATCCTTCACACGTATACCTCACAGGTATCCTTCAGGAGGTAACCTTC
Source organism: Cherax destructor (assembly GCA_009830355.1). Taxonomy (NCBI): domain Eukaryota; kingdom Metazoa; phylum Arthropoda; class Malacostraca; order Decapoda; family Parastacidae; genus Cherax; species Cherax destructor. Next base: position 180,305 of record WNWK01000609.1, on the reverse strand, counting down.
GAGGCATTCATCACTGGTATTCCTCGAGGTATACCTCATGTGTATCCCTTACAGTTAGGTATTCCACGAGGATTTTTCTCCCAGGTATTCCTCACAGGTATCCTTCAGAGGGATACATTCCTCGAACCACCCCAGATTTCCTTCCCATTTCCCACCTCCTCCCATTCCTTCCCATCAAGGAAGGGAACAGGAGTGATGATCCTCGATGCTGGTGAAAAACTCTTTGATCCAAGGAGTTGGAGCCAGCCTCCCGTTCCTTGTTAAGCTTGATTACCCTCTCATTCCCCAGGCGTTGTGTGACCCCCCTGCTAACGGGTTTAGCGCTTCTTGTGAATGCAGTAATGGGAATAAGTTTTTAACGCGACGTTTCTCTCCCTCTCCCTCTAACGTTTCGCTCATGTCGTTCCGGCCATTTTTTCTTCTTCAATGTTTTCTTTACGTTGACTTTTTTTTGGTTGAGTTTTGTTAGTAATTTTTTTTTAATATTTTCCCTTTTTTTTTTGGTTAGTAATATAATTTGTTATTGATTTTTAATATTTTGTCTTTGCTTTGTTTTTTAATATTTTTTTTTTAATATTTTTTTTTTATTTCTTTAATATTTTGTCTTTACTTTTCTTAATATTTTGTCTGTTTTTTTTAATATTTTGTCTTTACGTTGTTTTATTATTATATTTTCTATGTTTTCGTTAAATTTGTCTTTGATTTTTAATACTCCTTCCTTTTATTTTTTTCATTTATATTTTGGGGTTTCATTGTCCGATTTTTTAATGTGTAATTTCTGCATTTTTTTTATATATTTTTATTTCTATTTTTGTTCATTATGATTTCTGTTTTTTTTATTAAATTATCGTCAATAAAACAACGACTTTGTTTTAAAACAAACTTACAGTTTCTTAGGAAAATCTGTAGGGAAAAAAACTGTTTTCTTGTATGGTAACATTTCCTTTCTAATTTAGGTCTGGTCTGAGACCGAGTCGCGGAGGCGATGGTCCAGGCACTAATAATAATTATTAGCCTTGATGTAAGGTGGTCAGTCTCTCAGACTAAGGGACTGACCACCTTCTTTCAAGACTGAGAGACTGATCTCCTCAAAATTATCTCCCCATTTTTGCTGTCCCCGGGGTTATTGTCTTCTGTATTCGACTGAAGAAGCCGGTTGTACAGGCGATACTCTGTGGCAATAAAGATAGGCAAGTGTTGCCTTATTTATTAATTTGTTATCTAGTTCATTAATCTTTTCTCGTTCATCCATTTGTACCTCGCTCATCAACTAGCACCTCGCTCATCAACTAGCACCTCGCTCATCAACTAGCACCTCGTTCATCAACTAGCACCTCGTTCATCAACTAGCACCTCGTTCATCAACTAGTACCTCGTTCATCAACTAGTACCTCGCTCATCAACTAGTACCTCGTTCATCAACTAGCACCTCGCTCATCAACTAGCACCTCGCTCATCAACTAGCACCTCGCTCATCAACTAGCACCTCGTTCATCAACTAGCACCTCGTTCATCAACTAGCACCTCGTTCATCAACTAGCACCTCGCTCATCAACTAGTACCTCGCTCATCAACTAGTACCTCGCTCATCAACTAGCACCTCGCTCATCAACTAGCACCTCGTTCATCAACTAGCACCTCGCTCATCAACTAGCACCTCGCTCATCAACTAGTACCTCGTTCATCAACTAGTACCTCGTTCATCAACTAGCACCTCGCTCATCAACTAGCACCTCGCTCATCAACTAGCACCTCGCTCATCAACTAGTACCTCGCTCATCAACTAGTACCTCGCTCATCAACTAGCACCTCGCTCATCAACTAGTACCTCGTTCATCAACTAGCACCTAGTTCATCAACTAGCACCTCGCTCATCAACTAGTACCTCTTTCATCAATTAGCACCTCGTTCATCAATTAGCACCTCGTTCATCAACTAGCACCTCGCTCATCAACTAGTACCTCGCTCATCAACTAGCACCTCGTTCATCAACTAGCACCTCGCTCATCAACTAGCACCTCGCTCATCAACTAGTACCTCGCTCATCAACTAGCACCTCGCTCATCAACTAGTACCTCGCTCATCAACTAGCACCTCGCTCATCAACTAGCACCTCGCTCATCAACTAGTACCTCGCTCATCAACTAGCACCTCGTTCATCAACTAGCACCTCGTTCATCAACTAGCACCTCGTTCATCAACTAGCACCTCGCTCATCAACTAGTACCTCGCTCATCAACTAGTACCTCGTTCATCAACTAGCACCTCGTTCATCAACTAGCACCTCGTTCATCAACTAGCACCTCGCTCATCAACTAGCACCTCGCTCATCAACTAGTACCTCGTTCATCAACTAGCACCTCGTTCATCAACTAGCACCTCGTTCATCAACTAGCACCTCGTTCATCAACTAGCACCTCGCTCATCAACTAGCACCTCGCTCATCAACTAGCACCTCGTTCATCAACTAGCACCTCGTTCATCAACTAGCACCTCGTTCATCAACTAGCACCTCGCTCATCAACTAGCACCTCGTTCATCAACTAGCACCTCGTTCATCAACTAGCACCTCGTTCATCAACTAGCACCTCGTTCATCAACTAGCACCTCGCTCATCAACTAGTACCTCGCTCATCAACTAGCACCTCGTTTCATCAACTAGTACCTCGTTCATCAACTAGCACCTCGTTCATCAACTAGCACCTCGCTCATCAACTAGTACCTCGCTCATCAACTATACCTCGCTCATCAACTAGTACCTCGTTCATCAACTAGCACCTCGCTCATCAACTAGCACCTCGCTCATCAACTAGACCTCGCTCATCAACTAGTTCACCTCGCTCATCAACTAGCACCTCGCTCATCAACTAGCACCTCGCTCATCAACTAGCACCTCGCTTCATCAACTAGCACCTCGCTCATCAACTAGACCTCGCTCATCAACTAGTACCTCGCTCATCAACTAGTACCTCGCTCATCAACTAGACCTCGTTCATCAACTAGCACCTCGTTCATCAACTAGCACCTCGCTCATCAACTAGTACCTCGCTCATCAACTAGTACCTCGCTCATCAACTAGTTCCTCGCTCATCAACTAGCACCTCGCTTATCAACTAGCACCTCGCTCATCAACTAGTACCTCTTTCATCAATTAGCACCTCGTTCATCAATTAGCACCTCGTTCATCAACTAGCACCTCGTTCATCAACTAGCACCTCGTTCATCAACTAGTACCTCTTTCATCAATTAGCCTCGTTCATCAATTAGCAATCCTCGTTCATCAACTAGCACCTCGTTCATCAACTAGCACCTCGTTCATCAACTAGCACCTCGCTCATCAACTAGTACCTCGTTCATCAACTAGTATTTCGCTCATCAACTAGTACCTCGTTCATCAACTAGTACCTCGCTCATCAACTAGCACCTCGTTCATCAACTAGCACCTCGTTCATCAACTAGCACCTCGCTCATCAACTAGTACCTCGCTCATCAACTAGTATTTCGTTCATCAACTAGACCTCGCTCATCAACTAGCACCTCGCTCATCAACTAGCACCTCGCTCATCAACTAGCACCTCGCTCATCAACTAGTACCTCGTTCATCAACTAGCACCTCGTTCATCAACTAGCACCTCGCTCATCAACTAGCACCTCGTTCATCAACTAGCACCTCATCATCAACTAGCACCTCGCTCATCAACTAGTACCTCGTCATCAACTAGCACCTCGTCATCATCACTCATACCGATCGTTCATCAACTAGCACCTCTTCATCAACTAGCACTCGCTATCACTGTCTCATCAACTAGCACCTCGCTCATCAACTAGTACCTCGTTCATCAACTAGCACCTCGTTCATCAACTAGCACCTCGCTCATCAACTAGCACCTCGCTCATCAACTAGTACCTCGCTCATCAACTAGCACCTCGCTCTATCAACTAGCACCTCGTCATCAACTAGCACCTCGCTCATCAACTAGCACCTCGTTCATCAACTAGCACCTCGCTCATCAACTAGTACCTCGTTCATCAACTAGCACTCGCTATCAGACTCGTTCATCAACTAGCACCTCGTTCATCAACTAGCACCTCGTTCATCAACTAGCACCTCGTTCATCAACTAGCACCTCGTTCATCAACTAGCACCTCGCTCATCAACTAGCACCTCGTTCATCAACTAGTACCTCGTTCATCAACTAGCACCTCGCTCATCAACTAGCACCTCGTTCATCAACTAGCACACCATCGGTATGATCGGGAGACTGTAGGAGGTAAACAGGTCAGAATCACTGACCTGTTTGTCAGAGATACTAGATTTAAAAACCACCTGAGCGCGCACACGGACACTATTAAACGTTTCGGTCCTTGGACCTTGATTACTTCTGTTCATGTGTCCCTTTAAAACCACTTGTTGGTATCAATTATCAAGGTTCATAGCAAGAGGAGGTGGGTTCAAGGTTCGAAAGACTGAAAGCTCCTTAATTCTATTGGATTGGATTTTGTGTCCCATACATAACTCGGGCCAAGTTGGACCGAAACGTCGTCATACGTTTCTCTCTCGTATGTGCGGGTTATTTGTGTATTGTTCCAGTCACGGTACTGTGACTCTCGTTATTCTTTGTGTTCCAGTTCCTTCCAGACAACAGCGTCTTGACCGTCTTCCTGACGGCTAGCTGAGTTTTTCCAGGCCAAGAGTACGGTGGATCGACTTCACACCTGAAGTCTGGGAAGGAGGCCCAGCTGGTCATCAAGGAAATGGGCAAGACGCTGCGCTGATCTGCCCACTTACCCGAGTACACTTGCTCCTTGCCCTTAAATGTTGCGTGTTGATTGAAGAAACCTCTACGGGCGAAACGTTTCGATAAAATTCCTCTCTGCAATTGTCTTTTTCTCAAAATTGGCTGATAAATGGAAAAGGCGAATACTTTGACACACACAGGAACCGTGAATCGACCCCAGCAACCACATATAGGTGAGCGCCCACACGTAACAAAATGATTTCCAGAATTAAAAAAAAATGTAACAAATTGAGAAGAAAAACATCAAACGTAGCATCATCTGCTAAACAAAGACATACGACATGAAATGGGAAAAAAAGAGAAGGATGTAATTATAAAAGCAATGGAAAAAGATAACAGGAAACCCCTTTTTTTTTTTAAGATAAAAGTGGATGGTGGTGGGTTGATGGAGGGCCAGAAGTGGCAGTTCTATACACAAGTCATGTAATAATAGTGACGGTATTATGATGATAAATGAGACATTTGTACATTTGGGTATATTTATTCTTGAAATATTTCGTTAGCCA